>OX638385.1:53092882-53642874 GCA_951813785.1 Criorhina ranunculi | reverse complement strand
GGGGACTGCCGCCCAACCTAACCTAACCCAACCTTTCACACTGCAGCCGGCATGTATAAATCTGCCAAAGTTGTCCTCGACTCTATTGGTTTTGACTTCAATATTATACGATTTAGGCTATCATCAAAGTCTGATCGAATTTGGCTCTATAACTTTTTCTTTCTTCCTGAAATGGTGCTATTCACTGATAATTCAATTTATTTTCATAAATATCAACAAACTTCTAAGCATACTCAATTAAATATAAGCTTCACTCAACGTATAGCCCTTAGAAGTAAAAGTTAACACACTGTTGACAAGTAATAAAAACTTTCAAGTACATAACGACTAATCCATACTAAATACCCACCCTTACTGCCATAGGCTAACGATATTTTTCTTACATCGCAGAAATCAATCTTGTGTCCTTTAAGTTTGTTTATTTATTTTTTTTTCTTCGTTCCTTGCAAAGCCTTACAACCTTTAAGTCTGTTTCAGACAGTTAAACGAAAAATGTTCTCGAACAAAATTGTTTTATTGACATTTAATCAAATAATTGAAACATTAGCTTAACTCTCTAAGGAGAAAGTCCTTTATTGTAGAAATATCGAAGGACAATGTTGAAAATTCGATTTAACAAAAGATTTAATGCTGACGTGATTTAATTTGTCTGAACTTTTGTCAAACTTTGTGCTCAAGGCTTTGTGTACGTATCAAATTTTGTTCAAATATTGAATGTAAACGTTTCTTAAGGTAGAGGAACTTTATCTAAAAAGTTTTCTTAACTGAATTACAGGAACGTGTGGAGGATATATGTATGTAATCCAGGAAAACAGTTTTGATGGGTGAAACTCTATTGAACAATTTTTTTTTTTCTATTAAAGCGAGAGGATTTTGTGTTGAATTAATTTACTAACTTTAATGATAAAATTTTAAGATCAATTGATAAAGACCGGATTGGATGTCAAATTTCGTGTTAAACTGGTTCTGGCGAGTCCTTTATCCTTCGGTAATATCATATTTTGGCTCGTGATAGCAATTGGCCACCAACTCAGGCCTAAGACTGAGAGAAAAAAGCAATCCTTTGTATTGACGAGTTGCCGTTTTCTTAACGTCACAGATAATTGTAATAGACTTCGTCCTCTGGGTAAAGAGGTGAGGGAACATTGCAATGTCATTTTCTGGTAATTTTTACGTATCTCGACATTTTTATCCGACTTAACCTCTCAAATTCCTAGATTGTCTTTCAAAACAAAATCAGAGTTAAGCTCTTGAGTAAACCTGCATCGAGGGTAATGAAAGATTGCTGTGTATCCCTTAAAGGGATATTTGGAGAGCACCTACCCCGTTACAATAACTTTCTGACAAGCTAAGTACTCTGAATTTGTTTGCTAAGCACCTAACCCACGTCAATGCGGTAGATAGAGCTAAACACCTTAAAATGTTACATGGACTACTCAAGAATAGAATTTTCTTCCTGTAGATATGTGAATGATGTTTGCAGAAGTTAGAGGGATGGGAAGGAAGAAGACACACACACCCTCGCCAGGTACAGGTTGAATTTCATAGGAAAGGAACGTTATTATTAAAAGTGACTGTTTTCAGGAGAAGGCAGGAAGAACTACAAGTCTCTTATCAGTGGGATGAGAAGCTAAGTAGATCCGCAGGCTCTGTAGTTAAGCAGACTAGCCACCGAGCCATGGAGATATTTCAGGAAGTGAAAAGGTGGAAAGGAGATGGTACAATTCATATATTTCCATTTGTAAGGACCTTGTTTATAATTCTGTGTAGAAAAATCAGGACGAGTGACATGTCTTCTAATTGAAGTCGAAAGAGGAAATAGAATCTCTACGGCACTTGCTGAGATTTCTATCCTTTTTTAGATGATTTCCAAATTAGCCATCCCTTACGTTAGTCTTCAAAGAACCTCTTCTGGCTAGCTGATTAGCAATTTCTTCACCTTCAATGCTCTGGAGCTCATCAGATTCAGATCGAAAAAATCTGTGATAATGGTTGGGATTGCCGCTAACAAGAAGATGTGACAAGAGCAGATCAGGGTAAGTCCAATAATAGCTTCTACGGATACAGAGGGTCAGAGAAGCAGTCCTGTAATGTCAAGACAAGCATCCTGATAGATGGCGAATCAATTATGGAGTACAATACTGGCTCCGGCAAGAATCTGAGCAGGAAAGTGTAGCCGCATTTGTAGGGATGGCTTCAAAACTGGTAAGGAATAGGCGGAAGGTTCGCTCAAAGCCTTGCCTTGGAAGTTTTACTACTTCCAATATAGTTCTTGAATGCAAGAACTCTCTAAATTCGGTTGCAAGAGTAAATTCTTTGTAGAGGAAGATGTTGTAGTCCATCTTGAATGATTGGGAACATCGCGAACTGGACGGGCGGAAAGTATGGAGAAGTGCATTTTTCCGACACACAATTCCTTATCCGACACGGGTGCTTCAACGATTGTCTGTACAGAATGGAAAAAAAAACGAGTCCAGCATATCAGTATGGCGACTCGACTACATATAATGCTGAACACATATTCTTCAAGTGCACCAGATGGGTTGCAGAAAGACAAAGACTGGAAACGAAGTGGAATCATACCAGACAGTATCGTAATGGTAATGTACACGAGTGAGGGAACTGAGTGTGCTTCTACATCGAGAAAGTGCGGAAGATAAAGGAAGAGAACAGGACATAAATCCGTCAAGACCATTGAAGATTTAAGCTCATAGAGGCCATAAAAGTGGCACTACTCTGAAGTAATGCAAGAAGCAGTTCCGGGACTGGTTTGCATGAAGATGGAGAGGGTTATGTCGGTAGAAGTCCGACACATTGGGGGAACTTGGTCACAAAGCACGAAGGATTCTCTCTTAAAAAAAAAATCTTTTCCTCGTATAAAGTGGTGGATCTTCGAGGCAGATGTGATGAGTGCTTACACTGTTAATTCCTCATCATGGAAGCCCCTACTTAGTTTTCTGGAAAGGACAATATATGTCTTATTTCATTGATAGTACAATACACTAGTCGCATCTGAGTGCTACAGTTTATTGTTACCTATCCCGAGAGGGAAATAAGAAGTTGTACAACTGGTACATGCTCTGAATTCAAAACGGAAAATGTGTAGTTTAACACGCCTTGACCTTTTTTCTAAAGGTTTTGCAAAGCTAAACGTATACTCCAAGCTATCCTAACGGGCCAATGATTGATTCATAGCAGCCACTTCAACATAATTCGAGTTAAAAGACAGCATTCGTGGTATTCGAGGACCAAATTATATTTTTGTATATAATTTTCTTTATATATTGAAATCGATAAACATAAATTACTTTTCCAATTACTGTAATGAAACCATTTCTCATTAAATCTTCTTACCGACGATCCGCTCTTTATGTGCTTTATTACATTTTTTATTCATGGTGTGGTCATAAATCCATTATCCTTTTGCCAAGCAAACAGTCAGACTAGCAATAAAATCGCCAACGGTTCTGCTTTCAATAACAACATTCTTGGTGAAATTAAGTCGAATATTGAGACAATATTGGATTAGTACCTAGTCATTGAAACAAAAAGGTTAAACGTGTATATTTCGTATAATTACAAACCATATAATAATAAATATTTGAATAATCTACATTTTCCGTGGGTCCTTACATTAACACTCCTTCCATCTACCTACGGTAAGGATATTTAATGGCACACCGTGGTTATATTATTCAATTTTATGTGGAGGCTGCTAAGTGCATTAAAATTATGCGAAATTAATATTTCGAAAGTCATGAAAACAGTTTTGCAGGTATATAACTGTTTGAGAAGTTAATGACTTAATATTATTGTTTTCAAAGAAAAGCAAGGATAACGAGGGAGTATTTAACAGCTGGGTAAACCACAAGAAAAGAGTCTGCTATAAAAGCAGATATGATTTCCTCTGGCTCATCAGTGTTCTAAAAGACTGTTAACGATCCATCTGAAAACTAAAGAAATGGCTAGTGGAAATACAGTACCGGTTGCCTATCATTTATTTCTTTATCGAGAGGAAAAGCTTCGCAGAAGAATACAACGACTAAATTTAATTCAATTAAAGTACAATCTTATCAATGACCTCATCTCTTTTACATTGGACAACATCAACAGCTACAACAACAAGGAACGCGAGTACATATTCGAAGTTATCTTTTACAAGAATAACCTCAAGGAAGAGATCAGTTCACTGGAGAAGAAAAAACTTGAAAGATCTGATATACCAAAGAAGGACGTGGTTTATGTTTTCGATTTGTAAAATAAAATATTAAAATATTTCTTAAATAAACTTAACTAAGTCGACAGATAAAAATAAAATGTTTTTCTTATTCTAGATCATCTAGGCACCACCTACCTCAAAAAGGAATGGTTTGGTTAGTTTAAAGGGATATCAGCATGATTTAAGGATCCGCCTCACTCGGGTCTTCATGGGTCCATTGTGGTGCCGTGGCACCAAATATACAAATTTGGCTTAATGACGCTTTTAGAAGTGACTTTAGGACGAATTTTTAAATTTGGCATAATGTCGCTTTCTCAAAGTGACACCTTGCCATTTTGGCTTTACGTCATGAGTTCGTAGAAACACTTTCAAAATATTAGGAATCTGTATTTCACCGCTACCGCTCCGCTGCTACTATCTGCTGCTTTCTATTATGTTCCCCGTTGTATGATTCAATATACTTAAGTATGTGTACTTATGTCGAAGTGAAAGAAAGTAATTGACCTTCCTTAACCACTCCGATCCAAAATGACTTTTAGAATGGCCTTCGGTGGCTTAACGTATCTCTTACTAGACCAATTCCAACATATAACGTAGTCTGGTGGAAAGCCTTGGACAAAGCCACAACCGTAGCCATCTTTGTAAAATGCAAATATCGGCCTGTATAGGTATCTGTTGAGCACTCAGAACCACCCCTACAGCGGCTCTTGACACACTGTTCCATCTGCTTCCTTTAGATATTTACAGTAAACAAGTGGCAGCCAGCTCAGCCATACGTATCAAAGAGTTTCACCATTCTGAACGATTTAGAATTCCTTCCGCAAAGCACCTACTACACCCTTCAATGGCTCCTATTTAATGAAAACTTTTTTACCACTATCCCTTCCAGACTTGACTGGATAGATGATTTTGAGCTTCAACGAAAGAGATCCAACTGCTTTTACACAGATGGCTCTAAAACAGAATCGGGAGTGGGCGGGGGTGTATTCTCCAAGGATGTTAACGTAAACATCTCTTTCCGTTTGCCTGACCATAGCAGTGTCTTGCAAGCCGAGGTAATGGCAACCAAGGAAACCCTATCCCTGGAATCTGTCGCCTTCAACTCAAAAACAGCCCTCAATTGTCGCTTGTTTATAAACGAGATGGCTGACCAATTCAAAATGCACCTTATATGGGTGTCGGTGCACAGAGACATTCCGGGCGGATGAACTCGCCAGAGAGGGCACAACTCTACCAATTCTTCCGGAAAAGGGGAATTTAAGCATGCCTCTCGCCACCTGAAAATTGGTACGCGATCAATACCGCCAATCATAGATGGACAGTAGGTTACACCTGTCTTATCACCAAGCAGATTTGGCCAAAGCTGGATCTCAAACGTTCCCACTGTCTCATCAGACGGAAAAGATTGCTAATAAGCACCTGTTTGGGTGTCATTACGAGACACTGCACCATCAGCAGGCATGCCTATAGGCCGGGCCACCTTTATAACGTCTTTTGCAGAAGCTGCATAGATGAGGAAGAGGAGGAGATGATTCTTCACCTTCTCTGTACATGCCCGACCCTTTCAGCTCGAAGAAGAGCATGCTTAGGAGCCAGCTTTTTCAACAACCTAAGTGAATTCGCTGACATCAATATAGGCAGTCGCCAGCGCTTCATAGCAAGCTCCGGCTGGTTCTGCGGGTTGTTTTTCTGGTGAAATACAGATCATGGTGGTAATACAAAGGACCTTATCTGGTCTAAGTGAGCTTGCACCTGCGGCCTGGCACTTCCACCTAACCTAACCTATGGCATTCGGTGGGTTGACAGTTCGTTAAGGATGCTTAAGAGTCCCTAAGTCCGTCATGTCCTCTTAGGCGTGCAGTTCCTCGAGAGGTAGGTTTAGGTAGTACTTTGTCGTATTATTTTTAGATGGGCCAGTGATCTCTAGTGTCATTAAGTACGATCCGATCAGCAGTAGTTACTGCGTTAGACTGCAAAGCGAGCGGACACAGGTTCGAGCCTCAGCAAAACAACCAAACATTTTTCGTGACACCGCCTCTTGGCAGACACACCCCAAGAGTATAATCCATCCATCATAAAAAAAGCTTCTCAATCCGCCATTCGGAGTCAGCAATAAAAACTGCTCTTCCCTTCCATTCGTTTAAAAAATATAACACACACAACATGATGTTGCGATGGTTGCGAGAAGATAGGCCTTGGCCTTCTACGGCCTGTCGCGCCAAATATATATTTTTTTTTTGTATATTCTTTTTAATATAAATTTAAAATGGTAAACACAATTATAAAACCGACCGATGGATGCGACGACGTACAGTGGAAGTTTGTTTTGAGAGGACTTCAATGATTTTATAAATAATTCATCCTTTAATCTTCTGCATCCTTTTCAACCGTTCAAAGTTTCACTCAACCATGGCATGAGTTTTCAGCTCTTTTGCTCGTACGCCAACCCATCCACGGAAAAGAGTTTAATTTACCCAATTGTATATACGTATACTGGGGAAGGATTTCGTAGAAAATGTATGCCAAAATCGTTTATCCTTTAATTTATTCGATTTCGGGTCTAAAATTTGTAAAATTCGCTCAAAGGAAAGTGTGCCGAGAAGTGCCTACTCTGGGATTTAAATAACATTAAGGGTGTTGCCTTCAATGTCACCTTTGTTTAGTCTAAATAAGAGAAATATCATTTCATTTCAAGGCACAATTTTCCACTCAAACTAATTCGATGACCTTTCGAGAATTCCCTTTTGCCACTGACGACTGTCATACCGGAAGTAAATAATGAAATAATTGGCCTTGTTGTTTCTGGGTTGTATCAGTTCCAACCGACGATGAGAGGAAATTCTGTGTAAAGTCTGTTTAGCATTAACTTGTAAGGGAGCAAATAGTTTGTCACAGTCTTAAAACAGTCCAAGAAGTGGGACTTCCTTTTCTGGTTTTGCTTATTCAGTATCTACTTATCGATTGTTGAGCGCTTTTAGTCATGAATTCAAATTGCCATGCGGAAACGATAATTTAATGATGTGAATAATGAAAATGGGCTTATGAGATTTTCAAATTGAGTTTATATTCAGATAATTATATTAATTACAGCAAATTAAACGCTAAGGGATTACACATCAATATTTAATTAGTTTGCAGGCTGAATCGTGGTACTTGATGTAGTATTTAAAGTTCTGGGACACACGAGCGTATCAGTTTTCGTTAAGTTGAATACACGAGCGACTTATTGTCACCCTCTGCCAAATACTGAGCTTCTTACCGTTTCTGGATGGGTAGTACACATTTGTAGGATTTGTTACGGTTATAAAAATGAATAACTCATACAATTACAAACTTACTTGTTTACTTAAGGTGGCGCTACTGTCCGGAGTGAAGTTCAATCTTTAGCTATCTGCCTCCTATTTCGCATGCCAAGTTGATTGAGGTCTCTTTCCACTTGTGCCATCTTTTTTTTTTTTTTCCTCTACTAAGCCATCCCTTGGAAGTGGATTCGAATAATTTCGGGCTGGAGCATGGAGTGCACTCTCATCATGTCGTTTCCCAGGAGACCTCTAGACAAAAATAACAACAAAATAAAATCAAGGCACATCCTTCCTCTAATTAAGTCAAATTGAACGCTCTTCATAGGGATTATCATAGGCCACAACCCATTATCGGTCGAGCTGAGAAGAATGCATTTAAATACAGACAACTTACATATGTAGGAGCCACAGTGATATAGAATGCGAATGCTCCAGCGTATACAGAACCAGAAAGACGGCCGCTGGTGAACACTTTTTCAACAATTTGGGCGATCTATCTAAAAAAGCTTTTAAAATGAATGAACGTATTCGAGATGATTCAGGAAGGCCGAATGACTACCAAAGAACTAACCATCATCTTTGTCTTTCGGATTGGACAATCCAATCCTGGGGAACTTAGTGGATCCTTGGAGATCCCAGTGAATGCTGCATTTACAGTATGCAGTCACTCCTTTGTTTTTGATTTTTTTTATAATTCACTAGTGCTAAAGGGGTTATGAATACCCTTATGATGCTATTCACACAGCGCTATTGTTGGTGTAGTGATTTTGAAACTCAGATGGTATTAGGTTTCAGTCTTTTTGCTCCGAGGGTGGTGTCCAGAATGACCGGGGAGAATTATTGATATTGTTGCCATCGCTTATAATTCACAGTATTTCTTTCGAACTTCCTGATGTCAGTTGACGTCAGCTTTTTTTCGCAGCTGATCGAGTTTTTTTTTTTGACATCGGGACTCGAACATAGATGATGCAACCACTACACCATGGCCACCAGAAGATTTAACCAAAAGTTTTGAATCCAAGATGCTGAAAAGCTTAGCAGTAACAGGGAAAGTGTCGAGTATTCTTCGTCACACTTACTACAATGCCAAATGGCGGCCGAAATATAACGTTTACTTTCAATTCCTTGTTCTCCGATGGCGTGTACATCAGTCTCTTTTGTTTTCCCACTTCACACTTTTGCCATGAATCGCAAAGAAAAATATACTTATCTGTGTTAACAAAGGATTTATTGTTTTTCTTTTCATAAGTTGCCAGTGGACTCAACCTGAACAATAGACCTAGCGTGATATTGAAAGATAAATTTGTACCGACACCAGACGAAGACAAATAAAGAATAATGGAGGATAAATTGTTCGAAGAAATAAATTTGGTAAACTTTGATTTCCGGAAAGTTAAGTGCTGCCTCTAGTTTAGTGAATCCTCATCATTATTACTTACATGACATGTTATACTGCCGCCCTAAACCAAACATAAAATGTTGAGATACGACAACAGAAACCTTATAAAGAACAGTTGAGCAGGAATCAATGCAACTATGGAAGAGTTAGAGAGGGCTATAGAACATCGCCAGTAGCAGTAAGAGATAGCACATAAGCATAAAAGAGACCCTGAGACACATGTGGAAAGAGGGATCCCTTCTTAAGAGGGATGACCATTTGTAAATGAAACCCAAGAAGCCCAAATCGATGCCTTCCACCTTTTCAGTAATTTTAGGGCCGCATGCGACAGAATTTGCAAAGACGAGAACATCGTCCGTCTATGAAGGGTGACGATGGCGACCACGTGCTGCTTCATCAAGGTCGGTGAAGAACTCACGGATACCTTCGATGTCAACATCGTTTTTGAAAGAATTGGGCAAAATTTAAATGACACTACAGCCACAATATTTCCGCGGTCGACCGCGAGCATTGAGATGGAAGCAGTGCAGACCGGTTAAGCGGTGAAAGAAGTCAAAACAAAAAAGATACCCAACAACGACCTCTCGGACGGAATCTCATCGTGGACAAGGATATCTTTGAGTTAGTTGGGAATTTTGGCTACTTAGGCTCTTAAATCAAATGTAGAATAACTCGTGCCAATCGTTGTTTTATTGGACTTAGAAAGCAATTGAGTAGCGAACCCCTCGCTTGAACAACCAAAATAAGACCCCAACCATGCCAGTCATGCTCTATGGCTCTAAAGAATGGACGTTGGCAAGAATGGATTGAATGGATTGCCTTCGGTTTTTGACAGAAAAATCCTTTGGGCGATTTACTGTTCTGCCTTCATAGACAAAGAGTGGAGGAGGGGATACAACGGCGAAGTGTACGGGCTGTTCAACGACATGGAGTTTCGACACAACGACTTAGGCGAATGGGACATGTAGATTTGATGCACACCAGCGCTCTGGTTCGGTGAGTCTTCGCATGTATCCAGGAGAGAGGACACAGTACAGGATGACCAATTCGGCTTAAAAAATAGGATGTAACTGCCTGTACATCGAGCTGGCTGAAGACACTCGTCTTAGGTCTAGCTCCACACCGGACTGTAGTGCATAATTGGGTTGTAAGAAGTACGATTACAGTTTTGAAGATATACTAATCATTACTCGTTGTAAAAATATTCATAAATAGGAAATAGTTTTCCTTTTATCTGTTTTTTCTTGAAAATAAAGGTATATTCCTTTCCTCTCCAAGTCGTATCGTTTCAATTGCTTTTTGTTGTTGAAACTCATATTTATGCATTTTTTATTATTCAATTTCGTACGCGAGAAGTTCTACATCAATACCTTATTTCTGTAACGAAGTGATCAATCACACACACACACACAATAAACGGATCGATCCCTTTTCATTATAGCTCAACAGTCAACGTTTATTTTCCAATTAAAAAGATATTAAGAGCTGGAAACGTTCGGAAGTAAACATAGGAAGTTGCAATATCCTCCAGTTTTCGAAGCGCCTTTTGGGAAACGTCTGGCCTTAGCATTGTAATGATGGATTTCCGATTTGCTCAAACTAGATGGTCTTTCAAAGAGCCGCTTCGAGTCTATTGAGTTGCTTACAGTACTTCTTCGCCATGGTTGTCTCACCGCATCGGTGTTTTGAATTATAAATAATTCTCCTGGAATCCCACCAAACACACAACAATACCTTCGTTGAATGCAAGCCCACTTTTCATTACTTGTTATCCCTCGATCCAAAACAGGCTCCTTTTCATTTAGTGCAATAAGGAAACTGACAGTCTACTTATTCCTTCCAGTCAAGGAATGCGCCACCCATGAGTCGAGTTTAGAAAATAGTTTGGAGTGGACCTCTAAAAAAGAGGCGCGCTTAAACCAAAAGTACATGGGTTAATTGTGGAACCCTAGCTATAATAAGACCCAGATCGTCTGCTTCATCACTGAAGACTAAATAGGTACCATTCAGAAAGGAACTGTTGATGTGAGGGATTAAGTACTTATCAGTATTTAGTCTTATCGAGATTCACTCCTTGACCACATTTGACGGACTAATTGGATAGCTTCCGAAGTGTATTTGTAGGAGCTCCTATCGAAATGTCGTCCGTATATTATGCAATATACTTTGTTACCCTCTTTCTTTTTTTTAAACAGCTTAAGAAGCTCATTAAATGTCTGGTTACAGAAAAGACAAGATAGGACTACGCCTTGCAATGATAGCATTGTCACGATATTTTTGGTTTTTCGTCCACAAAAAATCTAGACGGTAATTGAAGTAGTTGATGGAAGGTTTTGACCTCATTACTCCTTCGCAGGATCTGTCTAAGTGTGATGATTCGGTCTTTTGCCCTTCAAGTGCCATGATGCTGTACGTTTTTATCGTCCCTATCATGACTACTTTTATTTCTTTGCATTGTGCGACAGTTGCGTCCTCACATCTCTGTAGCCAACATCTTTATACCCAGACGATAAGTGGTCACATATTACGAAGCCTAATCGAATCCAATTTACATACCCTATTTGGATATGTGAATGCTGCCATTGGCAATTTAATGGTTTAGCTACACTTCAAAACCCAGACGCAGTCTTGAAAATACTTTGTGAAGATTTGAACTTCAAATAACTGTGCGAAGTAAATCATTTAAAGTACCCACTGAATGGTTCGACCTAAGTGGAGCCTATTGAAATGCCATTGATGATTTCAAGTGGAGAAAAAAAAAAGTATCCTGCGGAAATTCTTTTACTCACCTCTCTTGTTTTGTATCATCATCAGTTGACCAAGTTCAAAATCGATACGAGGCGTTCCTTTGTCCAATTTTTTTTGTCGACGGGTCTTGGAATACTCAACGTCATAGTTGCTGACTTTGCACAAAAATAGCTTCTAATCATAAACGACGTGTCAAGGTCTTTTTAACAGCTTAGGGATGAAAATAAAATTGGCGACTAGGACAAAAGAAAATAAAAGGCACTCATAACACAGCTAACAAGGATACAAATGGGAAAGATAAGAGGAATTCAACAGGACAATATAATTTTTGTTTATTTTTTGAAATTTCTTTCACTCGATACGTGACTACTTGGGCCAATTGTCATTTCTGCTTTGCCAAAGGGAAAGGATACATGCGCGCCACAATTTTGGTCAGGTTTTTGAAATTACGCCAAAAAGTTCAATGAGTATTTTCGAAAATAAAAGTCCTATAAAGGCGCAATAAGGCGTGTTCTAGAACAACTCAACATAGACTGTATTGTAGTAAAATCGTTGGTTAAACATGAAGACTCAAGCTTGGTGTTTACACCCTTTGTCGGACAAATCCTGGCGAGTGGCAGAAAAGTCCACAAACCTCAAGAAACTTACCAAGATCCAACGACTTTCAAGTATAGGCATCACTGGTGCCTTTAAATCCGCTCCAAATGCAGCGCTACTTCATCAAGATAGGTGAAGCCCTCACTGAGACTTTCGTTTTCAAAAAAGGATTAACACAAGGTGGCGCGCTGTCATGTGAATTGTTTTGCGACACATTTGAATGGATTTTGCGAAACCCTCTATACAACACCAGAGGCACAATCTTTCAAAAGTTTCTGCATATGCTGAGGATATTCATATCATTGATAGAGCTGTCACCGACTACACTCTCGCAAGTATTGCGGCGAAAGTGGACATAGTAGGTTTAGCGGTGAACGAAGCCCAAATCAAGCACGTGCTGTCTGCAGGAATGGACACAAAATATTCGTAGCTTTTAACTTGGAGGTAGTTAAGGACTTTGACATCTATCAGAAATCAAACGCAGAATAAAAGATTCAACGACGAACTATACCAGCTGTACAGCTACATCGGCCTAGTTTAAGACAGCTACGACAAATAGAGGGAATGGATACCAATACTCCGACACGTAGGGTCTTGGAGACAGACATCGCCTTAGATGCCGCGTACAAGTAAGAAGCGACATCAATTGATAACTGGAGGCAGTTAGCTAAGGACCGAGCTAACCTTTGATTAAGATCCAGGTTTTTTTTCATAATTCACTAGCGGTAAAGGGTTTATGAATAACCCTATGATGCTATTCACACAGCGCTAGTGTTGGTGTAGTGATTTTGAAACTCAGATGGTATTAGGTTCCAGTCTTTTGCTCCGAGGGTGGTGTCCAGAATAACTGAGGAGAATTATTGGTACTTTTCCATTGCTGATAATTCACAGTATTTTTTTCGAACATCTCGATGTCATTAGTCAACACTATCAAGCCATATGGCTACCCTACTGCCAGTGTTATGCCTATGCAGTCGAGTTGACGTCAGCTTTTTTTCCATCCAGGTTCAGCCCGATGTTTTGTGGCTGTTTTGGTCGTGGTACAAGGATATTTCAGTGCAATATCTACATGTATTGCTTGACAATTATCTACCTTGAAGTGTACCACCTTGATATGCTCACCGGTTTAAGGCCAATAGAAACCGGGCGATATAATGAAACTTAATAGTCAGAGTCATGGAATTGATTTCAATAAATTTTTAATAAAAAAAAAATCCTTTGGAATCCAATTCCACTTAATTGGATGAAATTCTTTTTACGGGATTGTTTGGGGACAATAAATATTTATGATTACTACTCTTTGATTGGCATCATCTTTGTCTAACCTTGATTGCTTCATCTTTACACTGTGGACTATAAAATGAAAATTGATTTCTCCTTTGTATATATAAAAAGGCAAGCAATCATCATCAGTGTAGGTAATCAAAATGTCATTGCATATCGCGTCCTTTCCGCATCAATGCTGCAAGTAGAATGACAGGGATAACCACAGGAAACAGCAGTATCGATGAAATGCAATTTTATCATTCCATTTTGAAGTTTAAAGTGTCCTTCGACAGTTTTAAGGAGTAATTGAATTCGTTGATAAGTTTAGATAAAGGAAAGATTATTAAAATCCAGTGATGAGGGGAAAGGGAATATGGGAGGACACAAGCGTATTCCCAAATCAACCCCTCTTTACCAAGTTATGCTCTCACCTCAATGTAGTAAGCTTCGGATACCTAGTACCTAAATTGGAGATTGGGTTTCCATCCATTTGGAAGGTTTTTGCGGACAGCTAATGAGAGATGGGCGGATTCTTAATTGGATCCAGAAGATAGGGGTGTAATTCTCTCTGGAATACGGACGGATATACTGTTGACGACCCTTGAAAACGAAACAAGGACAACGATGTTTGGATCTTCGCGTTTATTGTTAGAAGTGCGGTGGGGTGCTTATAATTGCGACAACGACAACAGGAGCATCGTTTATGTGTGTGTCATGAGTGTCAGCCATGTAAACGAGCGCCTCATGATAGTTCATAGAAAGGCTAAATTCGAGGCGAACATTAACGAATTTTGGATCACGACCTTGTTGTAACCATGTAACTAGTGCAGATATCTCGTACATCCCAAAGACAAGGAAATACTGTGAGAAAGTTTGACATCGAACGGCTACAATCCCAAAAGACCTCTGGAGTCTTTTCCTATCAAGTGTCCATTTATCGCTCAAAAGGTCATATGTGTTGAGTTACAGCCGACTATCAAACAAAATTCCGATGAGTACATGCAGCGAAACAGGAGGCATACAGAGCGGCACTACGTACAATGACCAAAGTTGTTTGGGACTAACACTGACTTCTCAGAAAGAAAGAAGAAGCACGAGAAGCGCTCGGTCGAGGAAATAGAGGGAAAGTTCGGTAATTTTACAAAGTGGTAAGAACATGTCAAGGACATAAAACCTGAAATGCAATCGATGGACTATTTCTACAGACTGTATATCGGCAACGACGATCCGAATTCCGTCGCCAGGTTGAATAAACCATTCAATATGGACTATGGGAGCCAATTCCAGTCGTCGGGCATGCTTTTGTTTTTCCTAACTTTGCAGATGATCTGGTGCATGCTCCTTACCAAAATATCGCCAACGGCCTTCAAAAGCCCTGACGGTAATCTATCCGAGCCTGCAGCATTCTTGTTCTTCAGTCTTTTAGTAGCTGTGATGCCTTCCTCTAGGTTGGGTGGAAGAACTATTTCATCGGCTTCTACTACTTTTTAAGCTGGGAGACTGCCAAGGTTTTTTATTTTTGTCGCAGCAGCTTTTTCCTCTCCCTTTTTCTGACTCTGTGCTCATCCCACCTTGCCCTTTGCAACGCCTTCTTATATGCTTCATCTGTTGCCGTTTTCTTCTGTACGTACTCCCCATCATACTACGGATTTCCTGCTGGGGGTAGCCTAGAATTTCTTCAACTACTTCCTGCATGGTTGTGCTGCATTGTAGGATGGTAGGCAATGGCATATTCTGCCAGATTCTTTCGCTCAGTTGCTCAATGTAGTCTCCGTTCCGGTGTGCTCAGGCACCCTGAATATTTTATACTTTTTATTTTGTTGGTTTCTATTTCGTATAAAATTCAATGCGAAAATAAAGTCATTTAAAATTCCTTTTCTGGCAGCCGATCCTGGGTATTAGTTTCCATTTTCACGTTCCTACTCATATTTAGGGCATCAGTTTAGTTTCATATTCTTTAGATATTTTCATTCAAAGTTATTTTTGCCTTTTATGGATTGAAATTCATATTTGTTTAGCTGCAAGATGAAAAATTAATCCGAAATCTCATTTTGCATTCCGGGAATTTTTCTGTGTTTTGTTGGTCGTTTCGTGCTAGTGTTCATGTATCCATCCTATCGATTGGGGGCGGGTATAATCACATTTTCGGGATTCTTCTGTTGTTGGAATATAATATGGAATTAGGGGACATTTTTTCGTATTAATTCAATAGTAAGGACAAAATTTTAGTCGATTTCCGATCATGAACGCAAATACATATGGGCGTCGTTTTATAGTTTTAAATTCTAGGAACATCATGAGATTAATCCCGAGAGCAGGTAGCATTGATTTGTTCCAAAAATTCGCAAAATTTGCAAAATTCGCTCAATGTGGCCGAACCAACGTAGTCGTCAGGTTTTGGGTTTTTGGACTGCATTCATATTTTGATGTGGCTTATAGAGTTCGCGGTTAAATCTACTCTCCCATTCTCTCTCTTCTTCACAGACGGGATCTAATATCCGACGAAGAACTTTTCTCTTGAAGGAGTTCAATCGGTTGTGTTCTCTTACATTTTGTCTAGTACTCAGTGCCAGGACGATCTAGTAAGATCTGCGTTTATGTATAGCATCAGTTTTATTCGTCGAATTATAAATTGTAAACCCTGCTGGGGCAAATCATGGTAACAGTGGTTACCTAGAGTATTTCTTCACAGAATCTCCAGGAGAGTATGAGCAACGAGATTAGGGCCCATGGTATGCTTGTGGATGGTAGGAAAAGAGTTTGGGTTTCGAACCTTTATCATCTTTACAGATTAATTACAGATACATATTTAGAGATCTAGATTTCGCCTGCCATCTCAGTCTGGGGACAAAAACCAAGCCCAGATGTTGACACTGCTATACGTGCAGGACTACTTTCATAAGGGGCAGGGGCGGATAAGATTGAAGTCAACATATAATTGCCACTGAAATTTGGTTGAAATCTCAATGACTTGACACTGGTTCGAGGATAAGCACGCATCAAAAGAAACGAAAAAGACATGATCAATACGGGCACTACGACTTAACATCTGACAAGATCGGAAAGTTTTCAAATTGAAGGCAAACCAAACTGGCGATTTAAATTTCTGCGAGCTGTTACTAGAGATAAGTTCCAAGCGTGATGGAGAGGACTTTCAAATTGATAGCAGCAATGTCCACAGGACGCGGAATTATTTCAAACTTGCACCGCATTTAGGTAAGATGACGCGTCACTTTCCACGGCTTTAACTTCGTTCGAAACGTTCACCTATCTTGAAGTAAATATGAATTCAATTTAGAAAGACTAATCAAAGAATAAAACTAGTAAACCGCAACTCCTTAGCCCGCTTGGCAAAGACATTTTCTTCAAAATTACAAACAGAAGGAACCAAGGTTATGCTCTACAAAGCCTTGATTCCGTCAGTTCTGCTGTTAAGTGCAGGAAATTGGACGAAAAGCTAAAAAGTTAAGCAGATACTAGAGGCTTTCGAAATAAGTTATCTCAGAATGGTGATGTAGTTCAAAAAGTCAACATCAACATCAGCTCGACCACATTGAGCGAATCGACAGAAACACCTAAGATCAAGACGCCAAGGGAGATCTAAACCTCAGTTTTGAATTCAAAACCGCTGTTAATCAGTCAGTGCCTTATAGAGAAAAGTACAAAAGGTAAAGGGACAACTTGTAAGCAAGGCTTCATATATTCGTTGTTCAACCATTGTCTGCTCAAAAAAAGTCCTACTTTTCTCCTTACACTTGAGAAGATTTTTATTGATGAACTTTAGATTCTCAGTACTTTAAATCCCAGAAAAGTGTTCATGCCATAAAGCTGATAGTGAGCTTAAACGGTTGGAGTTTGGTTTGGTGCCTTCCCACAATGAATTCCTTCTTCAATCGTGCACGTGGACTTAATTGCCTGCTTGTGAAACTACTAACTATTTAACAAGAAAAGCAAAATCACTCGGAATGAGCTCTAGCACTTATTTCAGAATCAAGACACTCGTGTAGTACACATGAGTACATTTCTCTGGTATAATTTCCTTAACAGGAAATTCTACTCTAATACCTTTGATATTTCGGAAATCCGTTTGTCTGCTCACGCCCACAACCAACAGGATGTGCTCCTTATGATCTGCTATTAAATAATTCGTTTTCATTGCCTTTTTGACCTTCGCCAAGCAGAACCGTCTCGGTGGCAGCACTTAATTCCCAGAACCGACAACGAGAATATTATTTCGACGAAATCCACAAGAGACATAAATGTTGTTCTATGGATTTACCTAGAGGCACTTGATGTTCGTCGATATGAAAATGAAAATGAAAACACACGGTAAATTTCATTTGAAAATAAATAAATTTGAAAATTTTATTCATCAAATTGTTTAACTTAAAGCTACTATTACAGATTTCCCTTAAAAGGCTTAAAGTTGCGTTCTTTCTTCATGATTTCCTCGTTATGCTCGTCATTGCTATTTGCTTTCGATATTTTGCTAGTTTTAGTCCTTCCCACATCTTGCAGAATTCGTTGCCGTGATCACGTCCGACTTCTTTGGGACACTTCTTGACATAAGTTAAATTTGTGCGCACTAATTCCTTGGTGAGATTGTATTTAATTTCATATTTGACTGGTTCTTCGGTTGGTCCTCTTCGACGGTCTCGCAGCCTCACTTGGTACATGAACATCAGATATGGAACTAATTCTTGACTGGCGTTGCTTTGAGTGTTGGGTGTTGACATTTTGCTAAATTTTTTTTAACGTAAGTCTTGTTGTCTAAGGGTATTTGCAGACTAATGTTGCAGATCAACTTGAGTCTATTTATGTAGGTTGAAGAACGTGCACTTTTTTGACACAGGTACCTACTAAGTGCTTGGAAAACCCTATATTGATAAAATTTCCCAATTTACTGTCACAGTCATTAGTTAAACCCTTTCTACCTGTGGCAAGATGCAAAATTATGCCACGGGTAATCAAAAGTGGAATTTCCAAAAATATATTTAAGCTAGAATGCAGTATGACTTCCTGTTTGAAGCGGTATTACCATTTCAATTTTCGAGAGGGGAAATCTCGTACAAACTTCGTAGAATGTAGGTAGATCTAAGGAAAATTCACAGACACGTTGATTTAATTTCTTGGTATTCCCAAACTCTTAGATACCTAAGTTCATTAGTAGCTTGATTACATATAGAAATATTATTTCAAATTTAAAGGTCTCTTACAATTTTTATACGCCCCTTTCGAAAAGTCTTTAAAGTTACACGTTTTGTATGCTTCCCTACAGAATTCGCAAGCATCGTTTATTTTCAAGTCTAGTTTTTTAGATTGAAGACAGCTGATGTATCATCTTGCCCCTTTCAGGATTAGTTTGGAACCAGAGCTTCTAATGAAGAGGAGTATGACAAACCTGCCATCTAGCTTCACATTGATAACCCTGCTTGTCAGTAGTTTTGATAGCTAACCGTATTCTCCCCGCGCTAGCTTGATAGCGCTAAGCTCCCTCAATGTCAAAGAAGGCAATCATGGTATCATCTACATAAGTCACCATAAATTCTCCTTAGAAGACAATCCATCAAAGTTTTCACAAAACCTATACTTTCCTTTTATAGAAAGAATTAGGTAAGCACAAAAGTATTTCGAAATTTCCCCTGCTAATATCTATAATTCCTTTTCACCAGAGGCTTATTCGGTCGACACAACTTTGGGATTAATTTCCCGCCGCCGTTGCTGATGAAGTAAAACTCATTTGGAAACTTTCCCGTCCATCAAATGCAAATTTCTGTAGAAATTCTCCTGGGGAAGTTGTGGCAAAACTTCAAACGAACTTTTAATATGATTTTTGATTAATACCGCTATGGTCAAAGGCAGGCCACACAAAAAGAATGTCCTTCCCCTTCTCACGCAATTGCAGTTTTGATATGCGAACGCCATCCATTTTCTAGATACAACCACCATTAGTTCTGCGACGTAAACGCAACACGACGACGACGCTACGTTTTATGGCTGCGTGTCGTTAAGTTGGGTCAATTAAAAGCTAAGAAGGCTATATTAATTATAGGACTTGTTAGCCCAAGCAAATTATTCAACATTAATGCTAATTTTATGTTATTATATGCGATAATTGTTTTAACGGTGACGAACATGAACATTAGCAGAGGCATGATAGGAATCTAAGTGTTGACGGCGGGACATTTAGAAAAGGAGAAGAAGGTGCGTGAGACTGGAGCATAAAAATTAATTTCCAATTTCGATAGTAAATTTAGGTCAAACGGCATAATTTTATCGGATGGAAATCGAATGGAATAAAAAGAGTTGCGTCGTGTGAAATTAACATTGGAACCGTTGTCTACGAAATGTAAAAACTTTTGCTAGAAAAGTTCAAGTTAGAAACTAAAGTAAACTTTTGAAGGAACCGGCAATGGTTGGAGACTTGATAAAAATTTAACTTTTGTAAAGAGTAATGGAAGAGAAAAGGAAAAGTTGTTTTAATCATTAAAGTTGCGAAAGGATTTCCGAAAATCCAACAGAGATAGAAGTTTTCAACGGACAGGCTTTTTGGACTAATAGGTGGTTAGGTAGAATGTTGATTTTCCAAAGTCAAAGGAAGGAACGAATTTCTATAGAAGATGAATTGACGACCGAAAGATAGAGTAAACTATTCAACTTGGACAGAGGAACTAAACTGAAGTTTAACAAGGCTGTAGTTACCAAACTTAGAAAAGGATTGATGCAAAAATAAACTTAGTCAACTCAGTCAATAGTAATTATCGCTTTGCTTAAATATTAGTCTACGTCTTGGATAAAGGATCTTTGATGCAAATAACTTTTAATGTGGAAGGAGAATAACTCTTGGGAAAGCTAGGCGCAACGGAATGAAATGGAATGGAACGGCTCAAATTGGGAGCGGATCTTCGGTGCTTATGTGATAAGCTCTGATGTACTAAGTTCCTTATCATGAAAGTGTCGACTCAGTTTTCTTAAAACGACGAGAACATTCCCGTAAGATGCTTTATAGAGGGCTTGCTTTCTTAGTAGTACTATGGACTAATTGAATCGGACTTTAGTGAGGTATAGAGACCCAATCACATACTTTAACTGGTAAAGGACTGGGCCGGCAAGCACATGCAGCTAGGCAAGATGCATACAAAGCGGCGCTGCATAGAAGGACCAGAGCTGCTCACGAGCTCTATGAGCAGAAGAGAAGAGACGAGCACTGGCTTCTCAGGAGGAAAAAGAAGGAGCGTGAGAAGCACGTGGTCGAGGAAATTGAGAGATGCTACTCCAGGACAAAATTTATGCCGTCGACACAAACCCCGAATCGAAGCCTGTAGAGACGAGAAAGGGAACATAGTAATAGTGTCGCAGTCGATGCTGAGGATTTGGAAAGAGTATTTCTGTAGACTGTATAACAGCGATGATGAACCAAATACCGCTGTCAGGCAGAATGAACCTTTCAACCTGGATGATGTAGACCAACAATTTTGTCCACCCGATCTGGATGAAGTGAAGTTATCCATATCTAAGCTGAAGTCCAACAAAGCTACTGGACCAAATGGCCTGACTGCCAAGCTCTTCAAAGCGGCAGGCGATAACTTGGTAAGGAGCATACACCAACTCATCTGTAAAATATGGTCGGAAGAAAGTATCCTCGATGAATGGAACCTCAGCATTGTTTGTCCGATCCTGAAGAAAGGATCGCCTACAAGATCTTATCTGCCGTATTGTGTGAACGTCTGAAGCCGATCGTCAACAACCTGATTGGCTTTAGGACAGGAAAGTCCACCATCGATCAAATATTCACACTACGGCAGATCGTGGAAAAAACCCAGGAGCTTCAAATCGATACACACCATCTATTCATCGATTTTAAGGCCGCGTTTGACAGCATCTATAGAGAAGAACTATACAGAACAATGTCTAGTTTTGGCATCCCTGCCAAACTCGTCCGTTTGTACAGGATGACGATGGAATATGCACGCTGCTCCATCAATGGAGCACCAGCGCTGAGATCAGACGAAGAATAACTTGCCAATCGCTGCTTCTTTGAGCTAAGAAGGCAATTGACTAGCAAAGCCCTCTCTCTCGAACAACAAAAGAGACCTTGTATAAGACCTTAATAATCCCAGTCCTGCCCTACGGCGCAGAGGCATGGACTTTATCAAAAATGGATGAGGGTGCTCTTGGCTGCTTCGAGAGGAAAATTCTTCGGGTGATTTTCGGTTCCGTCTGCATAGGCGGTGATTGGAGGAGCAGATACAACGACGAACTGTACAGCGACATTGACTTAGCCAGAATAGTGAAGGTCCAACGACTGAGGTGGCTGGGTCATGTAGAGCAGATGGACACCAATGCTCCCGTCCGAAAAATCTTCGAATCTGCCCCCGAGGGACAGCGCAGTAGAGGAAGACCGCGACTCAGGTGGAGCACGCAAGTTTAAGGGGACCTCAAGCAACTTAGCGTACGAAACTGGAGGCAGCTAGCTAAAGATCGAGCTGGCTGGAGACGCTTGTTGGTTGAGGCCCAGGTCCATCCCGGACTATAGCGCGACCTTAAGTAAGTAAGTAAGAACGACTGGGTCGAAGTATGAGGTCTGGGAGTCTGATCTTATAGAACAGAGATAGTGCTCGTCCTGTATGAAAGATACTGGCCAGCTTTCAATCAGAAAAATTCCAACGATCTCATAAAATTTGGACGGCAGAAATTAGGAATCGTTTTTTCCTCACAGAGCACTATTCAATAGGAGTTCACGCAGAAGGACCCTACAACGATTGGAACATACTGAGCAACTGTCACGTATTCTCGGTAGAAACTAAAAAGCCAATAAACCAACTTGCAAACAAGTAGCAAACAGAATTTATACCAATATCCTGAGGCAATGTTGTGAGTAGTCAAATAGTAAATCGCTAGGTCCTTGTAAAATTGCAACTTACATGTTTAATACGATTGAAGTACAGGTTTGGCTATGTACCATTCCAACTTTGTTTAACCAATATTTATTTGGAAATTCTCTTGTATCAATTCAAAAGAAACGTTGCAAGAAATTGACCATAAACGAGACGTCCTGAATGGAGCGCAACAGTATTACTGTTGAATTCCGAAGAGATTGGATCCTTTTTTAGGAAAATTTTATCATAAGCGACGGAGCTTGAGTACCTGAGGAGATTTGTTAACAAATGAACCCAAGTATCCCTGTACTTTTGGTTTAATGTATTTCGAAACCTTCAATTAATATGCTGTTACTGTGATGGATGATCCACTATTAATAGCATCAGGTATTTTGCTTTGGGGCTACTTAAAGCAAAGTGTCTACGTATAATTAGGTCTCAAGGGAAACAAAAAGAATAACAAAAGTGAACGAAAGTCATGAAAGTCCTTTGAGAAACTTGGATGAATTTTAATTTAAAATTATCTCACGCAACTTTAGATGACCTCATTGATATCAAGTGTGCAGTGTTGACTACGCTTATCCTTTACAAAGCAATTATCCCTCATTATGATGCACAACCGTAAGAGCAATGAACCATCTGGGGATTCTATAATAATAACTTCGTTATGGTGAGTAAATCATGAAAGTGCTTGGGGCATCGTTATCACGTACAAAGAATAAAGGACTGATGAAAGTACTTACTCAGGAGGAAATAAAATGAAGAACAGCGCATTGAAATTAAATCACACAAGAATGACAGGGGACACGTACCGTACAATGAAGGAAAGTAGACTTTGATAAGTTGTGCAGTTGAGTGGAACTGTAGTTGGTGTCGAGGGTGATTGGTTTTTAATTAAGCTCATTTAAAATGTCACTTAAGCTTTTCAGCAGAATACTCATTATGCAACGTTGTTGTGGAGGATTTCAAATAGTGCTTATGTATTTGTGAAATACTGAGAATAGTCCAGAATGGTTAGTCCTTCATTATTTATGCAAATTTATGTAGAAATTGCTTGTTGAATTCAATCGGGTTGCCAAGTTGTGTAAATTGACACAATTTACTTCATTAAGGACGCGATAGAAGCTTGTCGAAATAAGAAAACTGAAAAATCTTTGCCTTCAGGTTTGGTCTACGTGGTAAAACTATGCCTTCAGATTAAAACTTTTTATAAAATACATGTCTGTCTGTATGTTTGCTTAAAGCTCGAGATTTGTTTAACTAATTTCGATTGGCTCTTTTTTAATTAAAGTTTAGCTGCTTCCATCTATTATAGACTATATTTCAGGATGCTCGCTCTTAGGGTTGTTCTGTTTGAATCCGAGCCAAAACTGACGTGGCCTCTTTTACGGATGTGTATTTATGGTTTTGAGAGATTTAGGTCGAGCTTGCAAAAACAGCTGTAAATTGCCGCTTGTCTCTTAACAAGAGGGCTGAACAATTCAAAATTCACCTTATTTGGGTGCAGGGGTCATGGGAACATTCCAACCAACTGCATGGCCGACGAACTTCTCAGACAGGGTACATATCCTTTATTTCTACCGGAAAAGGGGAATTCAAATATGCCTCAAACCTCTTGCACGTTGCTACTCAAAATGAACGCTATCGACATCATTCACTCATTTCCAAAAAGATCTGACCTTAGCTGGATAATAAACGCTCTCACTGCCTAATTAAACCGAAAAGAATGTCTATTAGTACTATAGCGGATGTCATAACGGGACACTGAACCATCGGCAGGTACGCCAATAGGCTCCATATTTTCTGAACGTGTCCAGCCCTCTCAGCACGTACAAGACTCTTCGCAGGAGCCAGTTTCATCTTTATTCTAAACGAACTGGCTGATACTAGAATAAGCAGCTTCAAAGCAAGCTCCGACTGGTCCTGCGGGTACTTTTTCTAAGTAATCACAGATCCGTGTTGTACCACAAAAAAACCTTCTCTTGTCCAACCTAATCTAATCTAGGTACCTTCTTAAAAGTTAAGCTCATCAAGCTGTTGCCCCAAGGTATTTTCTTATTTTTAAACACGATTTACTTATCGACAAGCTACATCATCGGGCCTAATATGCTTAACTACCATGCAAGAAGACTGGGACTAAACACAGATGACCTTTGCAGAGGCTGTGGCGACGAAGAAGTAGATGAGGACACCCCACACTTTCTTTGCCACTGTCCAGCGCTCTGCCATAAAAGATTCAAAACCCTAGGAAGACATTTCTTTCATGATCTAGAACAACTATCCGACAAGTCTGTGGTCGACTTGCACAGATATATCCGCGCCTCGGAATGGCTCGACAGAACATAGGCTAATGGTTCCTAGTGAGGGGGCTGAGATCCCTAGGGTATTACAATGAGTCTACATCGACCTAAGTGTGACGGAGAAGGGACCTCATTTCCCGTCAACCTTATTACCTAACCTAATCTAACCTATCGACAAGCTAAATACATCGTTCCAGAATTTAGGAATAAACGTCTATCAGGACGTAATTATTGACAATGGTTTTCAAAAAATAAACACATTTTCCAACAAGCAGTGTCTATCTTTTCTCTCCAAATGCCATAGACCTATTTGAGGCTCAAAACGACGCTATTTTTTGAACGTCGCGACGTCGGAGTTAATGAACATATTTTCATCAAAGTGCCTCGGTTTCACACATGTCTGTTTCGAATTGCAACAATCCTTGACTTTAGGAGACAGTGACTTGAACGTATATGGCATAGTTTTAGCAAGGAAAGCTATCCCTTTCTGAACTACGATCCTTATTTCCTGAGAAATTGTTAGCATCCATTCCAACAAACATCTAATTTTAGTTTCTTATTGTTGCAAACTTGTGTCAGAACTACTCTTCTCTTGTGATGGAAAAGAAGAAAGTATTGGCTAATTTCATCCCTTTCAACATTCCCTTTCTTAATACCTTTCACCAATTAGCGACGTCCCATAACTTCATAACAATAACATAGTTAAGCTCTTTTGTACTAAAAAACACGACAAGTCAGCTCTCCTGGTGGTATTTGAACAAATAGCACGAGCTTAATACGGGAACACGCAACACCATTATCATCCTAATGGAACACTACAGCGAATATTTACCATTTACAAAATGTTGGGTTGTTAAGCTTAATAGATTGTGTGTAGTTGGCCATCCACAACCATTGACCGTATCTACAAAGTGTTTTTCAATTTGCCGTCAAATTAAGAAGGCTTCCGGTTACCGTCATCAAATTTCAACGCTGCGCTGTTTCAAATTATCAAATGCCAGTGCAAACCTATTTTTGAAATTGTTATAGTGAAACCATTACCACAGAGTAGTCACAATCATTTCTCTTCGGTGGTTGGCTTTGAAAATTCCGCTTCAATTAACCCGACGATTGCTAAAGTCCTAGTCATGTTGCAATCATTCACATCATTTGCATAACCGCTACATGACAATTTATTTGCCGTTTGTTAAGGAAAATGGTCTGCATCGGTAGTTTAAATGTAAAATGTGCATTTTCGCTTATCCTTCATCGGTCACTTCTGATGGCAAAATGGTGGAGAAGCACCCTTAAAGAAAAATAAGCAGAAAACTTTAAAATGAAGATTGTGACTTTCTTTTTTAATCTTTCAAGGAAATATAAAAAGCTGCAATTCCAGAAGCCTCTTTCGCATTTGCCTTGAGTTCCATTGCAACAGTTAAAGCTGCTTATAATGAAAAAGGAACGAGCAGATATACAAACCTACATATTTAAATTCTACAATAGTTAAGTGAAGTCGGAAACATGATTTCTTTGAAGGATATCGCATTGAAATCAGGATGAAGCGAAAGGATTTGTGTAATCACTTTTTGAATTCTGCGTAGGTAGGTAGCTAGCAGGGCACGTCACTCGAGCAGAAGACAGTAGATGGACGAAGATTCTGACGGAGTGGACTCCGAGAGATGGAAGGGGGGGGGGCAGCTAAAAGATGGAGAAATAGTCTTCAGAACTTTATCAACAGATGGGAAAGAGAGACATACGATAGAAACAACTGTCCCCAAACTCAGTGAAACACACTTAACTGCAAGTTCTAGTGTGCAGTTCGACAACAGACTAAATCTTCACACTGAGACAAGTTTTGGAAAAGACTAACCAATTTGAAGTCAAGACTCACCATGTTTTTATCAACTTTAAAGCCGTATATTATAGCATTCATCGTCTTGGGCTCTACAAAGCTATGGCTGGATTCAGGATCTCGGCCAAACTGATCCCCGTGACGCTGGAAAATATACCATGTATGGGAGCAGCACGACACAATACAATAAAGTCAAGACACGTCCACTGCATTGGGTACATCGAGCGATTTGATATTTGATTCGAGACGATGAAGAAGACCGAACCTTCGCGGATGTCAGGGTGGTTGATCTGGAGAACTCAAAACAAGATGCCGGAATCGAAGACAATAGCTTGTTAATTTCCTTCTTTATTTCGGTGACCAGAAACCCAGAGAAGATTGACCTTGAACTGACAGCCTAACCGGGCGAATTTCTTCTAATTTTTAGGATGTGGCTGTGCAATTTATAACCTTGGCAGCTTGGCTTTTATGTCGCCATATGTTTAGTTAGATACGCAGACGATATCGACATCATCGCCCTTTCCAAGCGTGCCATTACTGGGGCTTTTACGGCAATAGAAGAACAAGTCTCACGATTAACGAGGATAAAACAAAATACAAGCTGTCTACCAAAAACCGATCCGTCGAAACACTGTCTAGGTCAAAATTTAGCAACTGACAGCTATGATAAAGCAGTTTATCTACCTCGGGGCAAGTCTTAACTCCACAAATGACACTCTAGTGGAGATTCGATAAAGGATAACCATAGGCAACCGCTGCTACTTCGATGGTCCAAGATCATGCTCTACAGAACCCTAATCTTGCCAGTCTTGTTTAATGGAACTGAATGCTGGACGAAAAGTAGGACAGCGGAGTAGATCTTGGGATCCTTCGAACGAAAAATTCTACATCGAATATTTGGTCCAGTCTGCGAGGACGGCGAATGGAGGGGAAGATATAACGGCGAACTCTACGAGTTGTACAAAGATGTGGATGTAGCCTTGAAGGCAAAAATGCATCTTTCGAGCAAATGGACGAGAATGCTCCAGCTAAGAGGATCTTTGAATCCCAGCCACCTGGTTCAAGAGGAAAAGGAAGACCGAACCTCCGGTTTAAAGATCAGGCAATCGTGGATGCCAGAAACCTTGATCTAGTAAACTGGAAGCAGCGTGCCCGGGACCGTGAAGGATGGAAAGTGGCATTAGTTCCGGCTCAGACCATCCAAGATTCGCTGGCCTGATAAGTAAGTAAGTATATGTTTAGTTTGGATGTGGTGTTGGTAGGAATTGGAAAACTAGTTGGTTATTGCTAGCTGGTTGAAAGAAACCATTTGTTCTTCAAAGCTAAAAACAACTAGCTAAAGGAAACTGAATTTCGAAATGCACTTCTGTCAATTTTAATGTAAAAATGTTGCTATCGATTGAACTACCTAACCTATGCACAGTCTTATATCTTGTTCTCATTTATAGGTATTCACATCATTCCCCAACTGTACCAACTTTTTATATAAGGATTTAGCACCATAAAAAGACTTTAACCGTTTAATTTCAGAGCTCATTGAACTTTTTTATGAATTTTCACACAACGTACCTTTCCTCCATATTTTTTCATTATTATGTCTGTTATATATACGCAAGTCCTTCGAGAGCACTCCATTATGAAATTAATTAAAATATATTCCACTCCACGTCATGAAGGTACCCAAAACTAATTTAATAATAATTGAGTTAATTATTAATTGAGGTGCCTTTTTATATTCAGACGAAGTTTTTTCTTCTTTTTTTTTTGCTTACTTCTGATTTTAAAGCTTTTCGAAACAATTTTATGATGCCCCAAGTGTTTAATGAGTTGTCTACTTAGGTGCTTTAAAAAAGATTCATTATTGAACTTTTTTTGTGGACTATAAAATGAATTTGGTATTTAAAATCAGTGCATCATCAATATTATCATTATCACCTTCCTAAGCAAATCTCTACATCAGTGCATTCAAATTGAGTTGTCTAAATGTAAAGTCAGTCGGGACTTACACCGGAAATCTATTCGACTGTCAAAACAAAAAAGTGTCACTGTGATATTTTCACTACTTCACAGCATATTACATTACGTAGAGTAGAAATTCTTGGAAGAAGTTCACAAAATGTAAATCATTAATGGCAAATACCGAGGAAGGGATTTCTCAATCTTTATGGGACTGCTTCATGGGTAGGACTGTCTTTCCTAATTTAATGCTTCTTGCGTTGAATACATTAGCATAATTTTACCAGCTATATGAACACATTAGCCTACTTTTGTTAAATATGCGTGAAAACGTATTCTAAAATTCCTACCCCAAGCTCAAGTTCATGTAAACTCTTTTCAATGAAAACAACGAGCAAGGGAAAACAAGCATTTTCATGGGCTTATTGTAATAGTAGGTCAATTAAAGTTTGAGAAGAGTAAGGACGAATATTTCTTCTCAGAAATCCTTTCAATGATTTAAAATGCACGGAAATAAGTTATGCTGAGCTACCGTGTGAATATTTTTTGACACAAATCAAACTCAGACCTCGCATTCAAAATGTTAGTTAAGGGTAAGAGTCAAGTAAGCGACTCCACATCATTTGTCGAGCCGAGCTGAAGATGCCTTGTCTTGCCAGATTTGAAATCCTTAATTTGAGAAAGTGTACTCTTTGCAATTACCCGATACGACGGCATAGGTAAGGTTGTAGGGGTGGTTGCATTTATGTGCAGCCTCACTTGAATCTCAATGGATTTATTGTTTTTCCCGATGTAGTGTGGGATATCTAAAATAAATGGAATGGATTGTTTTTAGTTGGCCCTCTTGAACCATCTCGAGTTTCGAAGGAACAGTTCGGCAGTTCGCCTAGATGACTGAAGAAATGTTCTCTGAGGGTTGGGCACTCGCATAGGAGGTGGAATGTGTCCTCCACAGCGTCTGTGTCGCCACATGCTCTGCATAGTTCTGTTGTGTTCAAACGCATTTTCTGTAGGTGGGCTGCTAGCAGGTTGTGACCTGTCATAATACCTTTAAGAAGTGATAGTTGACTTCTGTTGAGTGCGATGATTTCCTCTATTTTTTTTCCTATTTAGTCCTGTTCAGAGTATTCTTGAGGTGCGGCATGTTGTGAGTGAGGACCATCTTTCGTTCGCGAGTTTTATGGATTTCGCGGTGATGCTGGACTTTTGAAGTCGTAATGGGGGTAGGACTGAGTCATCGGCCATTATCAGATCCATCTCCGAGCCTGTTCTTGCTAGCTCGTTCGCCTTTTCATTCCCGTGGATACATTCATGTTACGGGACCCAGATGATTGTGACGTTATGATTAGCGCTCAGTGCTTTAAGTTCGTCGTTGCAGCGTTTCATAGTTTTGGATCTGCTACGAACGGCATAGGAATAGTGTTTAAGTTGCAATCATCAATTAAAGGTTGAAAAACGTCACTTGACTAGAGACTTGAGTAGTCCAGAAGGAATGTAAGTCTGTCAACATCTTGTCATCAACTTTGGGCTCAAGAAACTGTATCACAAAGTGGTAGGTAATGAACAACAGGAAAATATTATTGACATATAACACATTTATTTTGGAAGCCCGTAGGGTAGTTGAAAGGCAGTTTGTGTGAGTCACCTAGAGCTCGACTAACAGAAGGCAGTAGAAAACTAAAAGTTGACTGTGTTTGGAGGAAGACGAAACAGCAGAACACATACGATGTAAGTGTGTCCCTTTTTGTTACATCAGGACTCAGGAAGGGCATTTTCAAAAAATAAAAATAAAAGTTTAATATCATAAATAGCACCACAAAAAATATAAAAATAACTTCTTCGATTTATTTCATGATTCTTTTAAAGCCGTCCTATTTAAATTTGTTCTGTATTCCCCAGGGACACTGACATATTTCAATCCTTAAAATCAATATTAATTTACAAGTTACTCAGACGAGTAACACACCCACAATTGTCAATAAAAGTTTCATGTATCTAGGCACACATGTTATATGAATGTGTAGCTCAAAGACCAGCAAAAGATGCAAATTTTTTTATTTTTTTTAGCATGTCTCACTGAATCGAGAATGTGTATATAATTTACCTAATTTACGAATAATTTTTTGTTTTTCATTGCGAAACTTTTTTTCTGCTTGTATGACAAAAAAATTTAAAAAAAAAAAAAAACTTTTTTGGAATTTATTTGGGACCGAAAAAGTTTACTCATGTGGAAGCATATGCATAAAATTGATATTTAACTGCTGCTCATGTCGTTTTGTCAGGATTAGAAAAAACAGCATGATGCTTCATCTCACAAATTTAGAAATAGGAAGGATGTGGAAGATAGTGGAATAGGAAGGTGAAGTCGTGACGATGTTTTTCGTAATTCTTTCCATCGAGGGAAACTTTGGTAAATTTGAAAATGATTAATGAACCCATTGTCATGACTTGTAAAAACTCAATCTGTACAGTAGTGCACTTGTTTAATGACAGTTACAGTGGGGCACGAAGGGAACGTTGACATATTTGAATAATTTCAGAAATTTCCCCACATAAACATTTTTGTTCGGTTCAATTTTACACCACAGCTGTGGCATTCCTTGAACTTTAAATTCAGTAAGAAGTGTCGCCTGCAACCAGAACAAGAAGTACCGGGGGGCGTTACGTCTTAAAGCCCAAGGCAGCTTAGCTACCGCTCCGCTTTGCTGCTCTGCTCCGTTTATGACCAAAATAGTTTTGGGTGCTTAGTTAATTTATTGTTTATTTCTTACTGTTCCACGGGCAGCCTGTTCTGTTATTATGGGTAGAGGCGTGGGGTCTAAGATAACTTAGGCTAAAGTGGCTAAATGTACTGCTAAACTTAACCTCTCGTGGTACTTATTAATATCAAGGACGGAATGGCCACTAATATTATTTATACTTAAGTATTGATGACTGACACTTATCCTACAACTCCGGTTCAATGGATATGCTGTCGCGCACTTTCAAAAGCTTTTTCATTTAGGACTGTCTTCGGCTAGAATTTGAACCAGAAATGGAGTGTAGTCGTATTTTCATGTAAAAATCAATGGCATTCTTGTTGTCACTAAGCAGAAAGCAGATTAGGGGTGGCGATGGTGCAGTGGATAGTGTTCGTGACCCGACCTGTGCAGGTTCAAGTCCGGTCGAGGAACAGCAACAGCCACCGAAAATAAAAGGGAGAAACGAACAAAATCTGAGTTTTCTCAAACCACTGCACCAAAAAGGTGTTTCTGCCTAGGAGTACAATGGACCGGAACGACTTTGAGTGATCCTGGAAAATTCATTTAAAAAAAAAGTAGAAAGGACTGCAAACAACTTTTTGGTGCCCTAACGTCTAGCATAGCAATGTGTGATGTGACGGCACTGCGAAGTATTTCCTTTGCTCGTATCAGGTGGTGGATCTTCGGTGCTGGTGTGATGAGTACTGAGACTGTAAGCACTTCATCACGCGGTGCCTACAGAAAATTCCAGCAAAATCGGCAATGAAAAAACTTGCTTACCTATGAGTACACCGGACCAGCTACATCTGATTGATCTGGAGACAAAAATAAGGGAATGAATCTCCAAGAAAATTTCAACACAAAATAAGAAAAATATTTTTCAATATAAGAATAATTTAATTTTTATTGTTCCACAAATCGTCATATACAGTTTTTTTTTATGTTTACAGATAAGTCACTTGTCTACGTTTATGATTACGTTTCCTTATAATAGCTTCTTCGATATATTCCTGCAAACTTTCGTTGTAAATGATGGTATCCATGAGATTGTTGAGCTCGTTCTTGTTAAAATTCGTGATGTTGTTCCATGTGAAAGCCACCATTCTATTTGTAAGGTTGTGTTTAATTTTAATTAATTTTAGATTGGATACTTTTTGACGATTTAATTGTTGACGGTAAATAAATAAATAGTAAGCAATCGATTTCTCATCTGGCATGATGTCGAAAATTTATTTTAACTTACTAGTTGTTACAGACTGAGAGTATGTTTCAAAACTAATTTGTAGTTTGGTCTATATCGAGATTTTATATGTCTATAATTTTTCTACCTGAGGTAGACCGATATCCCATGTAGCAAAAGTAATTACTCAAGTTAATTGTATAATTTTTATAGTCTTCCAAGGAAAATTAGGGTTTTTCTTCAAATGACACTAATGATAGTTACGTAAATGCGAAAATGGAGAAAATCTTTATTGCCTGTGTAGGTCGCAATAATTGAAAGGGTTGAAGCACATCTGTAGGTGTGATGCAATAAAATTAAAGGTACCACTCAAAAGCCGTTAAGTTAAAATGAACTTATTAGTTTTTAATTTAAAAAGGTGTAACTAATGGTAATTTGACCATTAATGGGTAAAGCAGAAGAAAAGTAATTAAAAAAAAAAAGAATGTTTCCTTTTTGGGGCGCTTCACCTATCTACTTATGTAGCTTCAGGTAACCTACCTCCTTAAGGGTTATTGTGGAAATTTTGTGCTGTACTTCAAATTGTTTTGCTTGATGACGTACTCGAATTTTACGCCGTCAAAATGTCTCTATTAAATTTGAAGGACCGATGGTTTCCTTAATGATTAAAGAGTGTTGCCATATGACAATCAAGCTATTCCAAAACATCCCAAAGCATATTAACGACCGCCAATCTTAAGGAATGTGTGTTTCAAGAACCCTGAGCGCTCTGGAGGATGAATCGTTACGAGGTTAGGTGCACGGCGATATAAAAAATCTATTGTCACTCTCTATGTAAAGAAAATTGTAACAGCTACAACTAAATAAACAAAAAATCTATTGTGGTCCATTCTGGTCGCTTCGTTTCATCCTTGGTTTCCCTTAGGAATTCAAAAACCTGTATTGGGTTTAGGGATGGGAGATCCTTTTTACTCTATCTGGTGCATTCGTAGATGATTTACTCTTCTCCGAGTCACTTTCCTCAGTTTCTAGACATCACTTTCTGATGAGTCCCTTAAGGAAGCCTGTAAGAGTTTGGAACTTATTTCTACTTTAGGGGGTACAGGTTTCAGATCTTCGTCCATTATTGTTTCCTATGAGAGTCTTTGCTTGCTTTTTGTTGCGAATTTTACGAAGGAGCAAACTAAGCTTGATTTGCTCGTTTTTTCATAGCTCTTCTCGAACGATGTGTTTATCCATACCACAGAAAGGTTCTGGTCTTGATTTTTCAGTTCGTCTTGTACCCTGATGATTCTACTTCACTATATTGTCATTTGGCTTCAATAGTGTGCAGCAAAACCCTTCACCACTTTCGCTTAGCTCAATATCCAAGTGTTTTGACCCATTTTACGGGACAAATAAGGTAAGGTCCTACAATGAACCACTCCTTTCTTAAGCACTCGTGTTGTTGATGTTTACTTCGAGGTAGGTAAACGCCTTAACCACTACGTAGTTTCTGTTGCTAACAGTGACATTTTGTCCTTGGCTGTGGACAAATGCTTCTTGGTTTGCTGACACCATGTACTTGGCTTGTCCTTATTTACTTCAAGGCCAACTCACATCGCCTGTTCTTCGTGGACTATAGGCAGATGTTTCTTGGTTTGCTAACACCATTTACTTGGTTTTGTTCTCATTTACTTCAAGGCCAACTCGTATCGCCTGTTCTTCGTCTGCCGTAAAAGCCTCTACACGCTGCAAGTGACCAATGCTGTCGGTGTCGTCCTTGTATCCAAGAAGCTGGACAGAACACCTACCCTGCACATGATCTACTTCAGCATGAGTTTGAAGAAATCACATGTTTGAAAGTGTTTCCAAATTTAACACTGTATCACGCGGCACTGCTGGATCAGCTCTGTCGGGATTCTGAATTTAAACATCGTCCTGTAGAGCTTCAGATGATCAGAACTATGATATGCGACTTCAAAGTCAATAAATAGATGGTAAGTCTGGACTTGAAATTTGTTGGATTTTTCTGGGATTTACCTTAAACCCCACTAGTACGTGCTGATTAGTGTGCTGCAGAAGGGCTTCAGACGCTCACGCAGTACGCTGAATGGTATATGCCATATTCCTCTATAGATGGTGCAAGATATCTCCAAGAATTGCAGGAATTTCATCCTGCAGGTCATACTTCATTAAATTTAATTCATGTTCTTTAATACAAATATTCTGCATTAACTGGAATACATTTATTGAAGTTCCGACGTTATGTTGGTTGCACACTATGAAATATTCATTATGCAAAGAAGGATATAAACTGCTACTTGCTCCGAAAACTTCTTTGCATCTACTTAAAATATTTGTCCTACTTGATGTTCCACGTGTTAAAGAACTTTTACTTTGTTTTCAACTAGAGAAACTATAGCAATGCAAATTTTAGTTTATGAGTTAAGATAAAAACATAATCTTCACATTGTTATGGAAAGTGACATTCTGTATATTTTTATCTTCCCCGTATGAGTATACATATACATAACTCACCGTCCATCCATTCGTAAGCAGTTATTTTCCTGGAATTCATTGTCAATTATTATCGAGTTATAAGAACTTTATTATTTAATGCTCGTTTGACAGATGGAAAAGTTAATTAATTTTCTTTGTGTAACTTTTGCAGACAATAAAATCGATTTACGTTCTCTGAATTGCTTCAAATTTGCCTTGTAATTCTTTAAGGATTATCATTTACCTGTTAGCTGGGTATCTTTCGCTTATTTAATGTTCGTAGTGGAAGAGCATTAATTTAATTACAGAAGTATTGTTTTACAAATTCCTCAAGGCGATTGGCAATCAATGACAGAGATAAGATGTTCAATTTGTTCAAATACGAGTTTAATAGTTTGAATGCCTGCAAGACAACATGGTAATCGATTACAGAATTCATGCACCTGCGGTCGTTTTCCTTTATTGTTCCAGTGTGTTCACATCATTTTAAACTGAGGAGTATGTAGATGATATCAAAATCAATATCAAACCACAGTCTCTCATTTGGACTACAATTCACTATAAAAGGTATGTTTTCGTAGAAGACTGCGAGAGGAATAGAGCTCATGCAAATTCTAATGACAAGAACTACGAGTTCGAAAAATTGGTATTGATTCTATCAAAAGGAAGTTAAAAAAGACCTTCCGGCACCAGCCGCAAGAGATAGGTGGATTTCCTTTCTATGCAACTTTTAAGTAATATCATTGTATATGAAACCTATAGTAATATCATCAGACGAATTTTTTTAATTATTTCTCTCGACGCCTAGGAGGCTAACCTTTATTTCTCGCGAGAGCAGAACAATTTTATTACTCTTTGAGAATGGAGGAATACTGAAATATTTAGTGAGCGGTGAGTGTAAACAAAGGAAAAACCGATTTTTCTCTCTCATTCCCATTCATTTCTTAACGTGCTACAATTTTTTCACTCAACTTGGCGAAGTACTATTTTGAATTGAGTAAATATTTTGTATTCCTCGTGAGTGTGTTGATCAAGGGCAGAAGAGACGAGGGAGGTCCGAAAATTGACTATTCTAAATAACTATGAATGAAAGTGGCTCAGGAGTGTTCGGCTTGATAGAGGTTTTTTTTCGTAGAAATTATTTATTTTTTAATCCGATCTACGTAGCTCAAATAAACCTAAAACCTATCTTCTATATGAAACGCAAATCTAAACAGTATCCGCATACTGATCTCTCCTACCGTCCGTAGGGAGAAAACCCACCCTCCCTCCCAGTATCCGGATACTAGACTCACCTACTGTCCGTAGGGAGAACTTCCTCGCCTACCGTCCGTAGGGAGGGTCTACACCGCATGAGTTTAAACTCAACCTAACACATATCTCCTATACGTAGCGCAACTAAATCTAAGTCCTACCTGATATACGTAGCTCAAATAAACCTAAAACCTATGTTCTATATGAAACGCAAATCTTAACAGTATCTCTCCTACTGTCCGTAGGGAGAAAATCCAACCTCCCTCCCAGTATCCGGATACTAAACTCACCTACTGTCCGTAGGGAGAACTTCCTCGCCCACCGTCCGTAGGGAGGGCCTACACCGCATGAGTTTAAACTCAAATTAACACATGTCTCCTATACGAAGCGCAACTAAATCTAAGTCCTACCTGATATACGTAGCTCAAATAAACCTAAAACCTATGTTCTATATGAAACGCAAATCTAAATAGTATCCGCATAATAAACTCACCTACTGTCCGTAGGGAGAACTTCCTCGCCTACCGTCCGTAGGGAGGGATTACACCGCATGAGTTTAAACTCAATCTAACACTTATCTCCTATACGTAGCGCAACTAAATCTAAACTCTACCTGATATACGTTGCTCAAATAAACCTAAAACCTATGTTATATATGAAACGCAAATCTAAACAGTATCCGCATACTGATATCTCCTACCGTCCGTAGGGAGAAAACCCACCCTCCCTCCCAGTATCCGGATACAAAACTCACCTACTGTCCGTAGGGAGAACTTCCTCGCCTACCGTCCGTAGGGAGGGTCTACACCGCATGAGTTTAAACTCAACCTAACACATATCTCCTATACGTAGCGCAACTAAATCTAAGTCCTACCTGATATACGTAGCTCAAATAAACCTAAAACCTATGTTCTATATGAAACGCAAATCTTAACAGTATCTCTCCTACTGTCCGTAGGGAGAAAATCCAACCTCCCTCCCAGTATCCGGATACTAAACTCACCTACTGTCCGTAGGGAGAACTTCCTCGCCCACCGTCCGTAGGGAGGGCCTACACCGCATGAGTTTAAACTCAAATTAACACATGTCTCCTATACGAAGCGCAACTAAATCTAAGTCCTACCTGATATACGTAGCTCAAATAAACCTAATACCTATGTTCTATATGAAACGCAAATCTAAATAGTATCCGCATAATAAACTCACCTACTGTCCGTAGGGAGAACTTCCTCGCCTACCGTCCGTAGGGAGGATCTACACCGCATGAGTTTAAACTCAACCTAACACATATCTCCTACACGTAGCGCAACTAAATCTAAGCCCTACCTGATATACGTAGCTCTAATAAACCTAAAACCGATGTTCCATATGAAACGCAAATCTAAATAGTATCCGCATAATAAACTCACCTACTGTCCGTAGGGAGAACTTCCTCGCCTACCGTCCGTAGGGAGGGCCTACACCGCATGAGTTTAAACTCAACCTAACACATATCTCCTATACGTAGCGCAACTAAATCTAAGCCCTACCTGATATACGTAGCTCAAATAAACCTAAAACCTATGTTATATATGAAACGCAAATCTAAACAGTATCCGCATACTGATCTCTCCTACCGTCCGTAGGGAGAAAACTCACCCTCCCTCCCAGTATCCGGATACTAAACTCACCTACTGTCCGTAGGGAGAACTTCCTCGCCTACCGTCCGTAGGGAGGGCCTACACCGCATGAGTTTAAACTCAACCTAACACATATCTTCTACACGTAGCGCAACTAAATCTAAGCCCTACCTGATATACGTAGGTCAAATAAACCTAAAACCTATGTTATATATGAAACGCAAATCTAAACAGTATCTCTAGTACCGTCCGTAGGGAGAAAACCCACCCTCCCTCTCAGTATCCGGATACTAAACTCACCTACTGTCCGTAGGGAGAACTTCCTCGCCTACCGTCCGTAGGGAGGGCCTACACCGCATGAGTTTAAACTAAACCTAACACATATCTCCTATACGTAGCGCAACTAAATCTAAGCCCTACCTGATATACGTAGCTCAAATTAACCTAAAACCTATGTTATATATGAAACGCAAATCTAAACAGTATCCGCATACTGATCTCTCCTACCCTCCGTAGGGAGAAAACCCATCCTCCCTCCCAGTATCCGGATACTAAACTCACCTACTGTCCGTAGGGAGAACTTCCTCGCCTACCGTCCGTAGGGAGGGCCTACACCGCATGAGTTTAAACTCAACCTAACACATGTTTCCTATACGTAGCGCAACTAAATCTAAGCCCTACCTGATATACGTAGCTCAAATAAACCTAAAACCTATGTTCTATATGAAACGCAAATCTAAACAGTATCCGCATACTGATCTCTCCTACCGTCCGTATGGAGAAAACCCACCCTCCCTCCCAGTTTCCGGATACTAAACTCACCTACTGTCCGTAGGGAGAACTTCCTCGCCTACCGTCCGTAGGGAGGGCCTACACCGCATGAGTTAAATCTCAAATTAACACATATCTCCTATACGTAGCGCAACTAAGTCAAAGCCCTACCTGATATACGTAGCTCAAATAAACCTAAAACCTATGTTATATATGAAACGCAAATCTAAACAGTATCCGCATACTGATCTCTCCTACCGTCCGTAGGGAGAAAACCCACCCTCCCTCCCAGTATCCGGATACTAAACTCACCTACTGTCCGTAGGGAGAACTTCCTCGCCTACCGTCCGTAGGGAGGGCCTACACCGCATGAGTTTAAACTCAACCTAACACATATCTCCTATACGTAGCGCAACTAAATCTAAGCCCTACCTGATATACGTAGCTCAAATAAACCTAAAACCTATGTTCCATATGAAACGCAAATCTAAATAGTATCCGCATAATAAACTCACCTACTGTCCGTAGGGAGAACTTCCTCGCCTACCGTCCGTAGGGAGGGCCTACACCGCATGAGTTTAAACTCAACCTAACACATATCTCCTATGCGTAGCGCAACTAAATCTAAGCCCTACCTGATATACGTAGCTCAAATAAACCTAAAACCTATGTTATATATGAAACGCAAATCTAAACAGTATCCGCATACTGATCTCTCCTACCGTCCGTAGGGAGAAAACTCACCCTCCCTCCCAGTATCCGGATACTAAACTCACCTACTGTCCGTAGGGAGAACTTCCTCGCCTACCGTCCGTAGGGAGGGCCTACACCGCATGAGTTTAAACTCAACCTAACACATATCTCCTATACGTAGCGCAACTAAATCTAAGCCCTACCTGATATACGTAGCTCAAATAAACCTAAAACCTATGTTATATATGAAACGCAAATCTAAACAGTATCCGCATACTGATCTCTCCTACCGTCCGTAGGGAGAAAACCCACCCTCCCTCCCAGTATCCGGATACTAAACTCACCTACTGTCCGTAGGGAGAACTTCCTCGCCTACCGTCCGTAGGGAGGGCCTACACCACATGAGTTTAAACTCAACCTTACACATATCTCCTATACGTAGCGCAACTAAATCTAAACTCTACCTGATATACGTAGCTCAAATAAACCTACAACCTATGTTCCATATGAAACGCAAATCTAAATAGTATCCGCATTCTAAACTCACCTACTGTCCGTAGGGAGAACTTCCTCGCCTACCGTCCGTAGGGAGGGCCTACACCGCATGAGTTTAAACTCAACCTAACACATGTTTCCTATACGTAGCGCAACTAAATCTAAGCCCTACCTGATATACGTAGCTCAAATAAACCTAAAACCTATGTTCTATATGAAACGCAAATCTAAACAGTATCCGCATACTGATCTCTCCTACCGTCCGTAGGGAGAAAACCCACCCTCCCTCCCAGTATCCGGATACTAAACTCACCTACTGTACGTAGGGAGAACTACCTCGCCTACCGTCCGTAGGGAGGGCCTACACCGCATGAGTTTAAACTCAACCTAACACATGTCTCCTACACGTAGCGCAACTAAATCTAAGCCCTACCTGATATACGTAGCTCAAATAAACCTAAAACCTATGTTCTACATAAAACGCAAATCTAAACAGTATCCGCATACTGATCTCTCCTACCGTCCGTAGGGAGAAAACCCACCCTCCCTCCCAGTATCCGGATACTAAACTCACCTACTGTCCGTAGGGAGAACTTCCTCGCCTACCGTCCGTAGGGAGGGCCTACACCGCATGAGTTTAAACTCAACCTAACACATATCTCCTATACGTAGCGCAACTAAATCTAAGCCCTACCTGATATACGTAGCTCAAATAAACCTAAAACCTATGTTCCATATGAAACGCAAATCTAAATAGTATCCGCATAATAAACTCACCTACTGTCCGTAGGGAGAACTTCCTCGCCTACCGTCCGTAGGGAGGGCCTACACCGCATGAGTTAAATCTCAAATTAACACATATCTCCTATACGTAGCGCAACTAAGTCAAAGCCCTACCTGATATACGTAGCTCAAATAAACCTAAAACCTATGTTATATATGAAACGCAAATCTAAACAGTATCCGCATACTGATCTCTCCTACCGTCCGTAGGGAGAAAACCCACCCTCCCTCCCAGTATCCGGATACTAAACTCACCTACTGTCCGTAGGGAGAACTTCCTCGCCTACCGTCCGTAGGGAGGGCCTACACCGCATGAGTTTAAACTCAACCTAACACATATCTCCTATACGTAGCGCAACTAAATCTAAGCCCTACCTGATATACGTAGCTCAAATAAACCTAAAACCTATGTTCCATATGAAACGCAAATCTAAATAGTATCCGCATAATAAACTCACCTACTGTCCGTAGGGAGAACTTCCTCGCCTACCGTCCGTAGGGAGGGCCTACACCGCATGAGTTTAAACTCAACCTAACACATATCTCCTATGCGTAGCGCAACTAAATCTAAGCCCTACCTGATATACGTAGCTCAAATAAACCTAAAACCTATGTTATATATGAAACGCAAATCTAAACAGTATCCGCATACTGATCTCTCCTACCGTCCGTAGGGAGAAAACTCACCCTCCCTCCCAGTATCCGGATACTAAACTCACCTACTGTCCGTAGGGAGAACTTCCTCGCCTACCGTCCGTAGGGAGGGCCTACACCGCATGAGTTTAAACTCAACCTAACACATATCTCCTATACGTAGCGCAACTAAATCTAAGCCCTACCTGATATACGTAGCTCAAATAAACCTAAAACCTATGTTATATATGAAACGCAAATCTAAACAGTATCCGCATACTGATCTCTCCTACCGTCCGTAGGGAGAAAACCCACCCTCCCTCCCAGTATCCGGATACTAAACTCACCTACTGTCCGTAGGGAGAACTTCCTCGCCTACCGTCCGTAGGGAGGGCCTACACCACATGAGTTTAAACTCAACCTTACACATATCTCCTATACGTAGCGCAACTAAATCTAAACTCTACCTGATATACGTAGCTCAAATAAACCTACAACCTATGTTCCATATGAAACGCAAATCTAAATAGTATCCGCATTCTAAACTCACCTACTGTCCGTAGGGAGAACTTCCTCGCCTACCGTCCGTAGGGAGGGCCTACACCGCATGAGTTTAAACTCAACCTAACACATGTTTCCTATACGTAGCGCAACTAAATCTAAGCCCTACCTGATATACGTAGCTCAAATAAACCTAAAACCTATGTTCTATATGAAACGCAAATCTAAACAGTATCCGCATACTGATCTCTCCTACCGTCCGTAGGGAGAAAACCCACCCTCCCTCCCAGTATCCGGATACTAAACTCACCTACTGTACGTAGGGAGAACTACCTCGCCTACCGTCCGTAGGGAGGGCCTACACCGCATGAGTTTAAACTCAACCTAACACATGTCTCCTACACGTAGCGCAACTAAATCTAAGCCCTACCTGATATACGTAGCTCAAATAAACCTAAAACCTATGTTCTACATAAAACGCAAATCTAAACAGTATCCGCATACTGATCTCTCCTACCGTCCGTAGGGAGAAAACCCACCCTCCCTCCCAGTATCCGGATACTAAACTCACCTACTGTCCGTAGGGAGAACTTCCTCGCCTACCGTCCGTAGGGAGGGCCTACACCGCATGAGTTTAAACTCAACCTAACACATATCTCCTATACGTAGCGCAACTAAATCTAAGCCCTACCTGATATACGTAGCTCTAATAAACCTAAAACCGATGTTATATATGAAACGCAAATCTAAAAAGTATCCGCATACTGATCTCTCCTACCGTCCGTAGGGAGAATTTCCTCGCCTACCGTCCGTAGGGAGAGCCTACACCGCATGAGTTTAAACTCAACCTAACACATATCTCCTATACGTAGCGCAACTAAATCTAAGCCCAACCTAATATACGTAGCTCAAATAAACCTAAAACCTATGTTCTACATGAAACGCAAATCTAAACAGTATCCGCATACTGATCTCTCCTACCGTCCGTAGGGAGAAAACCCACCCTCCCTCCCAGTATCCGGATACTAAACTCACCTACTGTCCGTAGGGAGAACTTCCTCGCCTACCGTCCGTAGGGAGGGCCTACACCGCATGAGTTTAAACTCAACCTAACACATATCTCCTATACGTAGCGCAACTAAATCTAAGCCCTACCTGATATACGTAGCTCAAATAAACCTAAAACCTATGTTATATATGAAACGCAAATCTAAACAGTATCCGCATACTGATCTCTCCTACTGTCCGTAGGGAGAACTTCCTCGCCTACCGTCCGTAGGGAGGGCCTACACCGCACGAGTTTAAACTCAACCTTACACATATCTCCTATACGTGGCGCAACTAAATCTAAACTCTACCTGATATACGTAGCTCAAATAAACCTACAACCTATGTTCTATATGAAACGCAAATCTAAATAGTATCCGCATACTAAACTCACCTACTGTCCGTAGGGAGAACTTCCTCGCCTACCGTCCGTAGGGAGGGCCTACACCGCATGAGTTTAAACTCAACCTAACACATATCTCCTATACGTAGCGCAACTAAATCTAAGCCCTACCTGATATACGTAGCTCAAATAAACCTAAAACCTATGTTATATATGAAACGCAAATCTAAACAGTATCCGCATACTGATCTCTCCTACCGTCCGTAGGGAGAAAACTCACCCTTCCTCCCAGTATCCGGATACTAAACTCACCTACTGTCCGTAGGGAGAACTTCCTCGCCTACCGTCCGTAGGGAGGGCCTACACCGCATGAGTTTAAACTCAACCTAACACATATCTCCTATACGTAGCGCAACTAAATCTAAGCCCTACCTGATATACGTAGCTCAAATAAACCTACAACCTATGTTATATATGAAACGCAAATCTAAACAGTATCCGCATACTGATCTCTCCTACCGTCCGTAGGGAGAAAACTCACCCTCCCTCCCAGTATCCGGATACTAAACTCACCTACTGTCCGTAGGGAGAACTTCCTCGCCTACCGTCCGTAGGGAGGGCCTACACCGCATGAGTTTAAACTCAACCTTACACATATCTCCTATACGTAGCGCAACTAAATCTAAACTCTACCTGATATACGTAGCTCAAATAAACCTACAACCTATGTTCCATATGAAACGCAAATCTAAATAGTATCCGCATACTAAACTCACCTACTGTCCGTAGGGAGAACTTCCTCGCCTACCGTCCGTAGGGAGGGCCTACACCGCATGAGTTTAAACTCAACCTAACACATATCTCCTATACGTAGCGCAACTAAATCTAAGCCCTACCTGATATACGTAGCTCAAATAAACCTAAAACCTATGTTATATATGAAACGCAAATCTAAACATTATCCACATACTGATCTCTCCTACCGTCCGTAGGGAGAAAACCCACCCTCCCTCCCAGTATCCGGATACTAAACTCACCTACTGTCCGTAGGGAGAACTTCCTCGCCTACCGTCCGTAGGGAGGGCCTACACCGCATGAGTTTAAACTCAACCTAACACATATCTCCTATACGTAGCGCAACTAAATCTAAGCCCTACCTGATAAACGTAGCTCAAATAAACCTAAAACCTATGTTATATATGAAACGCAAATCTAAACAGTATCCGCATACTGATCTCTCCTACCGTCCGTAGGGAGAAAACCCACCCTCCCTCCCAGTATCCGGATACTAAACTCACCTACTGTCCGTAGGGAGAACTTCCTCGCCTACCGTCCGTAGGGAGGGCCTACACCGCATGAGTTTAAACTCAACCTAACACATATCTCCTATACGTAGCGCAACTAAATCTAAGCCCTACCTGATATACGTAGCTCAAATAAACCTAAAACCTATGTTCTATATGAAACGCAAATCTAAACAGTATCCGCATACTGATCTCTCCTACTGTCCGTTGGGAGAACTTCCTCGCCTACCGTCCGTAGGGAGGGCCTACACCGCATGAGTTTAAACTCAACCTTACACATATCTCCTATACGTAGCGCAACTAAATCTAAACTCTACCTGATATACGTAGCTCAAATAAACCTACAACCTATGTTATATATGAAACGCAAATCTAAACAGTATCCGCATACTGATCTCTCCTACCGTCCGTAGGGAGAAAACCCACCCTCCCTCCCAGTATCCGGACACTTAACTCACCTACTGTCCGTAGGGAGAACATCCTCGCCTACCGTCCGTAGGGAGGGCCTACACCGCATGAGTTTAAACTCAACCTAACACATATCTCCTATACGTAGCGCAACTAAATCTAAGCCCTACCTGATATACGTAGCTCAAATAAACCTAAAACCTATGTTATATATGAAACGCAAATCTAAACAGTATCCGCATACTGATCTCTCCTACCGTCCGTAGGGAGAAAACCCACCCTCCCTCCCAGTATCCGGATACTAAACTCACCTACTGTCCGTAGGGAGAACTTCCTCGCCTACCGTCCGTAGGGAGGGCCTACACCGCATGAGTTTAAACTCAACCTAACACATATCTCCTATACGTAGCGCAACTAAATCTAAGCCCTACCTGATATACGTAGCTCTAATAAACCTACAACCTATGTTATATATGAAACGCAAATCTAAATAGTATCCGCATACTAAACTCACCTACTGTCCGTAGGGAGAACTTCCTCGCCTACCGTCCGTAGGGAGGGCCTACACCGCATGAGTTTAAACTCAACCTAACACATATCTCCTATACGTAGCGCAACTAAATCTAAGCCCTACCTGATATACGTAGCTCAAATAAACCTAAAACCTATGTTATATATGAAACGCAAATCTAAACAGTATCCGCATACTGATCTCTCCTACCGTCCGTAGGGAGAAAACCCACGCTCCCTCCCAGTATCCGGATACTAAACTCACCTACTGTCCGTAGGGAGAACTTCCTCGCCTACCGTCCGTAGGGAGGGCCTACACCGCATGAGTTTAAACTCAACCTAACACATATCTCCTATACGTAGCGCAACTAAATCTAAGCCCTACCTGATATACGTAGCTCTAATAAACCTAAAACCGATGTTCCATATGAAACGCAAATCTAAATAGTATCCGCATAATAAACTCACCTACTGTCCGTAGGGAGAACTTCCTCGCCTACCGTCCGTAGGGAGGGCCTACACCGCATGAGTTTAAACTCAACCTAACACATATCTCCTATACGTAGCGCAACTAAATCTAAGCCCTACCTGATATACGTAGCTCTAATAAACCTACAACCTATGTTATATATGAAACGCAAATCTAAATAGTATCCGCATACTAAACTCACCTACTGTCCGTAGGGAGAACTTCCTCGCCTACCGTCCGTAGGGAGGGCCTACACCGCATGAGTTTAAACTCAACCTAACACATGTCTCCTACACGTAGCGCAACTAAATCTAAGCCCTACCTGATATACGTAGCTCAAATAAACCTAAAACCTATGTTCTACATAAAACGCAAATCTAAACAGTATCCGCATACTGATCTCTCCTACCGTCCGTAGGGAGAAAACCCACCCTCCCTCCCAGTATCCGGATACTAAACTCACCTACTGTCCGTAGGGAGAACTTCCTCGCCTACCGTCCGTAGGGAGGGCCTACACCGCATGAGTTTAAACTCAACCTAACACATATCTCCTATACGTAGCGCAACTAAATCTAAGCCCTACCTGATATACGTAGCTCTAATAAACCTAAAACCGATGTTATATATGAAACGCAAATCTAAAAAGTATCCGCATACTGATCTCTCCTACCGTCCGTAGGGAGAATTTCCTCGCCTACCGTCCGTAGGGAGAGCCTACACCGCATGAGTTTAAACTCAACCTAACACATATCTCCTATACGTAGCGCAACTAAATCTAAGCCCAACCTAATATACGTAGCTCAAATAAACCTAAAACCTATGTTCTACATGAAACGCAAATCTAAACAGTATCCGCATACTGATCTCTCCTACCGTCCGTAGGGAGAAAACCCACCCTCCCTCCCAGTATCCGGATACTAAACTCACCTACTGTCCGTAGGGAGAACTTCCTCGCCTACCGTCCGTAGGGAGGGCCTACACCGCATGAGTTTAAACTCAACCTAACACATATCTCCTATACGTAGCGCAACTAAATCTAAGCCCTACCTGATATACGTAGCTCTAATAAACCTAAAACCGATGTTCCATATGAAACGCAAATCTAAATAGTATCCGCATAATAAACTCACCTACTGTCCGTAGGGAGAACTTCCTCGCCTACCGTCCGTAGGGAGGGCCTACACCGCATGAGTTTAAACTCAACCTAACACATATCTCCTATACGTAGCGCAACTAAATCTAAGCCCTACCTGATATACGTAGCTCAAATAAACCTAAAACCTATGTTATATATGAAACGCAAATCTAAACAGTATCCGCATACTGATCTCTCCTACCGTCCGTAGGGAGAAAACTCACCCTCCCTCCCAGTATCCGGATACTAAACTCACCTACTGTCCGTAGGGAGAACTTCCTCGCCTACCGTCCGTAGGGAGGGCCTACACCGCATGAGTTTAAACTCAACCTAACACATATCTCCTATACGTAGCGCAACTAAATCTAAGCCCTACCTGATATACGTAGCTCAAATAAACCTAAAACCTATGTTATATATGAAACGCAAATCTAAACAGTATCCGCATACTGATCTCTCCTACTGTCCGTAGGGAGAACTTCCTCGCCTACCGTCCGTAGGGAGGGCCTACACCGCATGAGTTTAAACTCAACCTTACACATATCTCCTATACGTAGCGCAACTAAATCTAAACTCTACCTGATATACGTAGCTCAAATAAACCTACAACCTATGTTCCATATGAAACGCAAATCTAAATAGTATCCGCATACTAAACTCACCTACTGTCCGTAGGGAGAACTTCCTCGCCTACCGTCCGTAGGGAGGGCCTACACCGCATGAGTTTAAACTCAACCTAACACATATCTCCTATACGTAGCGCAACTAAATCTAAGCCCTACCTGATATACGTAGCTCAAATAAACCTAAAACCTATGTTATATATGAAACGCAAATCTAAACATTATCCGCATACTGATCTCTCCTACCGTCCGTAGGGAGAAAACCCACCCTCCCTCCCAGTATCCGGATACTAAACTCACCTACTGTCCGTAGGGAGAACTTCCTCGCCTACCGTCCGTAGGGAGGGCCTACACCGCATGAGTTTAAACTCAACCTAACACATATCTCCTATACGTAGCGCAACTAAATCTAAGCCCTACCTGATATACGTAGCTCAAATAAACCTAAAACCTATGTTCTATATGAAACGCAAATCTAAACAGTATCCGCATACTGATCTCTCCTACTGTCCGTTGGGAGAACTTCCTCGCCTACCGTCCGTAGGGAGGGCCTACACCGCATGAGTTTAAACTCAACCTTACACATATCTCCTATACGTAGCGCAACTAAATCTAAACTCTACCTGATATACGTAGCTCAAATAAACCTACAACCTATGTTATATATGAAACGCAAATCTAAACAGTATCCGCATACTGATCTCTCCTACCGTCCGTAGGGAGAAAACCCACCCTCCCTCCCAGTATCCGGACACTTAACTCACCTACTGTCCGTAGGGAGAACATCCTCGCCTACCGTCCGTAGGGAGGGCCTACACCGCATGAGTTTAAACTCAACCTAACACATATCTCCTATACGTAGCGCAACTAAATCTAAGCCCTACCTGATATACGTAGCTCAAATAAACCTAAAACCTATGTTATATATGAAACGCAAATCTAAACAGTATCCGCATACTGATCTCTCCTACCGTCCGTAGGGAGAAAACCCACCCTCCCTCCCAGTATCCGGATACTAAACTCACCTACTGTCCGTAGGGAGAACTTCCTCGCCTACCGTCCGTAGGGAGGGCCTACACCGCATGAGTTTAAACTCAACCTAACACATATCTCCTATACGTAGCGCAACTAAATCTAAGCCCTACCTGATATATGTAGCTCTAATAAACCTACAACCTATGTTATATATGAAACGCAAATCTAAATAGTATCCGCATACTAAACTCACCTACTGTCCGTAGGGAGAACTTCCTCGCCTACCGTCCGTAGGGAGGGCCTACACCGCATGAGTTTAAACTCAACCTAACACATATCTCCTATACGTAGCGCAACTAAATCTAAGCCCTACCTGATATACGTAGCTCAAATAAACCTAAAACCTATGTTATATATGAAACGCAAATCTAAACAGTATCCGCATACTGATCTCTCCTACCGTCCGTAGGGAGAAAACCCACGCTCCCTCCCAGTATCCGGATACTAAACTCACCTACTGTCCGTAGGGAGAACTTCCTCGCCTACCGTCCGTAGGGAGGGCCTACACCGCATGAGTTTAAACTCAACCTAACACATGTCTCCTATACGTAGCGCAACTAAATCTAAGCCCTACCTGATATACGTAGCTCTAATAAACCTACAACCTATGTTATATATGAAACGCAAATCTAAATAGTATCCGCATACTAAACTCACCTACTGTCCGTAGGGAGAACTTCCTCGCCTACCGTCCGTAGGGAGGGCCTACACCGCATGAGTTTAAACTCAACCTAACACATATCTCCTATATGTAGCGCAACTAAATCTAAGCCCTACCTGATATACGTAGCTCAAATAAACCTAAAACCTATGTTATATATGAAACGCAAATCTAAACAGTATCCGCATACTGATCTCTCCTACCGTCCGTAGGGAGAAAACCCACCCTCCCTCCCAGTATCCGGATACTAAACTCACCTACTGTCCGTAGGGAGAACTTCCTCGCCTACCGTCCGTAGGGAGGGCCTACACCGCATGAGTTTAAACTCAACCTAACACATATCTCCTATACGTAGCGCAACTAAATCTAAGCCCTACCTGATATACGTAGCTCTAATAAACCTACAACCTATGTTATATATGAAACGCAAATCTAAATAGTATCCGCATACTAAACTCACCTACTGTCCGTAGGGAGAACTTCCTCGCCTACCGTCCGTAGGGAGGGCCTACACCGCATGAGTTTAAACTCAACCTAACACATATCTCCTATACGTAGCGCAACTAAATCTAAGCCCTACCTGATATACGTAGCTCAAATAAACCTAAAACCTATGTTATATATGAAACGCAAATCTAAACAGTATCCGCATACTGATCTCTCCTACCGTCCGTAGGGAGAAAACCCACCCTCCCTCCCAGTATCCGGATACTAAACTCACCTACTGTCCGTAGGGAGAACTTCCTCGCCTACCGTCCGTAGGGAGGGCCTACACCGCATGAGTTTAAACTCAACCTAACACATATCTCCTATACGTAGCGCAACTAAATCTAAACTCTACCTGATATACGTAGCTCAAATAAACCTACAACCTATGTTCCATATGAAACGCAAATCTAAATAGTATCCGCATACTAAACTCACCTACTGTCCGTAGGGAGAACTTCCTCGCCTACCGTCCGTAGGGAGGGCCTACACCGCATGAGTTTAAACTCAACCTAACACATATCTCCTATACGTAGCGCAACTAAATCTAAGCCCTACCTGATATACGTAGCTCAAATAAACCTAAAACCTATGTTATATATGAAACGCAAATCTAAACAGTATCCGCATACTGATCTCTCCTACCGTCCGTAGGGAGAAAACCCACCCTCCCTCCCAGTATCCGGATACTAAACTCACCTACTGTCCGTAGGGAGAACTTCCTCGCCTACCGTCCGTAGGGAGGGCCTACACCGCATGAGTTTAAACTCAACCTAACACATATCTCCTATACGTAGCGCAACTAAATCTAAGCCCTACCTGATATACGTAGCTCTAATAAACCTACAACCTATGTTATATATGAAACGCAAATCTAAATAGTATCCGCATACTAAACTCACCTACTGTCCGTAGGGAGAACTTCCTCGCCTACCGTCCGTAGGGAGGGCCTACACCGCATGAGTTTAAACTCAACCTAACACATATCTCCTATACGTAGCGCAACTAAATCTAAGCCCTACCTGATAAACGTAGCTCAAATAAACCTAAAACCTATGTTATATATGAAACGCAAATCTAAACAGTATCCGCATACTGATCTCTCCTACTGTCCGTAGGGAGAACTTCCTCGCCTACCGTCCGTAGGGAGGGCCTACACCGCATGAGTTTAAACTCAACCTTACACATATCTCCTATACGTAGCGCAACTAAATCTAAACTCTACCTGATATACGTAGCTCAAATAAACCTACAACCTATGTTCCATATGAAACGCAAATCTAAATAGTATCCGCATACTAAACTCACCTACTGTCCGTAGGGAGAACTTCCTCGCCTACCGTCCGTAGGGAGGGCCTACACCGCATGAGTTTAAACTCAACCTAACACATATCTCCTATACGTAGCGCAACTAAATCTAAGCCCTACCTGATATACGTAGCTCAAATAAACCTAAAACCTATGTTATATATGAAACGCAAATCTAAACAGTATTCGCATACTGATCTCTCCTACCGTCCGTAGGGAGAAAACCCACCCTCCCTCCCAGTATCCGGATACTAAACTCACCTACTGTCCGTAGGGAGAACTTCCTCGCCTACCGTCCGTAGGGAGGGCCTACACCGCATGAGTTTAAACTCAACCTAACACATATCTCCTATACGTAGCGCAACTAAATCTAAGCCCTACCTGATATACGTAGCTCAAATAAGCCTAAAACCTATGTTATATATGAAACGCAAATCTAAACAGTATCCGCATACTGATCTCTCCTACCGTCCGTAGGGAGAAAACCCACCCTCCCTCCCAGTATCCGGATACTAAACTCACCTACTGTCCGTAGGGAGAACTTCCTCGCCTACCGTCCGTAGGGAGGGCCTACACCGCATGAGTTTAAACTCAACCTAACACATATCTCCTATACGTAGCGCAACTAAATCTAAGCCCTACCTGATATACGTAGCTCAAATAAACCTAAAACCTATGTTATATATGAAACGCAAATCTAAACAGTATCCGCATACTGATCTCTCCTACCGTCCGTAGGGAGAAAACCCACCCTCCCTCCCAGTATCCGGATACTAAACTCACCTACGGTCCGTAGGGAGAACTTCCTCGCCTACCGTCCGTAGGGAGGGCCTACACCGCATGAGTTTAAACTCAACCGAACACATATCTCCTATACGTAGCGCAACTAAATCTTAACTCTACCTGATATACGAAGCTCAAATAAACCTAAAACCTATGTTATATATGAAACGCAAATCTAAACAGTATCCGCATACTGATCTCTCCTACTGTCCGTAGGGAGAACTTCCTTGCCTACCGTCCGTAGGGAGGGCCTACACCGCATGAGTTTAAACTCAACCTAACACATATCTCCTATACGTAGCGCAACTAAATCTAAACTCTACCTGATATACGTAGCTCAAATAAACCTAAAACCTATGTTCTATATGAAACGCAAATCTAAACAGTATCCGCATACTGATCTCTCCTACCGTCCGTAGGGAGAAAACCCACCCTCCCTCCCAGTATCCGGACACTTAACTCACCTACTGTCCGTAGGGAGAACATCCTCGCCTACCGTCCGTAGGGAGGGCATACACCGCATGAGTTTAAACTCAACCTAACACATATCTCCTATACGTAGCGCAACTAAATCTAAGCCCTACCTGATATACGTAGCTCTAATAAACCTACAACCTATGTTATATATGAAACGCAAATCTAAATAGTATCCGCATACTAAACTCACCTACTGTCCGTAGGGAGAACTTCCTCGCCTACCGTCCGTAGGGAGGGCCTACACCGCATGAGTTTAAACTCAACCTAACACATGTCTCCTTTACGTAGCGCAACTAAATGTAAGCCCTACCTGATATCCGTAGCTCAAATAAACCTAATACCTATGTTCCATATGAAACGCAAATCTAAATAGTATCCGCATACTAAACTCACCTACTGTCCGTAGGGAGAACTTCCTCGCCTACCGTCCGTAGGGAGGGCCTACACCGCATGAGTTTAAACTCAACCTAACACATGTCTCCTATACGTAGCGCAACTAAATCTAAGCCCTACCTGATATACGTAGCTCAAATAAACCTAAAACCTATGTTCTACATGAAACGCAAATCTAAACAGTATCCGCATACTGATCTCTCCTACCGTCCGTAGGGAGAAAACCCACCCTCCCTCCCAGTATCCGGATACTAAACTCACCTACTGTCCGTAGGGAGAACTTCCTCGCCTACCGTCCGTAGGGAGGGCCTACACCGCATGAGTTTAAACTCAACCTAACACATGTCTCCTATACGTAGCGCAACTAAATCTAAGCCCTACCTGATATACGTAGCTCAAATAAACCTAAAACCTATGTTATATATGAAACGCAAATCTAAACAGTATCCGCATACTAAACTCACCTACTGTCCGTAGGGAGAACTTCCTCGCCTACCGTCCGTAGGGAGGGCCTACACCGCATGAGTTTAAAATCAACCTAACACATGTCTCCTATACGTAGCGCAACTAAATCTAAGCCCTACCTGATATACGTAGCTCAAATAAACCTAAAACCTATGTTCTACATGAAACGCAAATCTAAACAGTGTCCGCATACTGATCTCTCCTACCGTCCGTAGGGAGAAAACCCACCCTCCCTCCCAGTATCCGGATACTAAACTCACCTACTGTCCGTAGGGAGAACTTCCTCGCCTACCGTCCGTAGGGAGGGCCTACACCGCATGAGTTTAAACTCAACCTAACACATGTCTCCTATACGTAGCGCAACTAAATCTAAGCCCTACCTGATATACGTAGCTCAAATAAACCTAAAACCTATGTTCTACATGAAACGCAAATCTAAACAGTATCCGCATACTGATCTCTCCTACCGTCCGTAGGGAGAAAACCCACCCTCCCACCCAGTATCCGGATACTAAACTCACCTACTGTCCGTAGGGAGAACTTCCTCGCCTACCGTCCGTAGGGAGGGCCTATACCGCATGAGTTTAAACTCAACCTAACACATATCTCCTATACGTAGCGCAACTAAATCTAAGCCCTACCTGATATACGTAGCTCTAATAAACCTACAACCTATGTTATATATGAAACGCAAATCTAAATAGTATCCGCATACTAAACTCACCTACTGTCCGTAGGGAGAACTTCCTCGCCTACCGTCCGTAGGGAGGGCCTACACCGCATGAGTTTAAACTCAACCAAACACATGTCTCCTATACGTAGCGCAACTAAATCTAAGCCCTACCTGATATACGTAGCTCAAATAAACCTAAAACCTATGTTCCATATGAAACGCAAATCTAAATAGTATCCGCATACTAAACTCACCTACTGTCCGTAGGGAGAACTTCCTCGCCTACCGTCCGTAGGGAGGGCCTACACCGCATGAGTTTAAACTCAACCTAACACATATCTCCTATACGTAGCGCAACTAAATCTAAGCCCTACCTGATATACGTAGCTCAAATAAACCTAAAACCTATGTTATAAATGAAACGCAAATCTAAACAGTATCCGCATACTGATCTCTCCTACCGTCCGTAGGGAGAAAACCCACCCTCCCACCCAGTATCCGGATACTAAACTCACCTACTGTCCGTAGGGAGAACTTCCTCGCCTACCGTCCGTAGGGAGGGCCTATACCGCATGAGTTTAAACTCAACCTAACACATATCTCCTATACGTAGCGCAACTAAATCTAAGCCCTACCTGATATACGTAGCTCTAATAAACCTACAACCTATGTTATATATGAAACGCAAATCTAAATAGTATCCGCATACTAAACTCACCTACTGTCCGTAGGGAGAACTTCCTCGCCTACCGTCCGTAGGGAGGGCCTACACCGCATGAGTTTAAACTCAACCAAACACATGTCTCCTATACGTAGCGCAACTAAATCTAAGCCCTACCTGATATACGTAGCTCAAATAAACCTAAAACCTATGTTCCATATGAAACGCAAATCTAAATAGTATCCGCATACTAAACTCACCTACTGTCCGTAGGGAGAACTTCCTCGCCTACCGTCCGTAGGGAGGGCCTACACCGCATGAGTTTAAACTCAACCTAACACATATCTCCTATACGTAGCGCAACTAAATCTAAGCCCTACCTGATATACGTAGCTCTAATAAACCTACAACCTATGTTATATATGAAACGCAAATCTAAATAGTATCCGCATACTAAACTCACCTACTGTCCGTAGGGAGAACTACCTCGCCTACCGTCCGTAGGGAGGGCCTACACCGCATGAGTTTAAACTCAACCTAACACATGTCTCCTATACGTAGCGCAACTAAATCTAAGCCCTACCTGATATACGTAGCTCAAATAAACCTACAACCTATGTTCCATATGAAACGCAAATCTAAATAGTATCCGCATACTAAACTCACCTACTGTCCGTAGGGAGAACTTCCTCGCCTACCGTCCGTAGGGAGGGCCTACACCGCATGAGTTTAAACTCAACCTAACACATGTCTCCTATACGTAGCGCAACTAAATCTAAGCCCTACCTGATATACGTAGCTCAAATAAACCTACAACCTATGTTCCATATGAAACGCAAATCTAAATAGTATCCGCATACTAAACTCACCTACTGTCCGTAGGGAGAACTTCCTCGCCTACCGTCCGTAGGGAGGGCCTACACCGCATGAGTTTAAACTCAACCTAACACATGTCTCCTATACGTAGCGCAACTAAATCTAAGCCCTACCTGATATACGTAGCTCTAATAAACCTACAACCTATGTTATATATGAAACGCAAATCTAAACAGTATCCGCATACTGATCTTTCCTACCGTCCGTAGGGAGAAAACCCAAACTCCCTCCCAGTATCCGGATACTAAACTCACCTACTGTCCGTAGGGAGAACTTCCTCGCCTACCGTCCGTAGGGAGGGCCTACACCGCATGAGTTTAAACGCAACCTAACACATATCTCCTATACGTAGCGCAACTAAATCTAAGCCCTACCTGATATACGTAGCTCTAATAAACCTACAACCTATGTTATATATGAAACGCAAATCTAAATAGTATCCGCATACTAAACTCACCTACTGTCCGTAGGGAGAACTTCCTCGCCTACCGTCCGTAGGGAGGGCCTACACCGCATGAGTTTAAACTCAACCTAACACATGTCTCCTATACGTAGCGCAACTAAATCTAAGCCCTACCTGATATAGGTAGCTCAAATAAACCTAAAACCTATGTTCCATATGAAACGCAAATCTAAATAGTATCCGCATACTTAACTCACCTACTGTCCGTAGGGAGAACTTCCTCGCCTACCGTCCGTAGGGAGGGCCTACACCGCATGAGTTTAAACTCAACCTAACACATATCTCCTATACGTAGCGCAACTAAATCTAAGCCCTACCTGATATACGTAGCTCTAATAAACCTACAACCTATGTTATATATGAAACGCAAATCTAAACAGTATCCGCATACTGATCTCTCCTACCGTCCGTAGGGAGAAAACCCAAACTCCCTCCCAGTATCCGGATACTAAACTCACCTACTGTCCGTAGGGAGAACTTCCTCGCCTACCGTCCGTAGGGAGGGCCTACACCGCATGAGTTTAAACTCAACCTAACACATATCTCCTATACGTAGCGCAACTAAATCTAAGCCCTACCTGATATACGTAGCTCTAATAAACCTACAACCTATGTTATATATGAAACGCAAATCTAAATAGTATCCGCATACTAAACTCACCTACTGTCCGTAGGGAGAACTTCCTCGCCTACCGTCCGTAGGGAGGGCCTACACCGCATGAGTTTAAACTCAACCTAACACATATCTCCTATACGTAGCGCAACTAAATCTAAGCCCTACCTGATATACGTAGCTCTAATAAACCTACAACCTATGTTATATATGAAACGCAAATCTAAACAGTATCCGCATACTGATCTCTCCTACCGTCCGTAGGGAGAAAACCCAAACTCCCTCCCAGTATCCGGATACTAAACTCACCTACTGTCCGTAGGGAGAACTTCCTCGCCTACCGTCCGTAGGGAGGGCCTACACCGCATGAGTTTAAACTCAACCTAACACATATCTCCTATACGTAGCGCAACTAAATCTAAGCCCTACCTGATATACGTAGCTCAAATAAACCTAAAACCTATGTTATATATGAAACGCAAATCTAAACAGTATCCGCATACTGATCTCTCCTACCGTCCGTAGGAAGAAAACCCACCCTCCCTCCCAGTATCCGGATACTAAACTCACCTACTGTCCGTAGGGAGAACTTCCTCGCCTACCGTCCGTAGGGAGGGCCTACACCGCATGAGTTTAAACTCAACCTAACACATATCTCCTATACGTAGCGCAACTAAATCTAAGCCCTACCTGATATACGTAGCTCTAATAAACCTACAACCGATGTTATATATGAAACGCAAATCTAAAAAGTATCCGCATACTGATCTCTCCTACCGTCCGTAGGGAGAATTTCCTCGCCTACCGTCCGTAGGGAGAGCCTACACCGCATGAGTTTAAACTCAACCTAACACATATCTCCTATACGTAGCGCAACTAAATCTAAGCCCTACCTAATATACGTAGCTCAAATAAACCTAAAACCTATGTTCTACATGAAACGCAAATCTAAACAGTATCCGCATACTGATCTCTCCTACCGTCCGTAGGGAGAAAACCCACCCTCCCTCCCAGTATCCGGATACTAAACTCACCTACTGTCCGTAGGGAGAACTTCCTCGCCTACCGTCCGTAGGGAGGGCCTACACCGCATGAGTTTAAACTCAACCTAACACATGTCTCCTATACGTAGCGCAACTAAATCTAAGCCCTACCTGATATACGTAGCTCAAATAAACCTAAAACCTATGTTCTACATGAAACGCAAATCTAAACAGTATCCGCATACTGATCTCTCCTACCGTCCGTAGGGAGAAAACCCACCCTCCCTCCCAGTATCCGGATACTAAACTCACCTACTGTCCGTAGGGAGAACTTCCTCGCCTACCGTCCGTAGGGAGGGCCTACACCGCATGAGTTTAAACTCAACCTAACACATGTCTCCTATACGTAGCGCAACTAAATCTAAGCCCTACCTGATATACGTAGCTCAAATAAACCTAAAACCTATGTTCTACATGAAACGCAAATCTAAACAGTATCCGCATACTGATCTCTCCTACCGTCCGTAGGGAGAAAACCCACCCTCCCACCCAGTATCCGGATACTAAACTCACCTACTGTCCGTAGGGAGAACTTCCTCGCCTACCGTCCGTAGGGAGGGCCTATACCGCATGAGTTTAAACTCAACCTAACACATGTCTCCTATACGTAGCGCAACTAAATCTAAGCCCTACCTGATATACGTAGCTCTAATAAACCTACAACCTATGTTCCATATGAAACGCAAATTTAAATAGTATCCGCATACTAAACTCACCTACTGTCCGTAGGGAGAACTTCCTCGCCTACCGTCCGTAGGGAGGGCCTACACCGCATGAGTTTAAACTCAACCTAACACATGTCTCCTATACGTAGCGCAACTAAATCTAAGCCCTACCTGATATACGTAGCTCAAATAAACCTAAAACCTATGTTCTACATGAAACGCAAATCTAAACAGTATCCGCATACTGATCTCTCCTACCGTCCGTAGGGAGAAAACCCACCCTCCCACCCAGTATCCGGATACTAAACTCACCTACTGTCCGTAGGGAGAACTTCCTCGCCTACCGTCCGTAGGGAGGGCCTACACCGCATGAGTTTAAACTCAACCTAACACATATCTCCTATACGTAGCGCAACTAAATCTAAGCCCTACCTGATATACGTAGCTCTAATAAACCTACAACCTATGTTATATATGAAACGCAAATCTAAACAGTATCCGCATACTGATCTCTCCTACCGTCCGTAGGGAGAAAACCCAAACTCCCTCCCAGTATCCGGATACTAAACTCACCTACTGTCCGTAGGGAGAACTTCCTCGCCTACCGTCCGTAGGGAGGGCCTACACCGCATGAGTTTAAACTCAACCTAACACATATCTCCTATACGTAGCGCAACTAAATCTAAGCCCTACCTGATATACGTAGCTCTAATAAACCTAAAACCTATGTTCTATATGAAACGCAAATCTAAACAGTATCCGGATACTGATCTCTCCTACCGTCCGTAGGGAGAAAACCCACCCTCCCTCCCAGTATCCGGATACTAAACTCACCTACCGTCCGTAGGGAGAACTTCCTCGCCTACCGTCCGTAGGGAGGGCCTACACCGCATGAGTTTAAACTCAACCTAACACATGTCTTCTATACGTAGCGCAACTAAATCTAAGCCCTACCTGATATACGTAGCTCAAATAAACCTACAACCTATGTTCCATATGAAACGCAAATCTAAATAGTATCCGCATACTAAACTCACCTACTGTCCGTAGGGAGAACTTCCTCGCCTACCGTCCGTAGGGAGGGCCTACACCGCATGAGTTTAAACTCAACCTAACACATGTCTCCTATACGTAGCGCAACTAAATCTAAGTCCTACCTGATATACGTAGCTCAAATAAACCTACAACCTATGTTCCATATGAAACGCAAATCTAAATAGTATCCGCATACTAAACTCACCTACTGTCCGTAGGGAGAACTTCCTCGCCTACCGTCCGTAGGGAGGGCCTACACCGCATGAGTTTAAACTCAACCTAACACATGTCTCCTATACGTAGCGCAACTAAATCTAAGCCCTACCTGATATACGTAGCTCTAATAAACCTACAACCTATGTTATATATGAAACGCAAATCTAAATAGTATCCGCATACTAAACTCACCTACTGTCCGTAGGGAGAACTTCCTCGCCTACCGTCCGTAGGGAGGGCCTACACCGCATGAGTTTAAACTCAACCTAACACATGTCTCCTATACGTAGCGCAACTAAATCTAAGCCCTACCTGATATAGGTAGCTCAAATAAACCTAAAACCTATGTTCCATATGAAACGCAAATCTAAATAGTATCCGCATACTAAACTCACCTACTGTCCGTAGGGAGAACTTCCTCGCCTACCGTCCGTAGGGAGGGCCTATACCGCATGAGTTTAAACTCAACCTAACACATGTCTCCTATACGTAGCGCAACTAAATCTAAGCCCTACCTGATATACGTAGCTCTAATAAACCTACAACCTATGTTCCATATGAAACGCAAATTTAAATAGTATCCGCATACTAAACTCACCTACTGTCCGTAGGGAGAACTTCCTCGCCTACCGTCCGTAGGGAGGGCCTACACCGCATGAGTTTAAACTCAACCTAACACATGTCTCCTATACGTAGCGCAACTAAATCTAAGCCCTACCTGATATACGTAGCTCAAATAAACCTAAAACCTATGTTCTACATGAAACGCAAATCTAAACAGTATCCGCATACTGATCTCTCCTACCGTCCGTAGGGAGAAAACCCACCCTCCCACCCAGTATCCGGATACTAAACTCACCTACTGTCCGTAGGGAGAACTTCCTCGCCTACCGTCCGTAGGGAGGGCCTACACCGCATGAGTTTAAACTCAACCTAACACATGTCTTCTATACGTAGCGCAACTAAATCTAAGCCCTACCTGATATACGTAGCTCAAATAAACCTACAACCTATGTTCCATATGAAACGCAAATCTAAATAGTATCCGCATACTAAACTCACCTACTGTCCGTAGGGAGAACTTCCTCGCCTACCGTCCGTAGGGAGGGCCTACACCGCATGAGTTTAAACTCAACCTAACACATGTCTCCTATACGTAGCGCAACTAAATCTAAGCCCTACCTGATATACGTAGCTCTAATAAACCTACAACCTATGTTATATATGAAACGCAAATCTAAATAGTATCCGCATACTAAACTCACCTACTGTCCGTAGGGAGAACTTCCTCGCCTACCGTCCGTAGGGAGGGCCTACACCGCATGAGTTTAAACTCAACCTAACACATATCTCCTATACGTAGCGCAACTAAATCTAAGCCCTACCTGATATACGTAGCTCTAATAAACCTACAACCTATGTTATATATGAAACGCAAATCTAAACAGTATCCGCATACTGATCTCTCCTACCGTCCGTAGGGAGAAAACCCAAACTCCCTCCCAGTATCCGGATACTAAACTCACCTACTGTCCGTAGGGAGAACTTCCTCGCCTACCGTCCGTAGGGAGGGCCTACACCGCATGAGTTTAAACTCAACCTAACACATATCTCCTATACGTAGCGCAACTAAATCTAAGCCCTACCTGATATACGTAGCTCAAATAAACCTAAAACCTATGTTATATATGAAACGCAAATCTAAACAGTATCCGCATACTGATCTCTCCTACCGTCCGTAGGGAGAAAACCCACCCTCCCTCCCAGTATCCGGATACTAAACTCACCTACTGTCCGTAGGGAGAACTTCCTCGCCTACCGTCCGTAGGGAGGGCCTACACCGCATGAGTTTAAACTCAACCTAACACATATCTCCTATACGTAGCGCAACTAAATCTAAGCCCTACCTGATATACGTAGCTCTAATAAACCTACAACCGATGTTATATATGAAACGCAAATCTAAAAAGTATCCGCATACTGATCTCTCCTACCGTCCGTAGGGAGAATTTCCTCGCCTACCGTCCGTAGGGAGAGCCTACACCGCATGAGTTTAAACTCAACCTAACACATATCTCCTATACGTAGCGCAACTAAATCTAAGCCCCTACCTAATATACGTAGCTCAAATAAACCTAAAACCTATGTTCTACATGAAACGCAAATCTAAACAGTATCCGCATACTGATCTCTCCTACCGTCCGTAGGGAGAAAACCCACCCTCCCTCCCAGTATCCGGATACTAAACTCACCTACTGTCCGTAGGGAGAACTTCCTCGCCTACCGTCCGTAGGGAGGGCCTACACCGCATGAGTTTAAACTCAACCTAACACATGTCTCCTATACGTAGCGCAACTAAATCTAAGCCCTACCTGATATACGTAGCTCAAATAAACCTAAAACCTATGTTCTACATGAAACGCAAATCTAAACAGTATCCGCATACTGATCTCTCCTACCGTCCGTAGGGAGAAAACCCACCCTCCCTCCCAGTATCCGGATACTAAACTCACCTACTGTCCGTAGGGAGAACTTCCTCGCCTACCGTCCGTAGGGAGGGCCTACACCGCATGAGTTTAAACTCAACCTAACACATGTCTCCTATACGTAGCGCAACTAAATCTAAGCCCTACCTGATATACGTAGCTCAAATAAACCTAAAACCTATGTTCTACATGAAACGCAAATCTAAACAGTATCCGCATACTGATCTCTCCTACCGTCCGTAGGGAGAAAACCCACCCTCCCACCCAGTATCCGGATACTAAACTCACCTACTGTCCGTAGGGAGAACTTCCTCGCCTACCGTCCGTAGGGAGGGCCTATACCGCATGAGTTTAAACTCAACCTAACACATGTCTCCTATACGTAGCGCAACTAAATCTAAGCCCTACCTGATATACGTAGCTCTAATAAACCTACAACCTATGTTCCATATGAAACGCAAATTTAAATAGTATCCGCATACTAAACTCACCTACTGTCCGTAGGGAGAACTTCCTCGCCTACCGTCCGTAGGGAGGGCCTACACCGCATGAGTTTAAACTCAACCTAACACATGTCTCCTATACGTAGCGCAACTAAATCTAAGCCCTACCTGATATACGTAGCTCAAATAAACCTAAAACCTATGTTCTACATGAAACGCAAATCTAAACAGTATCCGCATACTGATCTCTCCTACCGTCCGTAGGGAGAAAACCCACCCTCCCACCCAGTATCCGGATACTAAACTCACCTACTGTCCGTAGGGAGAACTTCCTCGCCTACCGTCCGTAGGGAGGGCCTACACCGCATGAGTTTAAACTCAACCTAACACATGTCTTCTATACGTAGCGCAACTAAATCTAAGCCCTACCTGATATACGTAGCTCAAATAAACCTACAACCTATGTTCCATATGAAACGCAAATCTAAATAGTATCCGCATACTAAACTCACCTACTGTCCGTAGGGAGAACTTCCTCGCCTACCGTCCGTAGGGAGGGCCTACACCGCATGAGTTTAAACTCAACCTAACACATGTCTCCTATACGTAGCGCAACTAAATCTAAGCCCTACCTGATATACGTAGCTCTAATAAACCTACAACCTATGTTATATATGAAACGCAAATCTAAACAGTATCCGCATACTGATCTTTCCTACCGTCCGTAGGGAGAAAACCCAAACTCCCTCCCAGTATCCGGATACTAAACTCACCTACTGTCCGTAGGGAGAACTTCCTCGCCTACCGTCCGTAGGGAGGGCCTACACCGCATGAGTTTAAACGCAACCTAACACATATCTCCTATACGTAGCGCAACTAAATCTAAGCCCTACCTGATATACGTAGCTCTAATAAACCTACAACCTATGTTATATATGAAACGCAAATCTAAATAGTAGCCGCATGCTAAACTCACCTACTGTCCGTAGGGAGAACTTCCTCGCCTACCGTCCGTAGGGAGGGCCTACACCGCATGAGTTTAAACTCAACCTAACACATGTCTCCTATACGTAGCGCAACTAAATCTAAGCCCTACCTGATATAGGTAGCTCAAATAAACCTAAAACCTATGTTCCATATGAAACGCAAATCTAAATAGTATCCGCATACTTAACTCACCTACTGTCCGTAGGGAGAACTTCCTCGCCTACCGTCCGTAGGGAGGGCCTACACCGCATGAGTTTAAACTCAACCTAACACATATCTCCTATACGTAGCGCAACTAAATCTAAGCCCTACCTGATATACGTAGCTCTAATAAACCTACAACCTATGTTATATATGAAACGCAAATCTAAACAGTATCCGCATACTGATCTCTCCTACCGTCCGTAGGGAGAAAACCCAAACTCCCTCCCAGTATCCGGATACTAAACTCACCTACTGTCCGTAGGGAGAACTTCCTCGCCTACCGTCCGTAGGGAGGGCCTACACCGCATGAGTTTAAACTCAACCTAACACATATCTCCTATACGTAGCGCAACTAAATCTAAGCCCTACCTGATATACGTAGCTCTAATAAACCTACAACCTATGTTATATATGAAACGCAAATCTAAATAGTATCCGCATACTAAACTCACCTACTGTCCGTAGGGAGAACTTCCTCGCCTACCGTCCGTAGGGAGGGCCTACACCGCATGAGTTTAAACTCAACCTAGCACATGTCTCCTATACGTAGCGCAACTAAATCTAAGCCCTACCTGATATACGTAGCTCAAATAAACCTAAAACCTATGTTCTACATGAAACGCAAATCTAAACAGTATCCGCATACTGATCTCTCCTACCGTCCGTAGGGAGAAAACCCACCCTCCCTCCCAGTATCCGGATACTAAACTCACCTACTGTCCGTAGGGAGAACTTCCTCGCCTACCGTCCGTAGGGAGGGCCTACACCGCATGAGTTTAAACTCAACCTAACACATATCTCCTATACGTAGCGCAACTAAATCTAAGCCCTACCTGATATACGTAGCTCTAATAAACCTACAACCTATGTTATATATGAAACGCAAATCTAAACAGTATCCGCATACTGATCTCTCCTACCGTCCGTAGGGAGAAAACCCAAACTCCCTCCCAGTATCCGGATACTAAACTCACCTACTGTCCGTAGGGAGAACTTCCTCGCCTACCGTCCGTAGGGAGGGCCTACACCGCATGAGTTTAAACTCAACCTAACACATATCTCCTATACGTAGCGCAACTAAATCTAAGCCCTACCTGATATACGTAGCTCTAATAAACCTAAAACCGATGTTATATATGAAACGCAAATCTAAAAAGTATCCGCATACTGATCTCTCCTACCGTCCGTAGGGAGAATTTCCTCGCCTACCGTCCGTAGGGAGAGCCTACACCGCATGAGTTTAAACTCAACCTAACACATATCTCCTATACGTAGCGCAACTAAATCTAAGCCCTACCTAATATACGTAGCTCAAATAAACCTAAAACCTATGTTCTACATGAAACGCAAATCTAAACAGTATCCGCATACTGATCTCTCCTACCGTCCGTAGGGAGAAAACCCACCCTCCCTCCCAGTATCCGGATACTAAACTCACCTACTGTCCGTAGGGAGAACTTCCTCGCCTACCGTCCGTAGGGAGGGCCTACACCGCATGAGTTTAAACTCAACCTAACACATATCTCCTATACGTAGCGCAACTAAATCTAAGCCCTACCTGATATACGTAGCTCTAATAAACCTATAACCTGTGTTATATATGAAACGCAAATCTAAATAGTATCCGCATACTAAACTCAAATACTGTCCATAGGGAGAACTACCTCGCCTACCGTCCGTAGGGAGGGCCTACACCGCATGAGTTTAAACTCAACCTAACACATGTCTCCTATACGTAGCGCAACTAAATCTAAGCCCTACCTGATATACGTAGCTCAAATAAACCTAAAACCTATGTTCTACATAAAACGCAAATCTAAACAGTATCCGCATACTGATCTCTCCTACCGTCCGTAGGGAGAAAACCCACCCTCCCACCCAGTATCCGGATACTAAACTCACCTACTGTCCGTAGGGAGAACTTCCTCGCCTACCGTCCGTAGGGAGGGCCTACACCGCATGAGTTTAAACTCAACCTAACACATGTCTCCTATACGTAGCGCAACTAAATCTAAGCCCTACCTGATATACGTAGCTCAAATAAACCTAAAACCTATGTTCTACATGAAACGCAAATCTAAACAGTATCCGCATACTGATCTCTCCTACCGTCCGTAGGGAGAAAACCCACCCTCCCACCCAGTATCCGGATACTAAACTCACCTACTGTCCGTAGGGAGAACTTCCTCGCCTACCGTCCGTAGGGAGGGCCTACACCGCATGAGTTTAAACTCAACCTAACACATGTCTTCTATACGTAGCGCAACTAAATCTAAGCCCTACCTGATATACGTAGCTCAAATAAACCTACAACCTATGTTCCATATGAAACGCAAATCTAAATAGTATCCGCATACTAAACTCACCTACTGTCCGTAGGGAGAACTTCCTCGCCTACCGTCCGTAGGGAGGGCCTACACCGCATGAGTTTAAACTCAACCTAACACATGTCTCCTATACGTAGCGCAACTAAATCTAAGTCCTACCTGATATACGTAGCTCAAATAAACCTAAAACCTATGTTCCATATGAAACGCAAATCTAAATAGTATCCGCATACTAAACTCACCTACTGTCCGTAGGGAGAACTTCCTCGCCTACCGTCCGTAGGGAGGGCCTACACCGCATGAGTTTAAACTCAACCTAACACATGTCTCCTATACGTAGCGCAACTAAATCTAAGCCCTACCTGATATACGTAGCTCTAATAAACCTACAACCTATGTTATATATGAAACGCAAATCTAAACAGTATCCGCATACTGATCTTTCCTACCGTCCGTAGGGAGAAAACCCAAACTCCCTCCCAGTATCCGGATACTAAACTCACCTACTGTCCGTAGGGAGAACTTCCTCGCCTACCGTCCGTAGGGAGGGCCTACACCGCATGAGTTTAAACGCAACCTAACACATATCTCCTATACGTAGCGCAACTAAATCTAAGCCCTACCTGATATACGTAGCTCTAATAAACCTACAACCTATGTTATATATGAAACGCAAATCTAAATAGTATCCGCATACTAAACTCACCTACTGTCCGTAGGGAGAACTTCCTCGCCTACCGTCCGTAGGGAGGGCCTACACCGCATGAGTTTAAACTCAACCTAACACATGTCTCCTATACGTAGCGCAACTAAATCTAAGCCCTACCTGATATAGTTAGCTCAAATAAACCTAAAACCTATGTTCCATATGAAACGCAAATCTAAATAGTATCCGCATACTTAACTCACCTACTGTCCGTAGGGAGAACTTCCTCGCCTACCGTCCGTAGGGAGGGCCTACACCGCATGAGTTTAAACTCAACCTAACACATATCTCCTATACGTAGCGCAACTAAATCTAAGCCCTACCTGATATACGTAGCTCTAATAAACCTACAACCTATGTTATATATGAAACGCAAATCTAAACAGTATCCGCATACTGATCTCTCCTACCGTCCGTAGGGAGAAAACCCAAACTCCCTCCCAGTATCCGGATACTAAACTCACCTACTGTCCGTAGGGAGAACTTCCTCGCCTACCGTCCGTAGGGAGGGCCTACACCGCATGAGTTTAAACTCAACCTAACACATATCTCCTATACGTAGCGCAACTAAATCTAAGCCCTACCTGATATACGTAGCTCTAATAAACCTACAACCTATGTTATATATGAAACGCAAATCTAAATAGTATCCGCATACTAAACTCACCTACTGTCCGTAGGGAGAACTTCCTCGCCTACCGTCCGTAGGGAGGGCCTACACCGCATGAGTTTAAACTCAACCTAGCACATGTCTCCTATACGTAGCGCAACTAAATCTAAGCCCTACCTGATATACGTAGCTCAAATAAACCTAAAACCTATGTTCTACATGAAACGCAAATCTAAACAGTATCCGCATACTGATCTCTCCTACCGTCCGTAGGGAGAAAACCCACCCTCCCTCCCAGTATCCGGATACTAAACTCACCTACTGTCCGTAGGGAGAACTTCCTCGCCTACCGTCCGTAGGGAGGGCCTACACCGCATGAGTTTAAACTCAACCTAACACATATCTCCTATACGTAGCGCAACTAAATCTAAGCCCTACCTGATATACGTAGCTCTAATAAACCTACAACCTATGTTATATATGAAACGCAAATCTAAACAGTATCCGCATACTGATCTCTCCTACCGTCCGTAGGGAGAAAACCCAAACTCCCTCCCAGTATCCGGATACTAAACTCACCTACTCTCCGTAGGGAGAACTTCCTCGCCTACCGTCCGTAGGGAGGGCCTACACCGCATGAGTTTAAACTCAACCTAACACATATCTCCTATACGTAGCGCAACTAAATCTAAGCCCTACCTGATATACGTAGCTCTAATAAACCTAAAACCGATGTTATATATGAAACGCAAATCTAAAAAGTATCCGCATACTGATCTCTCCTACCGTCCGTAGGGAGAATTTCCTCGCCTACCGTCCGTAGGGAGAGCCTACACCGCATGAGTTTAAACTCAACCTAACACATATCTCCTATACGTAGCGCAACTAAATCTAAGCCCTACCTAATATACGTAGCTCAAATAAACCTAAAACCTATGTTCTACATGAAACGCAAATCTAAACAGTATCCGCATACTGATCTCTCCTACCGTCCGTAGGGAGAAAACCCACCCTCCCTCCCAGTATCCGGATACTAAACTCACCTACTGTCCGTAGGGAGAACTTCCTCGCCTACCGTCCGTAGGGAGGGCCTACACCGCATGAGTTTAAACTCAACCTAACACATATCTCCTATACGTAGCGCAACTAAATCTAAGCCCTACCTGATATACGTAGCTCTAATAAACCTATAACCTGTGTTATATATGAAACGCAAATCTAAATAGTATCCGCATACTAAACTCAAATACTGTCCATAGGGAGAACTACCTCGCCTACCGTCCGTAGGGAGGGCCTACACCGCATGAGTTTAAACTCAACCTAACACATGTCTCCTATACGTAGCGCAACTAAATCTAAGCCCTACCTGATATACGTAGCTCAAATAAACCTAAAACCTATGTTCTACATAAAACGCAAATCTAAACAGTATCCGCATACTGATCTCTCCTACCGTCCGTAGGGAGAAAACCCACCCTCCCACCCAGTATCCGGATACTAAACTCACCTACTGTCCGTAGGGAGAACTTCCTCGCCTACCGTCCGTAGGGAGGGCCTACACCGCATGAGTTTAAACTCAACCTAACACATGTCTCCTATACGTAGCGCAACTAAATCTAAGCCCTACCTGATATACGTAGCTCAAATAAACCTAAAACCTATGTTCTACATGAAACGCAAATCTAAACAGTATCCGCATACTGATCTCTCCTACCGTCCGTAGGGAGAAAACCCACCCTCCCACCCAGTATCCGGATACTAAACTCACCTACTGTCCGTAGGGAGAACTTCCTCGCCTACCGTCCGTAGGGAGGGCCTACACCGCATGAGTTTAAACTCAACCTAACACATATCTCCTATACGTAGCGCAACTAAATCTAAGCCCTACCTGATATACGTAGCTCTAATAAACCTAAAACCTATGTTCTATATGAAACGCAAATCTAAACAGTATCCGGATACTGATCTCTCCTACCGTCCGTAGGGAGAAAACCCACCCTCCCTCCCAGTATCCGGATACTAAACTCACCTACCGTCCGTAGGGAGAACTTCCTCGCCTACCGTCCGTAGGGAGGGCCTACACCGCATGAGTTTAAACTCAACCTAACACATATCTCTTATACGTAGCGTTCTATATGAATCGCGCAACTAAATCTAAACCCTATACGTAGTGCAGCTAAAGCTAAAGCCTATCTTCCTTGTCTAACGCAATTCTAAAGCAGTCCCGTATTGAAAGCCTAACCCGAATGAACTTTGTAAATTAGAAGTTTAAGCGTCGCGCCGTCGCGTCGGGTAAGAAAACGGCAAAGGATTGGAGAGAGCTGGTGATAAGGCGATGCATTGAATTTCAAAACCGACAGCTCTCATACGAAAAGAGGGATCACTAATGGGAATAGGGGGCAGCTGAAAAGAAATGTTTGAGCTGAAATGAAATATTTGAGACGAAAGGCCTAGAGACTTGGGTGGACTTATCAAGGGAAAGAGACTTGGGTGTGTTCTTGCTTAGTGCTTTCAGAAGGAAAGACACCGCATTGCTGCAAATAGAGGCTTGGGTGGGCTAATCAAGGGCTTTCTTAAGGAAAGAGATTCGGGTGTTGTTGTCAAGTGCTTTCAGAAGGAAAGACACTGATAGCAATGCTTACAGACTTGGGTGGGCATGTCAAATTAATGTCAAATGTAATATAATAAATGTTAGCAATATAGTAATTATAGTAAATAGCAATATAGTAAATATAAAAACAATATAGTAAATAAAAATAGTACCACAGAACTCACCAGGGATCTGTGAAACAGGAAGCAGGAACGAAGTGCCATGGAGAGCTTGCACTGGTGATGATGTGTCGCTGTGGAAAAATACACTAAAAGCACTTTAGAAAAGAAGGCATAAGGCCTTGAATTGAAAAGAAAAGAAGGCTTAAGGCCTTAAATTGAAAAGAAAAGATGGCCTAAGGCCTTGAGTTGAATAGAAAAGAAGGCTTAAGGCCTTAAATTTAATAGAAAAGATGGCTTAAGGCCTTAAATTTAATAGAAAAGATGGCTTAAGGCCCTGAGAGACACTGAAAGCACTAATAAAAAAAAGATTTTCAGACTTGGGTGGGCTTACTGAGTGCTTTCGGAAGGAAAGACACTGATTGCAATGCAAAAATAAAAAATAAAAATAAAAGCTATCAGACTTGGGTGGGCAAGGGCAAGAGAGTTGGGGTTTCTTGTAAAGTGCTTTCGGAAGGAAAGACACTGCATTGCAAAAAAAACCTAAAGACTTGGGTGGATTTGTTCAGGGGCAATTCAAGGGACAGGGGCAATATAATAAAATATAGGACTGACCTGGTTCACCAATAAGCAAGGTGCATGGCAACTTCTGATGATGATGATGATGATGTTTCGGATGATGATGTTTCGTATGATGTGTCTGATGTATTGCTGATGATGATGATGTTTAAGATGATGTTTCTGATGTATTGCTGATGATGTGCATATTTTATGCTGAGTCTGATGTCATGTGTAGTATGGTGTATATGATGCTTTAGATGATGATGATGATGTCAAGGTTGGTCTGTGTGGGTATACTGCTTCTTCCTCTGATGTTGCTTCACACAGAAACCAACCAGTTGTTCTGATGTTCAGGAACACACAAAACACAACGTTCACTCCCATCCACTCGCATATGATAGTCCAGGCAAGTGTGGGTACGCGAGTGTGTAGTAGCGTGCGTCGTGCACGAGCCCATTCAATGTCCAAGGGCTACACATCGGTTTGACCGATTGCACTCACGGTTACCGATTGCAATATCGCGTCGCCGATTGCAATATCGCTGCAGCGATTACATAAACGGCGCATCTGCTGGGAATTCTGAAACTGAGAGCTCTCATTTGGAAGGGGAATAGGAATGGGAATAAGGGACAGCTAAAGGCTAAGAGGTTAAAAGCTTATTGTATTGTATTATATGAAATATTATTAAGGCTAAAAGGTTGAAAGCTTATTGCATTGTATTATATGAAATCAAATTATTCAAGTTTTTAAATTATAAAGAGCCTAGAAAATTAAAATAAAAATGTTTAGACAAAAAGCTCACTGTATTGTACTATATAAAATAATATAATTTATTTAAGTTTTTATAGAATAAAGAACTTGAAAAAAAAGTAAATTTAAAAATTTTCAGACAAAAGGGCCTAGAGACTTGGGTGGACTTATCAAGGGAAAGAGACTTGGGTGTTCTTGCTAAGTGCTTTCGGAAGGAAAGGCACTGATTGCTTGCAAAGCTTACAGACTTGGGTAAGCATATATCAAGGGCAATATAGTAGAAAAAATATATACATATATATGATAAATAAAATATATAGCAATACAATAAATATAATAAATAGCAATATAGTAAATATAAAAGCAATATTACAATACAATACCACAGAACTCACCAGGTATCTGTGAAATAAAAAGCAGGAAGGAAGTGCCATGTAGAGCTTGCACTGGTGATGATGTATAGCTGTGGAATAAAACACTAAAAGCACTTTAGAAAAGAAGGCTTAAGGCCTTGAATTGAATAAAAAAAGAGGCTTAAGGCCTTGAATTAAATAGAAAAGTAGGCTTAAGGCCTTGAACTGAAAAGAAAAGAAGGCTTAAGGCCTTAAATTCAAAAGAAAAGATGGCTTAAGGCCTTGAGTTGAATAGAAAAGTAGGCTTAAGGCCTTGAATGAAATAGAAAAGAAGGCTTGAGGCCTTAAATTTAATAGGAAAGATGGCTTAAGGCCTTAAATTTAATAGCAAAGTAGACTTAAGGCCTTGAATTGAAAAGAAAAGTAGGCGTAAGGCCTTGAATTGAATGGAAAAGCAGGCTTAAGGCCTTGAGAGACACTGAAAGCACAAATAAAAAAAAAAGGTTTGCAGACTTGGGTGTTATTGCTAAGTGCCTTCAGAAGGAAAGCCACTGATTGCAATGCAAAAAAAAAAATAAATTAAAAATCAGACTTGGGTGGGCAAGGGCAAGAGAGTTGGGGTTTCTTGTCAAGTGCTTTCGGAAGGAAAGACACCGCATTGCTGCAAATAGAGGCTTGGGTGGGCTAATCAAGGGCTTTCTTAAGGAAAGAGATTCGGGTGTTGTTGTCAAGTGCTTTCAGAAGGAAAGACACTGATAGCAATGCTTACAGACTTGGGTGGGCATGTCAAATTAATGTCAAATGTAATATAATAAATGTTAGCAATATAGTAATTATAGTAAATAGCAATATAGTAAATATAAAAACAATATAGTAAATAAAAATAGTACCACAGAACTCACCAGGGATCTGTGAAACAGGAAGCAGGAACGAAGTGCCATGGAGAGCTTGCACTGGTGATGATGTGTCGCTGTGGAAAAATACACTAAAAGCACTTTAGAAAAGAAGGCATAAGGCCTTGAATTGAAAAGAAAAGAAGGCTTAAGGCCTTAAATTGAAAAGAAAAGATGGCCTAAGGCCTTGAGTTGAATAGAAAAGAAGGCTTAAGGCCTTAAATTTAATAGGAAAGATGGCTTAAGGCCTTAAATTTAATAGCAAAGTAGACTTAAGGCCTTGAATTGAAAAGAAAAGTAGGCGTAAGGCCTTGAATTGAATGGAAAAGCAGGCTTAAGGCCTTGAGAGACACTGAAAGCACAAATAAAAAAAAAAGGTTTGCAGACTTGGGTGTTATTGCTAAGTGCCTTCAGAAGGAAAGCCACTGATTGCAATGCAAAAAAAAAAATAAATTAAAAATCAGACTTGGGTGGGCAAGGGCAAGAGAGTTGGGGTTTCTTGTCAAGTGCTTTCGGAAGGAAAGACACTGCATTGCAAAAAAGAAAAAACCTAAAGGCTTAGGTGGGTTTGTTCAGGGGAAATGCCAGGGACAGGGGCAATATAATAAAATATAGGACTAACCTGGTTCACCAGTAAGCAAGATGCATGGCAACTTCTGATGATGATGATGTTTCGTATGCTGTGTATGATGCATTGCTGATGATGCGCATATGTATGTATGATGTGTAGTATGGTGTATATGATGTTGTAGAATGCAGATGATGATGGTGTCAGGGTGGGTCTGTGTTCTTCCTCTTCACACCCTATCAGTTTGTCTGATGATGTTCAGGAACACACAAAACACAACGTTCACTTCCTCCACCACTCATATACGACAGTATGTTCAAGTGAGTGTGGGTACGAGCGCATAGAATAGCGTGCATACGAGCGTGTACGAGAATCTTACTTGTGGATATGTGTATACGGACAGAGATAGATGCATAGTACGTCATAAAAAAAAAGAAGAGAATTGAAAAGCTTTGGCGTCTCTTACACTCCCGCTCTCTTTTACTCTCCCGCTCTCTCTTACTCTCCCGCTCTCTTTTACTCTCCCGCTCTCTCTTACTCTCCCGCTCTCTTTTACTCTCCCGCTCTCTCTTACTCTCCCGGTCTCTTTTACTCTCCCGGTCTCTCTTACTCTCCCGCTCTCTCACCCTTCCGGGACCTCTCTCCAAGAACAACTCTCAACATAAGGTCCACGATGTGAACACCTCGACGGCCAGCACAAGACTGAATCCACCCCAGCTTGGCGCCACCTTATATATGAAAACCAAAAACAACAACAACTTTTCCTTTGTTTAAATCATCTTTTTTATTTTTCCCCAATTTTTGTTATTTTTCGTAATTTTTTGTTGTTTTTTCGTTCATTTTGGTTTTTTCTTTTACTTTTGACCCTTTCTCTGCGTTTTTCCTACATCCTCGTTTATTTCTACTCTGTTTTCAATGGATCCTTACTCCTTTAGTCTTCAAAAATGCCCATTCTTCCAATTCCTAAACTTCTCAAGCGTGTTTTTTTTAACAAACAAAACTCAATTTCCTTTCGGGTAGATCACCTCACTCCATTCCTTAGAATCAGCTTAACAATCCCCCAAAACGAGATTCTAGGGGAGTCTTCAGGAATCAAGAACAAGCCAACAACCTGCATATGAAGCCTACATATGAGACGATTTTGTCTGTCTGACAACCCAGCTGATTCGAGAAGCCTCTTTGTGTCGTCCTCAATTGAATTACAATGAAAGTGTCATTTGAGCTGCCAGTAGTGAATAGTCCAACATTACCTCCAGCCTGTGAAACCTTCTTAAATGGTTCTTTGTAAACGCCTGAAAGAATCTTCCTATACATCGCCTGCGTGGCTCAACCGCTAGACAGATTGTCTCTGTGAACAGCTCTCCTAGGAGACGTGTTTCCTTGCGTGTTTAACAGCAGTTTACAGCACATTTGGACCTTGAAATCAAGTTCAGGAGTTTTCCTGCAATTAATAGTCTCATAGTTAATGAACAGTTAGTAGGATCTGCCTTTGTGCTAACCAAATGCAGAAGTTAGGTACACAAGACCATTGATTTTCTATTGTTTCCATGAACTTTTCTAATTGTTTTCGGTGGCTGTTATTGCAATTGATCGGATGATGATTCAGAACTGATAACTGGTATCCTTCTTCCGCATTGCAAGGAACAACTTAAGCCGTTCACGACCTCTTAATATTCCGTCAAAATCGTGTATAAAGTCATCCTATTCAAAACTGTTTAGACATTTTTTCTAGCACATGCCTCCAGACAAGGATTTCTTGAAGCAGATTTCAAGTTCATTTCCATCCATGTATACTATTCTCAGATAAATGCCGCATTTAGGATCCAAATCCAAGGCCTTTTGCCGAATAAATTGATTATTTGGCTTCCAACTGAGTTTACTGCTGCTCCTTGTCAACTTTTTCAACCATTTCCTGTAGCAGTACTGGTTGAAAGAGTTTGTAAGGCCTACGAGGGTAACCATCAGTCTAATTGACGACTCCGAACGACTCCGAACCCTCGGAACTTTGTCATTGACTGCTGAGAGGTGGAGGCTCGAATAAATGTTTATTTGCTCGAACCTGTATCTCAGTTCTCTTAACAGTCCACATGCACTTATCACAAACCAACAAGAGCACTTCAATGTTTTTTGATTGCTTCAACTCCTTGCAATATGTGATCCGTTAAGAGATTCTAAAGTCATTCGATGTTGCAAAAGGGATATCCAATATTACTGCGGAGTCCTTGATTGGTGATCAAGTAGCATCTCGTGTCGGCCTGGTGTCTGTGGAAATGTTTCCACCGAAGATATTCTAGAGATAGACGGCACAACAACATCTGACAATGGTTGGCAGTAATTCTGTTGGATACCGGTTGAAAGACAAGAATGCTTTCAATATCATGGGTGTATAGTACTGTAACACTTACTTGTCCATATTGAAAGCTGTGCCATCAATTAGCCTCCCACATCTTGGGGTATACTTTCTTCATTTTCTGTCCTAAAGCGCTTGACTAGCCTGTCATCAAATCTGAACAAGTCCTTGAAACCAATAAGATGATCTCTGACTTGAGCTAGGAACACGTCATCATCCTTTACTAGATTGCTGTCCATAGAGGATTCACGAAGAATGAAGAAGTCGACTCATTGGCTAAAGAGGACAAAAAGTAGAGCACTGCTAAGGCCTAACTCTTTCAGGTTCCATGTGGTAAATTCTTGCAAGTCAGTCTTTGATATCTAGTATGATGCTTAAGTCCCTACTTGGGTTCGATTCCCGTTCAGTAAAAACGTATACCACCGGAATCGTTCTTAAGTGGGGCAGAAGGTATCTTCTGGAAAATTGTATCCCACGCGTTAAATACTTACTAAGGTTTCGCCTTAGTCGCTAGAAATCATCTGTCCCTATGGAACTTTCAATGATAAAAAGTAGCAAATAGTGTCACCATTCCAAGTTCCACAGATACTCAAAGACACATCCAACAAAATCATCGTACACACCCGTTCCCAGTAATTCGACGGGGAACCTTAAATTCAAAGGTGAAGACGTTTTAATTCCGCGTATCCCGATGATACCAACAGACATGCCATTCGAATTCAAACGTTTGCAGTTTCCAGCGCGACTGGCTTTTGCAATGACCATCAATAAAGCGCAGGGACAATCTTTTCAAGCGTGTGGTTTGAATTTGGAAAATAATTGTTTCTCACATGGACAATTGTATGTAGCCTGTTCACGTGTAGGGAAACCTGCTGATTTGTTTGTGTTCGCACATGAAGGAAAAACCAAAAATAATTGTTTACCACAGAGCTTTAAAAAAATAGAAAAATAAATAAAGGAAACGTCTAGCGAAGCGGACGGGGTAACGCTAGTATATATATATAAACATTTGACAGACCATGGTTTTGGTGTTTACTATAGAGGTCTTGAAAAGTTGCATTCAAATTTTTGGAAAGTTGCGTCATGAGGACCTCTGCAATAGGTAGTATTTCTTCGAAATCCACCTTAAGCCATGAGGCACTATCAGAATTATTTCATAACGCATTCAGCATTTCGATGAGGCTTTACTGAGTCTAGATCGCAGTCTTCAAATGTATCGGATATTGTTTGTGAGCCCCCTTCAGGCAGTCATCCCAGTCAACGATTGGACTGAACGTTCCCACTATACCACCGTTAAATAATTCGTCATGAGAAGGCTTTTTTTGTGTGTGTAAAGTTTTCCATTAAAAGGATTAAAGGCTCTGGTGTCAACATAGAAGGGACTACTTTTCGTAAATCTATCCAGTTGCTGGTGTACAAAGATGATATTGATATCATCGCACTCTCAGAGCAATCTCAGCCAGTCATAGTAGAGGCTTTTACGGTAATTGAAGAAAAAAAAAAAAAGTTGTCTTCACATCAATGACAGACAAAGATTTATTTTTCCACCACTAAGAACAAATCGTCTGGAATATCGAAGTGGTGAAGGAGTTAACATAAACCCAGCGAATGACACCATATTGAAGATCCGAAGAATATGAAAACAGGAAAACGTTGCTACATCAGTTTAGCAATCCAGCTGAGGTCAAAGATCCTTAAACAAAAGACACAAGTGATGTTCAATAAAAACTTATACAGCGCCGAGTGTTGGACGATGAGTATGAAAAACGAGCAGATACTGGCCCACTTCCTTTGCCAAAAGGTCGATTGGAATTGGAAATACAACCGATGAATTTATGTGTTCGAAAAGTAAAATCGAAGACACCTGACTGACTGGCAGCAACATGCAATCGGGAGCCTTTTAAGAAGAAGAACAATACAATTTTTTGTCGCAATACCTAAACAGTTTTTTTTTTTTTAAATCGGATAAACTTCCCAATATTTTTACGAACAAGCCAAATTGATCAAATAAGAAACTCAAGATTTTTTCTTAAAAATAAAAATTTTAAACACTTTATTGTTTTTATATTTACAAATTGAATTAAGTCTTTTAAAAACTATTAATAAATTATAAGTTTTGTTACAAATATACAATATAACAAGTCAATAAATAAAAATGAATATATTATTTCTTATTAGTCGTCGGCTTCTTCTTCTTGGACCTTTTGTCGATTATCTGTTTCAGCTTCTTTTTGTAGACCATACTGTCGACTAGGTTATCACGGTCTTCTTTACTGTAGCTGGTGAGGTTGTTCCATTTAATTCTAACAAGATCGTTGGTTAGATTATATTTTGCCTTGGATAATTTAAGTTGATGAATTTTGGGGCGCAGCAATTCTTCTCGATAAAGAAATAGATGATATGCAACCGATTTCTTTTGCTTACTAGATTTCGTTTTACTTTCGGTAGACATTATATCTGCTGCTATGAACTAATTGAAGCTTAAAAGGATTTTTGTTAACTGAAGGTAATATGTAGATCGGGGCTTTTATATATCATAGAATGCACCTTTTATTTGCAAGAAAGTTCATATTTATACAATCTACCTGTCGTACAACCCTTCAGTAAAATTAGGCTACCCATTGAAATCCACCGCCCATTTTTTAGAAAAAACGATTGAGTAATAAAAAATGTATGTTTTGTAGTAAACGTTGGGAAATATTTGTTTACGGTAGTAAAATTAAGGCGACTATCCTGCGATCCACAAGAAAAGGAAGATGAAGCGCAATTATTATTCAGGTAAACAACTATAAGTTTTGCTACGAATCTTGTTTTTTTTTTCCGTTAAGTTTTCTGTTTCATCTAAGGTAGGTAGGTAGGTTAAAGAGGTGGATGCATCCCGTGATACAGCCTTCACTCGGATCTCCAACGGATCCATTGCGTTCCTTTGACGTGGAATGTCCATTCAAAAAAGACGAGAAAGAGTTCGGCCTCCCTGAACCATCTTGAATTCGTCGCGAATTTTAGAATGGCTTGTTGGATAGCTCGCCCAGGTCTTTGAAATGCTATTCACCGCGGCACGTCTTTCTTGTTCTTTATAGGCTGGGACATTCGCATAGGAAGTGGGTTGTGTTTTCTTCCGCGTCTGTATTACCGCAGCCTCTGCATAATTCGTCTGTACTTAGACGCATTCTTCTGCAGTGGGCCACCAGTAGGTTGTGGCCTGTGATGATCCCTGTGAAGAGAGCTAAGTTTTATCTGTTTAGCGCAAGAATGTGCCTCGTTTTTATCTTGTTGTTATTTGTCCATAGGAGGTGCGGCATGATGAGGGTGCGCTCCATCTCTCATCAGCTTGTCTGTGAAAGTCTAGTGCAATGCTAGATATAGCGAGAGCTAGGGGGGCAGAACTGAATGATCGACCAGTGATAGGTCCTGTTCCGAGCCCTTCCTTTTAGATGCATAAACCTGGATATCGCATCTTAGTAATAAATTCAAACTTGAGAACGCCTGCATTCAGCCGGCAAGGGGCGGTCTGAACATTAACCGTGGAAAAACCAAAGCTATACAAATAAACCCAAGCAAAAACACCAACTTCATGATAGGTGATGAGCAATTTAACCGGATACTTCAAGGCCGACGTGGGCTTAGTTGAAAATCGGTTACCAATTCTATCAAAGGTTTCCGTATGCGTTTTATTCTCCTGTTTCTGTATTTTGGATCAAAATTGACAAATTCCTATAAGAACAGAGTTAAAGCTGGAAAGGCTTTAAATGGCAACTCCTAATGCTGAAGGGGAAAAACTAATGCAAGAAAATTAATATTGAACTTTTACACATATTTCACTGAAGATTATTGCCATTCGAATAGCCACTCGAATGCTACGTAAGTGAACTTGAAAATATGGGTGATGTTTGTTCATCACTGCCAAAAAATCGAATAAATCTAGAAAAAGAACATCATCTTAGACCACCCTAACAATGCGAAAGAAATTAGTTCAAGAAAGAAATCATTTAATATTCAAGTATAAATAATTATTTTATTATTATTTTTTATCATTTTACAAAAAAAATAGTTATTTTTACAAATAAGCAAGAATTTGCGTAGGTACAAAAGGAAAAATATTCGTCAAAATGTTTAAAAATTTCAATTATTGTTTTGGTTTACTGTTATTTTTTATACACTCAGCCATCATCTTCTGGTCCATTTTCATCTTCATCCAAGCGTCGAATTTAGCTAGATTCCTCTTCAATTTCTGCTTAAAGATGACACCACGGATTAAACATTCTAGACCTTCTTTATTGAAGTCTTTTACCTTTGGTAAATTATTTGACACTAAGTCCTCAGTTAAGTTCAATTTTGCTCGGGACAGTCGAACGTGGCGGCGTTTTTGACGTGATAATTCTTTTCGAAGCACAAACAGGTTGAAAGCCACTGATGTCTTCGGTGATTGTTGTTGACTAGTTGCTTGATTCTTATTTTCTTCGGCCATTTTATTTGAATTATTGTGTTGTAATGAAAAATATGGAAAATAAATGATTTGAGTTAAGGGTACGTATGTTATTGACCGCAAGGATATTCACAAACTGTCAGAGAAAATCGAACCTTCGTCGATATTTATACCATTTTTTCGTCTACCTATGCATTTTTTAGCTCCACCTTCGAGAACCTGAGTATTGCGCAACCCTTTCTTTGTAAAGCCTTTTTTATCTAATTTGCAACCTGCAATAAAATTCTTAGAAACTCTTGTAAACGGTAAACATAAGTAGGTATAGGAAATAAGAGAAACCATTTAGATTTAGTTAATTGTTTTTTTTTTTAATTTAAAAAAATGTGCGGTCATTTTTTATGGGGGGCCTAATTTTACTGAAGGGATGCATGGCAGGTAGATTGTACAAATGTGACCTTTCTTGCAAATAAAAGGTGCATTGTATGATATATAAAAGCCCCGATCTACATATTACCTTCAGTTAACAGAAATCCTTTTAAGCTTCAATTAGTTCATAGCAGCAGATATAATGTCTACCGAAAGTAAAACGAAATCTAGTAAGCAAAAGAAATCGGTTGCATATCATCTATTTCTTTATCGAGAAGAATTGCTGCGCCCCAAAATTCATCAACTTAAATTATCCAAGGCAAAATATAATCTAACCAACGATCTTGTTAGAATTAAATGGAACAACCTCACCAGCTACAGTAAAGAAGACCGTGATAACCTAGTCGACAGTATGGTCTACAAAAAGAAGCTGAAACAGATAATCGACAAAAGGTCCAAGAAGAAGAAGCCGACGACTAATAAGAAATAATATATTCATTTTTATTTATTGACTTGTTATATTGTATATTTGTAACAAAACTAATAATTTATTAATAGTTTTTAAAAGACTTAATTCAATTTGTAAATATAAAATCAATAAAGTGTTTAAAATTTTTATTTTTAAGAAAAAATCTTGAGTTTCTTATTTGCTCAATTTGGCTTGTTCGTAAAAATATTGGGAAGTTTATCCGATTTAAAAAAAAAAAACTGTTTAGGTATTGCGACAAAAAATTGTATTGTTCTTCTTCTTAAAAGGCTCCCGATTGCATGTTGCTGCCAGTCAGTCAGGTGTCTTCGATTTTACTTTTCGAACACATAAATTCATCGGTTGTATTTCCTCTTCCAATCGACCTTTTGGTAAAGGAAGAGGGCCAGTATCTGCTCGTTTTCCGTATTTATCGTCCAACACTCGGCGCTGTATTAGTGTCCCATAGAGCCAGCATCACTTGTGTCTTTTGTTTTAGGAGCTCTAACCCCAGCTGGTTTGCTAAACTGATGTCACAAGATTTTAATGTTTCATATTCTTCGGATCTTCAACAAGGTGTCACTCGCATGTCTACTCCTTTACCACTTCGATATTCCATATGATTTGTTCTAAGTGGTAGATAAATCCTTACTTGTTGACCGCATATCTTAAGTGGCCAGCCCTAGAGACCAGAAGATCTCGAGATTACAGTTTCGTTACCTAATGTAAGATCGAGAATGTATACAATGGATGTCGCGAATACTTGAAAGTCTTAAAACTGAGGAGAAGCGATGGAATATTTATGGATTTTTGAACTTTAAATTTAAGTTCTTAAAGAGATTTTTCTAAATGAGACTGAGGGCGGCAACAAATGTTGATGAGAAGCAGGATGTACAATCAAATATATGGGACAATGAATTTTTACAGACACAAGCGGAATGATGTTGAAAGTTTCGCCTGATGAAAGTATACCGTTCCTTATGACAAGAGATCTCTGGAGAAATTAAGTTACAATAAATTCTTAACTGCGTACTTTTAAATTTGTATGTCCATCAGACATATAACAAACCATATAGCAAAGTGTATATCAAATCGCATACAGACAGGTGAAATTGGAGGCTGCTGCTGACGAGAATGAAATGGAATTTATGTAATTAAAGAATGTACGTAAGTCATTTGCATATCACTCAGAATGTTTTGGAAAAGTCCATCTTCCCTTTGGAATTGAATTTCGGCAAGGGTACTAAATATGCATGGTGCCTTTTATTACCATAAAAAAAAATATCTGCAAAAAAATAATTGTTTGTAGTACAAATATTTAAAGACGTAATAAAAACGATATTTTGAATAAAAGAACCATTTATTTTAAATTAGTGGCACTAACTTTAAATGCTGAGGCACGGAGTAAATGAAAATGAGGCATAAAAAGTTTTTGAAAACGGTTTCAAGAGTAAAATTCTTGTATTGAGCGAGACACACTTTCATTGGAGGTAACATGAATTCTGCAAAGATGTAAACGATTTTTCAGTCACGGTCTTATTTTACCCTTTATCGGTCAATGACTCTTGTTTCCTTTCAATGCTGCTTATACTACTATTATCCTTGATCCAATTCCGTTTAAGATGACATTCAGAATGTTCACGCCCAGTTCATATCTTCTGGTGGTCATACTTCCCGACCCGTTCAATATAAACATAGTATATTGCAGAACAAATATCCGTGAATTGTTACCATATTTCCTATTTAAACACAACCTACGAATTTCAATAAGCTTCCTAATGGGTCGTTATAGACTCAATGACCGTGTCAGAAAAATGGAAGCTGAAGATTCTGGGGCAATTTTGACGAGAACTCATCATACTTGTTTAAGAATTGTGAAGCATTGATTCACAAGAGAAGATACTCTCTAAAGGATATGTATGATAACTGAAATCTCAAAATTTATACTGTCGTACGAGTATGTAAATGCTTTATACAAAAATGTATTTTTAGAAGATTGTGACAACGATCTGTATTTCATGTCAGAAAAATATGTTCATAGATGTCCATAAAAAACAACCTTTTAGGTAGGTAACTCCTAACTTTGTCATGATGTTCATACCTTTATACGTATACGTATGTATGTGGTGTAATGACAAAAATTGTATCACAAACGTTTACATTATAGATATATTTAAATTAAGAAAAGGATTTAAGCTTACCTGTATTTTGAAAACAATTAACGACTTTGTTCTACGATTAAAGTCTTCCCTTATCTCCTATACCTACTTATATTTACCGTTTACAAGATTTTCTAAGAGTTTTAATGCAGGTTGCAAATTAGATAAAAAAAGGGTTAAAAAAAAGCTTGTGCAATACCAGGTACTCGAAGGTGGAGCTAAAAGATGTCTAGGTAGACGAAAAAATGGTATAAATATAGACGAAAGTTCGATTTTCTCTAACAGTTTGTGAATATCCTCGCAGTCAATAACATACGTTCCCTTAACTTAAATCATTTATTTTTCATATTTTTCATTACAACACAAAAATGGCCGAAGAAAATAAGAATCAAGCAACAAGTCAACAACAATCGCCGAAGACATCAGTGGCTTTCAACCTGTTTGTGCTTCGAAAAGAATTATCACGTCAAAAACGCCGCCATGTACGACTGTCCCGAGTAAAATTGAACTTAACTGAGGGCTTAGTGTCAAATAATGCACCAAAGGTAAAGGACTCCAATAAAGAAGCTCTAGCATGTTTGATGCGTGGTGTCATCTATAAGCAAAAATTGAAGAGGAATCTAGCTAAATTCGACGCTTGGATGAAGTTGAAAATGGACCAGAAGATGATGGCTGAGTGTATAAAAAATAACAGTAAACCAAAACAATAATTGAATTTTTTAAATATTTTGACGAACATTTTTCCTTTTGTACCCACGCAAGTTCTTGCTTATTTGTAAAAATAACTTTTTTTTTGTAAAATGATAAAAAATAATAATAAAATAATTACTTATACTTGAATATTAAATGATTTCTTTCTTGAACTAATTTCTTTTGCATTTTCAGGGTGGTCTAAGATGTTCTTTTTCTAGATTTGGTCGATTGCCTTGCTCTCTCTAAAGTTTCAAACTTTCATGTCTATTCGTTCGAATGGCGAGTATTTTCGGTTCGAAAAATCGTCGAAAGATTCCGTTGATGGGTTTCGTTGCGGTGCTTTCATCTTTAACGATCAGTTTTTTGTTCTAGATTCGAAAGTCCGATGGTAGTTTGAACAGCCAGAAAAGTGGGCGGAGTTTATCGCAATGTTGACAGAGCGATGGCTCAAGTGGACTACACGGAGATTTCCAGGAAAGTAAAACGAGGTTAGGTAAACCGGTCTGATCATTTTTAAACTCATTGTGCATTAGGTCATTTTTGGACTGACGTGGAAGACACCCGAATTGTGATCCTTTTAAGAGTCTTTGCGAAGTGACTCTTTGAGTCGTATTTATAGTTAGAGAAAATTCACGAATAGCCTTTATTGATTAGACAAATACACTTTTAATACAAAATAATGGCGAGCAAAAGAGCAAGGCAGATTAAATGTAGCAAAATGACCAGTTTTCGAATTGTATCTATCATTTCCGTTCGTGGAAGTAAATATATCTACGTTCGATGAAAACGAAAGAAGGAAACATTAAGAAATGGTGCTAAATAAAGCAAAACCCACTTCCTTACTTCCAGAAAAGTTTCAAAACTGTAAAAGGTTTTTTCCTATAAAAAAAATTTATGCATTTTCATAACTTTTCCAAGTAATTGGAAATCAAAAATAAAAGATGAGTGCCAGGTGTTGAGAATATTCTCAGCAATCTGTCTTTGGTATATTTACCTTTAAATTAAATTTTTAAACGCAAGCACTTATTCCCTTGTTGTTCCTCAAATACCTACCACCTACACGCAACATCAGTATTTTTATTTTTTATTTTTAAAGCTGATTCCTTTGTACAAACTGGTGGTGAGGTAACATTCCCTTTCAATGTGCTGCCAATTATTTCCAGTTTTATAAATTAACATCCAGGAAGGGCGACCTAAGGATATTATTCATCGCCTTCAGCAACGGAGAAACATCACTCACATCTAATAATGCTAATAAAGCACCTCAAGCCATGACTTCCCGATGACACGTGTATTTTACAGCTTCCGGGCCATTTCTCATTGCCAATGTGTCCACTGAACCAAAATGTGTGAGTGCGAGAGATTCATGTATGTAGGTCTCACACGTGTATCAACCCCCAATCAAGATCCAAGGTGAAATCCAGGAATCCTATGCTGCACCACGCTGTTTGTGTCATGGTCACCACGAATTAGTTCTATCCATTTGAACTTAAAGACCAATGGGCTCTCGAAGCCATTATGTGGTGCGCCATGTTAATTGATTGGATTGTCCTTGGATACACAAACAAGTTTGCACTGACTACCAAGGATTTTTATATTCCCATTAAAGTTTCAGCAAAGATTTGTTAGGGCGTTGTTTACAATCGTTTGTTTACTACCAATGATGGACAACTCCATTATTCCATAGCACTTCTGTCGCAACTATTTATACCCCCACGCACGTGTCAAACTCTTGTGTAACCAATAGAAGGCGCATTAATACTCAGTCTGAGGACCACAAAAGTGAAAAATAAAAAAATAAAGATTCCGAAACAAAATAAACTTCCCAAAGAATTTTTCATTCCTGAATCCTGAGGTTTTCCTAAGGATTTATCAAAAAAAAAAACCAAAGAAACAAGCAAAAAACTTTGTGGGTCGTCCGGCTTCTGGGCTAAGAAAACAAACGGGTACCGCTGAATCAAAGTGAGACTTCCCTTAAAAAGTATAAATACTTTTTGTGTACATTCCGACCAAACAAGTGATGGTATGCAGCCAGACGAATGGCCCAACAAAACAAAGCCAAAGAAAAATTGATTTAGGTATTTACACAAGGCGCAAAAGGAGGGGAAGTACATACTTCCCGTTCTGTTTCGCACTTCAAAGCTTTGATTAAGAAAATCTTTTTGTAGTAAGGTAAACAAAGGTATGATGGATCGGTGGAAGGAAGCTTTTTTTATTTTTTTTTTGTAGCAAATGGAGTTACGAGATTGTAATTTTGAAGCCAACAAAAAAAATGTTTCAATTAATTCGTTAGGTCCAGAGAAAGGTGCTGTGGAATAAAACGAAAAGAAGGAATTTATACATAACAACCTTAATTTATTACCGACGCACTAAAACAAGGTACTAGGTAGCATTGGGATCAAGGATATTTATTTTTATGTTGGTTTTGGTTTTTATTTCTTAAAATCTGTGTATGAGGAGCTATCCTGGTTCTCGGAGCGAAATCTCTCGAGGGAATTTTAAAATTTAATATCAAATCTTGCGAAGATGCAGCACTACTATATAAGTTTAGAAATCCACGGAGACTGCCTTTCACTGGAATCTACCTCACGAAAAACCTGCCATATCGGGAGCCCACTGTGATGAGCTGAATGAGTCTTCAACTTTCCGCCAAAGGGTAGTAAAAGTGATCATTCTTTCTTTTAAGTCATCTCTAGGGAGAATATAGAAAATTAAGGTACATAAAATGCAAAAAGCAGCTTGTAGTCACAGTGTGCGTCCCTTGTGCTTTAGTCTGAGAACAAAACTACCAGAAGAATCAACAACTAATCGCCTTTAGTTACGCAGTTCAAGTTGGTTCAGTTTCTCTTCTACTTGTGTGCGCCATCTTAGGCTAGGTTTTTCTCTAGTGCATTGCATCTCTGTGTTAGATCCGAAAACTCTCCGGGTTGGAACGTTTGTGTCCATTGGCTCGACATATCCTAGTCATCTCTAAAGATCAATGGGCAGTTTTTTGACCTGGTCGAAGTCGTTGTTTAGCTTTTAATTCGTCGTTGAATCTCCTCCTCCAAAGCCAGTCAACGCAAGGGAGACCATATATCTTATGAAGCATGTTTTGCTCGTAGCGACCGAAGGTATTTTCATCCATAGAGTAGGACTGGGACTCCCCATCAGGTCCCTTTACGTTATGTGCTGCTGCATTCTTTCAGCTCAACCTATTGAATCTTACCAACATACTATTGATGCGATCGACCACCTAATTGACTTGTCCCATTTACGATATCCTTATCTTTGGCGACTTTAACCTTTCTCAGCTACAGTGGAGTCCATCAGATGATCAATCTTTTTTCATTGCTTCAAATGCTTGCTTAGCTAAGGAATGTCTCTTCTAAGATCGCTTAACAGACTCAAGTTTATGTCAAGTCAGCGGTATCCCCAACTATATGGGTAGGCAATTGGAACTAATTTTCACCACAGACTCAAACAACTCCTCAGTCTCAATTTGTCTTCTACCTCTTTCAACAATTGAGAACTTCCACCCTCCCCTTCTTCTCTCATGTTTTCATAACTCTTTTGTCCAGCCCACTCCTCTCACAACTCTTTTTTTCTATGACTTTCACAAAATCAGTGATTATCTCAGTAGATCTTCCCTTAACTTTCACAATTTAACTATAAATGATGCCCTTTCCACATTTTACAGAAACATTTTTACTTCTTTTCCGATGGTTACCCTCCCTCTCTATCTTTCCACAACAAGTCATCAACTGATCCAGTCACCATCGCTTCCTTTTTTTGCCACCTTCTTGAAACTATCTTTCGCCAACTATTCCTTCGTACCGGATCCCTCTTATTTCAACTACCTGCTGAACTTCTCCACTGGCCCACACCTCTCTCACAGCTTCGACCCGTCTATTATCGAACATAAGTTACAACAACTTAACGACGAGTTCAGATGGCCTCCCCGCCATATTTCTCAAAAAATGTGCTTCCATTCTTTTCCTCGCTCTTTCTAATCTATTACATCTATCCCTTTCATAAGAAGAATTTCCTTAGGTTTGGAAAACATCCTTCATCGCCCCCATCCACAAAAAGGACCGAAGAATGAAATAACCAATTATCGTCCCATTGCAAAACTCTCCCATATACCCAAACTCCTTCAAAATCTCTTGTATGAGGCAAATCTTTTATTTCCCCTAGATAACATGGTTTCCTGAAAGGTAGGTCAACTACCACAAACTTAATAGAATTTATATTCTTTGCCCTCTCAGCCCTCAAGAATGGTAACGAAGTCGTTATAGCTACCGATTTTAATAAGGCTTATAATAAAATCTCCCATCTCCATCATCAATTCATACTTTTCAAGCTGTCTGCCATCGGCTTCGAACCCATAATGTTAAAAACCGTTTTTGCAGTGATCGTTTTAGGTCCACCTACTCTGCTCCTTTTTTTTAGCCACCTTTGGTGTTCCACAATGCAGCCATGTAGGTCCCCTTCTTTTCATACTAACTATTAACGATCTCGATAGGATCATCAAACACTCGTCCGTCTCCCTTTACCCCGACGATACAAAATTTTTCAAAACCATTTCCTCATCTCAACACTCTATCCTCCTTCAACAAGACCTCGATAGTTTTTCGATCTGGTGCCTTAAAAATTGCCTGGAATCACCTTTTCTCATAAGCGGGACCAATCTCCTCCCCGACCCTAACTTCTGCACAATCAACCTGTCTCTTCCATTCAATCTCTCCGCGACCTCACCATTTTGTAAGATAGGGAGCTCAATTTCCGTTCACATATGGATGAGATAATCCTTAAGACCGATTCTGAATTAGGCTTTCTAAAACGGTGGTCTAAAGAATTCACCAACTCTACGTTAATAGGTCTCTCTACATTACCTTTCTTCGCCCCCTCCTAGAGTATGCCAGTCAAGTGTGGTCCCTGTATCATCGTATGCATATCTCGAAAAGCATCCAGTGCCGTTTTCGTCAATTTTCTCTCCGAAGTCTGCCCTGGAACGACCCTTTTATTCTCCCTCCCTATCAAAACCGTCTCAACCTCATTTACTTAAACACCCTTGAGGAACGCAGAGATGCAGCCAACATTCTCTTCATTCATCGACTACTTGCAGGTCACATTGAATGTGCGTCACTTCACAACTTTGTTTTCTTCAACACTAACCCTCATAATCTGCGAACCCCTTGTCTCTTCTATCAACCAACCCACTACACATCCTATAGCTCAAATGAACCGATCTCCCGTTTACTACGAAAGATTAACTCGAATCTTACCTTTCTCTACTTCAACCGCATCACTTTGCCTTGCCTTAAATCGGATCTCCTTCACTGCCCCAATTAGTCTAAGGTTTAAGTTTAAGTCTAATTTTAAGTTAGTTTTAAGATTGTTAAGCTTGTATTAAGCTTAATAGATGGCGGCTTTCGCCCCCACCAAAATTGAATAAAAAATTAAGGTCTTATGTAGATTCTCCTGAGCTTCCTCCCTTCTTAGCCCAAAACAAACAAGTCTTTGTTTGATTTCTTATGAGATGTCGTTTTCAGAAATGATAGCAGAGCCAAGGTAGACAAAGTGCCTTACTACCCTTGAAGTTTTAGCTTTCTTTTGTGACGTTCTACCCGATTCATCAATGTTGAGTGTCCCTTCCAACATTGCTATTCTTAACTGAGGTTTTTATTATTTGTTGTTTAACGAAATCCAGGAGTTCCCCTGCAATTATGGATAACGATTTCGATAAGACAGTCTTAGACTAAATTTAAATAGTTTTATAGTTTTCCTTGTAAAAGTCTAAGTTTTTGTTTGTCCTTACCCTTTCTTCTTCCATCTAACCTCACAAGTATCCATCAAATCAATCATTTTATCTATTCTTAAATTAGAACAGCAATCCATTTGGAAAAGGTAAAATCATTACAAAGTCCATAAATTCCTTAAGTAACCCTTAAAAGCTTGTAATCAACAAAACACGAACTAGAATACCCACAAAATACTTGTTATCCCGAATATAGGCTAATTTATTTAAGGTATATATGTACATAGGTCAACTATAAATATATACTCTAGTCTAATTCTCTTGGGTATTTGTTCGTCGAAGACGTCTAGCGGTGAAATATGAATATCATCTGACAGCGACAAGTTAAGTGCGAGTACGCACTTGTATTTGTCTGTCTTGGATAATGCAATTATATTTTATAGGCCTGCCTATAAACGTGCTTGGGCTAGAAAATAAGTTCTTTGTCCTTCATGACAGCAATTATAGAAATTTCGGTTACACAAAAGTAAAAATATATTTTTGGGAAGTCGTGGGAAATTATAATAATTAACTTCTCATTTTGTTGTCATTACAAGTCTTGATAGAAGGGAAGGTAATCATTGAACATAGGTTGCAAATAATTGGTTCTATCAAAGGGCGTTGGGTACTAAGATTTTCGTAAAATAATTTAGTTATGTGGGGTCAGGAAGTGGTAGGAAATCACTTACACCATTGTGACTTTGATATTACTTTGAGTTTTGTTGATATCCGGTTCAGGAGTATATAAAAGCTCCTCCAACTACTGGACACAATGCACTTATGTTCCTTTTTTTTCTTTAATGTCATGGCAATGCTGATCAATGATCAATCGCAAGCTTATGAAATGTCTCGATGCACGAAAACTTTTCAATGAGAAGTGGAACGAATCCTTTCATCACTCTGGTCAATGAAAGCGTGTTGGACTTCTTTTTTTAAAGGCATTTGGCAGACTTTGAAACTAAGATCTTTTGTCGAAAATGCGTGCATATTTATGGCATCGATGTATCTCTTCTTTAGTGGATTAGAAACTTACTTCTGGGTCGTTCAAGTCTGCAATTGGGTAGGTAGGTAGGCTAAAGAGATGGATGCATAGCGTGATGCAGCCTTCACTCAGATCACTAACCGATTGCGTTCCTCTGACGTGGAATGTCCATTCTGAAAAGACAAGAAAGAGTGGAATGGTCTGGATGAGTGCAGTTACGAACGTTCGGCCTCCTTGAACCACCCCGAATTCGTCGCGAATTTTAGAATGGCTTTTGGTGGCTTGTTGGACAGCTGGCCCAGGTCGTTGAAGTGGTATTCACCGAGGGCCGTCTTCCTTGTTCTATATAGGCATGGACATTCGCATAGGAAGTGGGCTGTACTTAGACGTTCTATGCTGGGCCGCCAGTAGGTTGTGACCTGCAACTGCTATATAACTGCTGGTTTTTTCCGAAGGTTCTGCTATATCTCCAACTTTCTCCTTTTTCAGTGGCTTCGTGTCCGCAACCTTAAATTCAATTCATTCCTAAGCTGATGACAGTGCCCTCATGTCTCTACTCTTCAGACGTAAATGAGAAATGGCAACGTATGTCAAATAAATCAAATTTCGACTTGTGGAATTTAATGCTTTCAAAACTCAATCATGTATTCTGCCACTTAAACCCAAATCTCGAACGTTTATCTATGAATGGTACCTGCATCGCTCAAGCTGAAAGACTTCCCGTTCTCGGTAGGTTGGTACCAATGATCTTCTTTGGAACGACCATATATTCATACTCGAAAAAAATTCCTGCGAAATGTCCAGGTTTCCTCAAACGATGTAAAAAAAATACTTCATCCCTTCTGATCTGGCTTCAATATTCTTCAACTCCGTTACCAGTCTTACGCTTGTCATTTTAGATTTCCTCTGCAGAGTTTGTGATTTCTGTATTTCCCTCCCCTTGCTATCGGCTTGGAATATTACATAGTGTTTGTATTTGATATTGAAACCAAGGACCTGGGATAAGTAGTCCATAACTTCTAGTTGTGTGCTGTTTTCGTGATCAGGACCAAAAAAGAGTACAGTATTGTGGTTGTGCATTCTGATTGTGTGTGGTTAAAGACAGGATTGTGCATATTTATGGGCGAAATTATGAAAGACGTGACGATATGGAGCAGTGGGTTAGGGAGCTCATGAGTAGACTGGAGAAATAAGTGACGGTGGGACTATAACGCAGATGCATGTTGAGGGAGAGAGAGTGACTGGGAGAATGGCTCATAAGTTGCTGAAGGTGGGTAAGAAGGTACGAACATAACTATGTGAATGTCAATTATGACATTGATTTTTTCATGCAAAAATTCTTTAGCTGCGTTGAAAGTAACATTTCAAGGCCGAAACGAGATAGCAAAGCGTTTTTAATTGAAAAAAAAATAAATATTGGCCACAGCTCATAGAGCGCAAGGCTCTAGCTTTTCTGTTATTTGTTTCAAGTGAAGCTTTTATTGTAAAGGGTTGTGAATCTGAAAAATGTCTTCATGGAAATCAGATCGTAATGGAAATCAAAGTTGGAAAGCCATAGACTAGAGCCTATACGTGAGCTTGAAGATGTACATTTATTTATTAAGCATTCGCATGAAAATTAACGTGAACAATGCTTCACACAAATTGATTGTTTAGTTTAGCAGCTTTAATGCTTATGATATGCAATGTTATTATACTTGTTGTTATTTTTCCTTATGATTAATCTTGGTAAGCTGAATGGTAAGACAAAATGGTTCTTTGGACGTCTAAAACGTCATGTATTTCAAATTTCTTCTTTCATAAATTTCTTCATCAAAAGGTTAACTGTTGCATATTTGTACCTTCAGTCCTTCAAGTAATTTGAATACGGAAATTATTTATGTTACCACTGAAATGGTCAATTGTTTCCATCAAGAAGGGAATTAACAAGCCTAATACTTTTTGCCAGTCAGTATATCATTTATGTTCTTTGATTTCACATTTCAGGGCACGTTTTGAGTCGAAAACAGTGAACATAAGACCATTTAAAATTACTCTTTGAGGAAGAAATATATTGTTGATGTTTTCGAAACTTTTTGGTTAGTAGATCCATAAGCAGAACTTTGGAAAAATCAAACACTGAGAAAAAGTTTCTTTGAAATAAAATACTCTGCAGTTCCTTTTGAAAGTCATACGCACAAGTATATTGTAATGTTTTGCTGTGAGTTAAAGTTTCCTCCGCTTGGAATCAAACGTAGTTATTTCAGAGGAACTACATATCTATATCCTTGTGGATTCAGTTTACATGTGCTTGGTATAGTAGACTCCTTTTTCCTTTGAAGAATTATTTCCTTTCTTCAAGTTTTCACATGCTGCACTAGTTAGCTGTCAAAGTAAACTATTAACGGTTGTTATTCAATCTAGTGAATTATCCTTTTTATTTTTTCAATATCATGCTAATGGATATTAATTTTATTAAATTTTAAGTTCAAGTGAACATTTAAATTTATAGAAATTGTTTTCCAGGTTACCGGTTGCGTATACGTAACTTTTTTGTATGAAAAATGGAAACGAACATTTCAGTGATATTTTGTTGAGCATGAGGTAAAGAAAAATGTCTCTATTTACGCTCTTATAGTGTATGCTGCTCTAATAGTGTGGGCTGTGGCTTCATCCTGTTGGAACCAGGCATCCCTGACTGTAAATCTTTTTAAATTTATTGGTCCAATGGTCGCATGACTACTTTTCTTCTGTTCCTCTTCATCTCTCTGTTTCATTTGAACTACTTTCCCCTTTCTGTCACTTTAGGTCAGTTGTCCCCTTTAGGGTTGTGGCTTGGTGGATTCATTTTAATCCAGTGCTCTTGCTCTGTCATACATTTTGAGGGGATAATAAAGTAGGTATCCTGGTGCCCCGAGTCAGACTGATGGTCTGGAAACTTTAAGTCAGACGGATGGTTCCCATCTTTCTGCCACCGCAAGGGATAACAGATGGTTGGTTCGCAACATTGAATATAGAGGAACTAAGCGAGAGGATACGGGTTCGAGCCTCAGCAAAATAACCACATATTTTCCACCACAACCGCCTCTTGGCAGGCAATGACAAAACTCCAAAAAGCTTTTTAATCCGCCGTCTGGAGCCGGCAATAAAAATGTAGGTTCCGTTTCTTCGTGCGAAAATTTTAACACGCACGACATGAATGGTTGAGAGAAGCTGGTCTTTGACTATCTATGGGCATCCAGATTGTCACTTTTAATCAATGCCTGACGTCCTAGAAGGAGGCTCTGATTAAAATTCAAATGCAGATCTCTGAACGGAAGGGGATCGGAAACAGAAAAAGGGTACAGGAGGAGAAGCTGTCACAAGATTGGATGTCATTTCTTTTATTCCAGCAGCTGAAGGAAGAGTGTCGGCGGTGAAGCGACTGACTTCATATGTTGTATAAATGTTTAGATGTCTGATAGAGAGTGAGTTGAGCCGTCAGCCATCTAGCAGAGAAGGAAAAAAGTCCACCCAATACGAAGAGAGAGTTATTGAATAAAACCCAGGGCAGCATCAGTCTGGGATCTTTACAAAACGGAGATTGTCCATCAAGTTTGTCAGACACTTAATTTCCTACTGTCTTCGTTAGTAATGAACTCTAATTGCTCGTTTTTTTCCACTTAACATTTCAGATTGCTTCTGCTACCTGATCTTTCCATGTAAAATTGATTTTGAAGCGATAAGTTGTCTTACCTTGAAATTGCTTTTTGAAATGGAAACACAATCTATGACAACGTGCTCAGTTGCAAAATGTCTTCGTTCGGAATATATACACTTGTGCTAATAATTAGTTTAGAAACAAGTTACGCGTGGCGTATTAATTCACCCATCGTGGGTGGAACAAAATGTAACATATCCGAGTTTCCATTTATGGCCCAACTAAGAAATGAAGATATGTTTCACTCACATCGATGTGGCTGTACAATTCTGAATGAACTATGGATTCTCACGGCCGCCCATTGTGTGTATCAAACGAAAAAGGACGAATTCGATATCCATTATAGTTTTACGAATATCGGTACCAACCTTCATAATATAGTCGGTGTGGATGAAATAGTTATACACGAGAAGTATATTCATGCAACTTTCACTAACGATATTGCTCTGTTGAAACTCGTTGCCCCTATACCGCTATCAAAATGCGCGAAAACGGTCAAATTAATGGACAAACCCCTTGGTAAGATCACTTCGGCCACTGTCGTTGGTTGGGGTGTAACTCAGGTGAGAAAAGTGACTGATTTTAGAATCTGAATAACTTTTGTCAACTACTGCAGGCTGGCGGAGACGCCTCACAGTTCCTGCAAAAGGTCGATATACAAATTTTCCCCAAATCAGTATGCAAACAAAGGTACGGGGAGCGATTTAAAGACACGCAAATTTGCGGTGGCCATGCCAAGGGTGGGAAGGATGCTTGCCAGGGAGATTCTGGAGGTCCATTAATCGCCAACGACGTTCAAATAGGAATAGTTTCGTGGGGTAAAGGCTGTGCTGATTCTGAATCACCGGGTGTCTACACAGAAGTTGCAAGTTTCTTGGATTGGACCACTGACAAAATTGCAAAATTTAGTTGGACGAAAAAGGCCTAAGTTTTCTGTTTAATGGAATGAAAAAAATAAATTGTCGTTTATTGTTTGACATGACAGAGAATATGTAATTATTAACAATGAGCTTTATAGGTAAGATTTGCTTAATTTTGGCCTTCCAACGGGTCTTCGCTTTAATTGTCGATTTGAATTAAGTTGGGTGCCTTACTGAGGTTGATGAATTCATTAAGACTCATCGGGGTTTTGAAATTTGAGGCTGATTGTCTTAACCCAGTCTCTAGGTCTTGTAAGAGTTAAAGATGAAGTAGTTAGTGCGTTAAACTGCTGAAGAAACCTACAGAGATTTAAAGTTTGGGGGAAGAGTATTTTCACGAAGGCACTGAATCCAAATGGCAACGGAAGAGAAAACGTAAAGATCTGGGGTTGTGCCGTCTGCATAACAGCCATACCATGAAAAACCAAAGAGTTATGAAGCAACAGGAAGCCCAGGATACGGATTTACTGGTTATGAATCCTGTAAACAAACAAGGACAACCACCTTTGGATCCTGAACAGACAAAGTGGAGGCACTAGCAGATATAACCGAAACCCAAGAAGTGCGGTAGCCACGTAGGATGTGAACAAACCCTTATGAACGAATATGTCGAGACAACGACGACAAACACACGAGAAACAAACACGAATATTTATTCGATTTTGAACCTCCGAACCAGCTGGTTGAGTCATCCCCCCTCTTACGGTAAATTAAAGTAAATTCAGTAAATAAAGTTGAAGTTTTCGTTATAAACTGTTTTATTTTGGAAAAAGGATCCTACATACATGGAAACTACGGCGATTGCTGCTGACAACAGAAACATTGTCAGTTTTTGAGAGAAAAATCCATCTACATGAATGGAGAGTACAGGCGGAGATACACCGACCAACTAGATGGACTGTTCAGCAATGTTGACCTCGTTTAAAGAGCCTAGATACAATGACTAATATAGCTGGGATATGTTGGGATGTTGGATGTACACCAAAACAGGGCTCCAATCCAAAGAGTCATCGAATTTGCCCCGGAGGAACGACGCAGTAGAGGTTGACTGCGATTCAAGTGGCGCGTTAGTGGAAAGGACCCAATCAACCTGTCGTCCAAAAATTCAAACAAACTGGGAAGATATGCTTTTTGTTTGAGGCCTGGCTCTCTCCCCGAATGTAGGGTCATTATATGGTAATGAGTGGCTAGTTGTCTTGAAAATACTATAAATCTCAACCGGTTAGTGAAAATGCAACGATCTGAATGTAATTGCATAAGCGGGGCAAGAAAAGCACTTCATACATGTAATGTTGTATCTGTTGCCTTCAGATATTTTCAACAAGCAAACAGCGCAATAATATATGTAGTTACAATTCTATATCAATTCCGATAACACCGACTACAAGCCATCTAAACTGAAACAATTTCCGCTCAAGAGCACCAAAATTCAGCTCATATGCACAAAGATGATGGCAGTTTGCTCAATTTGAGCACCCATCTCTGTCGAAGCTACTAAGGCAAGGAGGAGGAAGAAAAAGGCATCAAGTTTCTTTGTACATGTCCAGCAGATAAAAATAAAAGACTCCTGTCCTGGGACAATGACATCAGCTCTATGAAATGCTTTATCAGAAGCTCAATCTGGTAGCTTTCAAGTAAGTAAGACCACAATGGACCTCCTCAGTTCCAAGTGTGTGACACCCTTAATTAACACGTGTCAGTAGTAACTAAATATAATGCCGTGAACAATTGTATAGAACGTTCAAGAATATGAAACTCGAAATTGTAAAATTTTCCATCATTGCATACAGAATTGATTGGAGGTCGTAATTGGCTTGAAATTGCCTCCAAGGCTCGAATAAATATTCCAACTACACGGTATCCTTAGTCAGTTCGAAATGTTGCTTTTTAGAGTGTTCACAATTTTGGTCTTGTTAGCTGGTCGTCAAACATGGCGCATAAATAGGCCCATTGTCTTTGGAGAGGATTGCAGATTGGGGGAGTTTCCGTTTATGGCTTCACTAAGACTTACCTTTTACAAAAACGCACATAGTTGCGGGTGCTCAGTCTTGACTCCAAGCTGGCTCCTTACAGCTGCACATTGTGTGTATGAATCAAACCCAGAAGAATTTTCCGTTCGATACGAGTTTTTGAAAATGTCAGAGCCTGATCCTAAAATTGTGAAAGTAGTGGAAATAGTTATACACCATGAATACAGTCCTATTTATTTGAACAACGATATTGCTCTACTAAGAGTTGAACCTGAATTGGAAATGTCAAAGTGCGTGCAAACAATAAAACTTCCGGATGAATACTCCCGAATAGAACATGAAACGCCGGCCACTGTTATTGGCTGGGGTCTTGATGAGGTTTGGAATATATTTATGCATACACCAGATGAATGTGTTAATCCTTGATTCATTTCTTGCAGAATGGAGAACTTCCGGACACCTTGCAAAAAGTAGGAATACTCGTCGCATCCAAATCCAAATGCAAGGAGTTGTTTGGAAATTATTTTTATCTGACAAATTTGTGTGCTGGTACCGAGGATGCTGGCAAAGATTCCTGTCAGGGAGATTCTGGAGGTCCATTGGTGGTAAATGATGTTCAAGTGGGAATAGTCTCGTGGGGATTTGAGAAGTGTGGAGCCAGTCCATTTTCTGGTATCTACACAGATGTTTCTTTTTACATCGATTGGATCTCGGATGCATTAGAAGCTCGTCAAAATGAAGAAGACGAGTATGAATTTGAAGAGCAGTATAATTTCGATGGGTATCTTTAAGATGTGTACTAATGTACTATTCTAATGCAACTGTTTAAGTATTCAATAAAAAACGTGAAGGAGAATTTGGGATCCTTGGTTTATAACCAAGGGTCATCCAACAAGAGGTGTTATTTTAGATTTCGCGCCATTGTTGAACTGTCAACATTCAGCTATCATTGCGATGAGTTTTGATAAATTATTAAATATGGATCGATATATACTCGCTCAACTTGATGAAATAGTGAAAATGCACAACAAAAACGGTTTTGTTAAGTTCGTACTGCTTTGGCTCATCATCAAACGCCTTTTTTCACAACCATAGTGAATTTAATGGATAAATTGGAACGTCATGAACATGTGAAGACTCCAACTTGTGTTCGTTCGGCATGACTGTTTTTTGCCTGAAATTGATACTATGGACGTGGAAAACGTTTTTTTTCCACAGGATTGCCCAATATGTCACAAAGCTGGTGAAACAATGATATTGGGACTTTTTGTTTGAAAATTAGCCCGCGCTTAGGATTTGTGACAGATGAAGCACTTTTAGTTGATTCGATTCCGCTGCGAAACTTTTTCCAAGCAGCCCTTTTGAATAGATGGCTATATTTTCAAAACTTCCTGCCACTTTCCAGTCTCAAACTTTTTGGGGTCCTCTCAAGTTACCGCCTACACTCTTTTGTCCGCGAAGGACTCACCTTAACCTTTTCAGGACCAAATAGATCAAAACTGACTCTAAAGACAAGGACTGGTGTCTCCTCTCTACACTTTAAATCAACTGTGAGTGTGTGTGTAGACCATTCAATCCAGAAAGTTGTTTCTATTGGACAGAGTGATCTATGTTTTCGTGAATCCACCTAGCTCTGTTGAGTTCCTGAATACCATGGATATCACTAAAACTATAAATGTGCCACTTGAATTTTGAAGTTCATGCTACGCTAAGGGTGTATAAAAAACATGTAGATATACGATCTGCGTGTCAGATCGGAGAAGCTACTTAGTTCTTTGAAGACAGAAATATTTACCTTCCAACTTCCTTATAAACTGTAGAGATGAAGAATAACAAAAATCTGTAAAACACTCGGTTTCTGATTGTTTTGCGCTTAACAGATTCACGTGGTTCCTAAGACATCAACTTTATCATCAGGATCTTACTCTGTTTTTACAGAGCCTTCAGACTCAGCTGTTGATTGTTGTCTGAATTCTGTTTCTGCTCCGCAATACTTTTAATGCCTTCTTCGTCATTAGCAAACATTTCAACATGCTTAAAAGTATCGATTTAGAAAAAAAAAAAAAAACTCATCTCATCTCAACTCATCCATAACAACCCATGTTTACTGCTGCGAAAAAACTACCCCATGACGGATACAATGACAACATTTGAGAACCATTTCAAATTTCCGGTGGCAGTTTCGACAAAATGTAGCTTCATCCGCACGACAAAATGTAACTCCATCCGCAAGAGGTATTGAAATTTCATTAATTAAATTCTAATGGAGTCGCATAAAAGGACTCAATACACGTTCGCTTTTAGTTCTCCATTTCATTGGTTAATGTGGAGATATTTCACGGTATTGTATTTTTTTTGATTGATAAAAAAAAAGTAAACCCATGTACAGTTAATTGGAATTCAGTCAAAAGAAGTTGTATACTGGCAGTTGAAAGTGGGTGGATGTAGAGTGTTTACAAAGGATCGATTGACTTATTTTTATATTGAATTTTACTGTAGAGTATGGGTTTTTGCATTAAAGTAAGTACATATGTACATACATTAAGGATTCTTTTAATTGTACCGTCATTTTAAAGGGTGAACGAATCATGGTCAGCCTCGCAGAAAATTGAGGTTTTCGTATGCTTCTTGGAATCGTCATGATAGTCGTCAAAATAACTTTCGGTTGGACATGTGGAAAGAACAAGCTGATTTCCGGTAAAGGTCCTTTTAGACTGATGGCATCATCAACACACTACTGATTTTTCTTTTTATAATTAAAGTACGTTGAAGGATTTATGAGAAAATTTGAGAGTTTTAAATGCCTGCGGGTTGTTGTAATGAAGAAACACAGAGCTATGTATGTTTGTGTTGTACGGCTTAGTAAAGAATCGCTGTATTTGGTAGTACATACGAAAGCAGGGTTAAGGGTAGGTAGGTAATTAATTCCACAGGATGGATCTTTAAACTAGACTCTCAGCTACGCCCATCAACATCTAGGTCACGTGAGTTGTGGTATCGAAACGGCGCATCCGCACTACTTGTGTCTATGGCAGACTTAACAGTTTCAACCACTTCTACCTACCTAGGGTTAAGGGTAAACTGATATGTATTCGAGGCATAACACATATTGCGGGTGGAATGCAACCAACTATTTTACTAGACCACTGTTGGTGGAAGAATTGATGAAACATTTCCCCGGCGCGCGTTCAGACCAGTCCAATAACTTCTCAATGTTTCTGAGTTGAGTATAACTATCGGTTTCGGTTCGCTTTTAATGATTAAGAAAAGCTCAGGGTGTGCCTTATGTAGGAAAAGTATTCCATGAGAGTTGTTGGATATTATCACTTGCAGGATGGAAGTAGTTTGGTGGTGGCCGTGCGTAATGAATATGAATACCCTTTTGACACGGCTCTAGTATTGGTGAAGTGATTTTGAACCTATTGGGTTTCAGTCTTTGCTCCGAGGGTGGTGTCCAGAATGACTGGGAAGAACAACTGGTACAGTATATATTTCTTTGCAACTTTCTGATGTAGACCAATACTTCGAACCCTTCAACCTCCTACTGCCGTTGTTGTGCCTATGCAGGAGAGTTGATGTCAGTTTTTTTGACGTTGATCAGAAGTCGTGTTGTCAACGAAGTCCAGGTCTTCTAGATAATTCTTTACTGGAATGCAATAAAACACAGTCGACTCATTGCGTATACATGTTTGAACGATAATTCCCTGAGCTCCATTGGAAGATAGCGTCGAAACCTGTGTTAATCATTGTTGGGATCAGGAAATTGTTTCAATCCAACAAATTTACTTTGCAGACTTTGCCTAAAGACTGACGTCAAAGTCCTAAAAATAGTTCAAATAATCTACAATCGATTAAGTTCCGAAAACATTTATCATCAAACAAATAAACAAACACAGATTGCTTTGTGGTTTGTTATAATTGAGGAGGTTTGCAAAACATGCCACGTAAAATAACAAAGTCTGTTTGAATATTTAACAATGAAGACAGAAAGTCCCTATGATAGAGCAATTATGTGTAATCAATAGTGACGATAACTGCGCATTTATTATATTATTTGACTTATATAGCGTGACTTAAATCAATAAAACGGATTAGTGTACGAATGAAATTAGCTTGAGAAAAACATTTATCAACTACTATGGGTATATTCAGGTGAATGGATTTATGGAAAAGGATCAAATTAGTTTCACCCTGTCCTCATTCTATGAAATAATTTGCATGTTTTCGTAAAAGTCACAAATTACAGCAATTTCAAACTACTACCAGGAACCCAATTATATGTAGCAGAAAATCCCTATCTTCCCTAATAGGTATCATCATCGGGCACAACATGCTAAACTTCTATGCAAGAAGACTGGGATTGAACACAGACGAGCTATGCAGGGGATGCGGTGACGAGGAAGTAGATGAGGACACTTCACAATTTCCATGCCACTGTCCGGCACTCTGCCATACAAGATTTAAGATCCTAGGAAGGCACCTTTCCCAGGATCTAGTAGAACTGTCCAACAAGTCGATGTTTGACATACACAGATTGATCATCGCTGCGGGCTGGCTTAATTAACGGGCTCTCTTGGTCTCTGCTTAAGACATTGCAGCCTTCGATCCACTTCAATCAGACACGCTATTTCTATTTCTCCAGACCAGGCCCCCTGGCATCTGTGATACATTGGTTCTTTAAGAAAGTTCAATCTTCGCCATGACCTCAAACCTGGGGGTTGTAATGGTTAATACGGGCCGATGGCGTACAAATTATGTTTTCAGCTTCTACAGAAGATGTTGCGCAGAGCCTTGTGAGGACACCTGCAATGGTTTGTAATTTCTTTCCAATTTTTATGTGATTGTTGGAATTCTTCTTGTTGAAGGCTTTCGTCAGAAATCTGGCTACTGTACATGTGTCTAGATGACACCACTGCGTACTCGCCTCTACTTTTCTGTATGACTCCATACCCCATAGGATGACCATTGGCATCCTTACAAAAGGAACTTGACATTTCATGTATTCTTAAGTGGTATTGGTCGTACATAGATCCACTCCTTGGATGACGCTTTTCTTGCTATTTGCCCTTCCTAAAGTTGAGTTGATAACGAGCGATTTAAGCAGGTGACAAATCCAGAGTCCCATGTCAACGAAAGCTTCGAGTGGAGGGATTTTTCGATTGTGTAGACCACTCTGTGGTTAAGGCTACCGATTCGGCAGTTATCTTTCACATACATATGTGGAATGGTCTTCAGAGGATGGAATGAAAGTTGATAGAACTGTAGCCATTGGCAGTTGTGTGGCTAGCTGTCCCTGCTTTGGGGTAATCGAATGTTAATTTCAATCATTTTTCGATTCATTTCAAATCAGATGATATGTCAAGTATTTCTAAATGATTTTCCAATAACTTGTATGAAGTGTACAGTATTGTATATATCAGCAACAACGACCATGATTGGCATTTCGTTCCTCGTATACAGTTCCTTAATCAAATTGTACACTTAGATATGTGTCATCCGTAAATGAGTGCGGAAATGCTCAGCTGTCAGAGAGTCGATTTCTATCTTCTATTAATTGAATGCCACAGGCCCATCAAGTCATCAATGGTGTCTCCATCACTGCGAAGATCAAACAAATGTCCTATACCTCACCCGAGGTATTTCTTTATTTTTTTCAAAAATTCATTTCGTTTTATTATTTTCTGATTGAAAAACTGCTTGAGGACAATTCGCTTGCCAACGTTTTGATTGAACATGCCGCGTTACCATATCATTTGACACACCTGCTAAACAAACACCGCATTCGAAAAAGGACCTCAGTTTCTGTTACAAGAATATCAAAGTGAAGTCAAGGAAATTTTATTAAAAAAAAAAACCAAATGGTGTAATCGACATGCTTTAAATTTGGCACACATTGTGCGAGTATGTATATGCGTTGCACACACACATTTTCTTCACTTAAGGAGGGTCCCTTGGAAAAAAGCCCTCAAAAGAAACTTCATTCACAAAATGTGTTTTATCATGGGAACTTGACTTCTTTGCCTCATACGAAATATAAAAAACGTATCCTTATGTCTTTGGGACTCTATTTTTTTTTTGTATTCATCAGATGTCCCAGAACAGTGAGGAACTCTCAGGGGATTAGATTCTTTTAACCCTTTTACCGCGATTGATTCTGCGATTGCGATGTATCATTTTAAGGCACATCAATTATTCAGTGAATGTTGTAGCATTGGTCTGACAAGACCATTTTTCTTTTGGAAAAGGATGCGATGGAGTGAGTGAATATTATCTCTGATTTTATAACGACATTCCTATTATTGGCTTTAAAAGGATTGGAGCTGACTGATTTAAAGTCTTGTGTGTTTCGGTCTGAGGAAAAGTGGTTTATAGTTCTCTGGACTAATCTATTTGGGATTGACAATGGATTGGTTTGTTACAAGGAATTTCAGTCTTATTTATCGATTTATTTATCATCATCAATACATATAATAAAACAGTAGAACCCGGTGTGTCTGTACATTGAAGAAAAAGTAAAAAAAAAAGAAAGGGGGCGACTAAAGAAGAGTAATAGAACACAAATTAGCGATTTTTAGAATTCTTTTCTGTCTGTCTGTCTGTCTGTCCGTTTGTTTGTTAGCGCACATCTCCAAAACTACTGAACGGATTTTCATGTAGTTCACAGGTGGACAGAGCATAATTTGGAGCAGCATATAGGTTTCGTTTTTTTTTAAATCGGATGTCGGAAAAAAAGTTATCGTCATTTAAAGATTTTTGGAATTTACTTTTGTATGTTAGAAAAGTTAGAAGTTAAAGGTTGAAGGATTGTTTAAAAAAAAAAAAAAACAGAAACCTTTGGTCAGAATTATAGAGCGTATAAAATTCAGCACATACAAAATCAACAGGCGACGCTGTTCAATATTAGAACGCGCTATAAACATTTTTGCATTAATAACCAAAAAAATTGTGACTCTTTAAAATATTCCACTCTAACCTCTCCAAAGGGGGTATAATCGGGGGGAAAATTGCTTCCAAATGCGATAAAATAGCAATTTGATAGGTGGCGCTGAACACTCACGCTGTTAAATCATGACGATCCGTTTTATTTTGTTGGCCAGTGTGTAGTTCTTGCACAATCTTTGTCCACGCTGGGTATGTATATGTGCAATTAAAATCGGCTCAATAGTTTTAAATTCACAGCTGATGGTTGGTGAGGAGAGGGGGTAACACCGTGTGCTAGCAGGGCTTCAGTTCACATTTAAGGTTTCTTCGTCATAACTTTCAACAAGTCCCAAGCCGCTGATCGAAACACTTCTCCTGGAAGCTGTTAATGTAGTCTACCGGCAGATTCAAATTGAATTTAATTTAACGCATGCGGAGCTGCGGGTACAGCTAGTATTGAATATGAGAGCTGAAGTTTGAAGACCCTCCTTGGAGGAAAAGCATTGGTCTTCATTCGCATTTGGATATGTTGACCTTCCCTTCTAAATTTTTTTTTGAACCATTGCTATATTTTTCAAGCATAAGTTAAGGATGGCTGTCCTTGTATGCTGATGAATTAACAATACAAGTTCACCAATTTCACCCAAGTCTATGCAGTATCATCGCCCTTGCCACAGGCAGACAGTGGCACCACTCAATCCTACTACGTTGAGATAACTAGCAACCGCGTAGTTGCCCATTACAACCCCAAAAAGTTGTTTTGTTGTCTCTTCATCAAAAATGCCTCTGATTTCTTATAGACGGCAGGAAGTATCTGTTTGGTTTGCTTGCATTCTGGAGAATTGCGTCACATTTGTGATTACTGGAAACTCAAACATCAATGAAAGTCCTAACAAAAGACGTTGGTAAACCTTGTGTAGCATTCTCATTCAAGAACTCATATCCGATTAACCCTTCGTATCCTGATCTTAGCAGATTCAGTGTTTCAACAGAATTCAAACTAGTTCTGTTCAAACTTTTCTGTTTTCTTAACGACTAAGCTACTAAAGAAGCTTTCTTTTTCGTCACCTTAAATGCTGCCGACAACCGCCTTATCTTTACTCATGCAACTCATAAATCTACCAAAAACTACGAGTAATGAGTACACTTCACACGAGGTGTAGTGGTTAGTGTTTTCTCTCGAGGTCCAATCTGTGCATGTTTGAGCCCGGTTGCGGAACAGCAACAGCGCCACCGAAAATTAAAAGAGAAACGATCAAACCCTTAGCTTCTTCAACCATTACACAAAAAAGGAGTTTCTGCCTGGAAGTACAATATACCGAAACGAGTCTGAGTGCTCATGAAATTTGAAAATTGTAAAAAAAAAATACTTCTTCACAGGACTTTAATTAATTTTTGTTAACGGACTTCTCCATGTTACGCTACTTTGGGCTTTGGTGCAATAAAAGTTTTATGACAATATTTTGAAAAATTATCTTACTGTCTACAATAAAACTGAAAAAAATTGTCAACCCTTTCTGAAAAAGGGTTACCCGCCCTAAAAAATCGTCTACCTGCGGCAGATAAATGGCGCCTGATAGACAGTATAAATAGGTTCAAACTTTAAATTGTGCAATCAGTTCACAAACATCGTTTGAAGCCTTCAGATTCTAAAATTAATTTCGTGATAAAAAAAAGTGAGTTTTACAAAATGGCAGCATCAGTCCCATATTTGTTATTTTTGTACAAAGAAGAGCTACGAGGACGTCGCACATTTGTACCAGACGCAGAGTATAAATTCGAAATCAAGTACTCCCTCACCGACGAGTTGGTCCACAGCAACTACACACACGCAAGAAGATTCAGTCCCATAGAAGTCGGCCACATGCAAGACAGTGTCCTCTATAAGAAGCGCCTGAGAATGACTATCGCAAGAATTCGACGAGAGCAAGAAGCCAAGAACAGAGCAAGATATTCGTAAAGACGGCGTAATGTACAAGAAGAAGAGAAGAGAAGACGAAGGAGGATAGGTTTAGTATTAGAAGGCCTTGAAAATTGACAAGCGATACAATCTGACGATAGCAAGCTAAGAACAAAGCAAGACATTCGTAAAGAAACACAACGTATCCAACAAGAAGACCATAAGACTGACGACCGCTGTAATCAGATGAAAGCAAGAATCCAAGAACCAAGGAAGATATTCATGAAGAAGATCAGCGCAATCTACAAGAAGAGCCTACGACTAACGACCGCTGAGAGATGTAAGAAGATGAAGTGATATGAATAAAATTTGTAATTTCAACAAAACAACAATTTTGTAAAAAATTCGATTTCAATAAAAATGTTGAAAAAAATTAAAATATTTTGTTATAACTTTCAGGAAGGTACTATTTTTTTCTTTGTTTTTTCTATTTTTTCGAGGATCTAAATAGAATCGAGGTTGTTATGTTCGTTCTCCTAGAAATCACGACCAGTTGCCGGTGTCCACTGAATCTTTATTTGTCAATACCCTTTTCTAGGTACCCATTGTTTTCAGAGCAAAGTAAAAGTGTACCCAGCTTTCAGTTGATATGTATTTTGAGAATCGGTTAGTGCACTGGACTGCTAAAGGAAAACCGTCAAACATTTTTTTGCCGCACCAGCTCTTCGAAGGCATGTCAAACCTGAAAGAAAATGCTTCTCAGTCCGCCATTCGAAGTCGGTAGGTTTCTTCTATTCGTCCGATACGCATAACATAAACGGTTGTGAGGCGCTAGGCATTGGATCTCTATGTGTTTTCGTACCAAATATTAGTATTAGTTTTTAATTAAGTTCTTAGTTCTTCAATCGAGCTGTACAGCGACATCGACCTAGTCAAACAACAACGCATTGGTCGTTTAAGATGGCTGGGACATGTAGAGCGAATGGACACCAACGCTCCGGCCCGAAGAGTCTTCGAATTCAACCCAGTAGCGGAAGACCTCGCCTATGGTGGCGCGCACAAGTAGAAGGGGACCTCAACCAACTTGTAGTGCGTAATTGGAGGCGATTAACTAAGGACCGGGCTAATTGGAGAAGTTTGTTGGTTGAGGTCCAGGTTCATCCCGAACTGCAGCGCCGCCTAATAAAGTAAGTAAGTAAGTTCTTCAATCATGTTTATCAAAGCTAGCTTTGAAAAATGAAGAAAGGGGCATAAGAAAGGGCGAGCATGAGTCTTGTTTTCATTTCTCAAAATTACAGTTAGGTCGTAAAAACCTAATTATCTATTTATTGCCCTAATAAAAGTTGTCTGCAATTTTCAAACCTCCAATCATCAGATCATTACATTGTTTACAACAAGCCTACAAAACTGAACAAATATTGATAATTAAAAAAAAAAAAAAAAGGGTTACCCGCCCCCAAAACTGATCTACCTGTGCAGGTAGAGGGAGCATAGCAAAGGTTATAAATTCTGCATACTTCATATTGCGCAATCAGTTTACAAATAGCCTTACAAGCCTCAGAGTACATAAAGAAATTCCTTGACACTTTTACGCAATGGCAGCAAACAAAGAAAATTCAGTATCGGTTCCATATTTGGTGTTCCTCTACCAAAAAGAGCTACGAGGGCGTCGTCGAGTCCAGAAGAAATTCGAGATCAAGTACTCAAGTACAATTACACCCACGCAAGGAAATTCAACCCCGTAGAAATCGGCCACATGCAGGACAGTGTCATCTATAAGAAGCGATTAAGACTCATGATCGCTAGGATCCGAAAGGATCAAGAAGCCATGAACTAAGCAAAGTATTTAAGAAGGAAGACAGCGTTATCTGCAGAAGAGTTGGTACCCGAAAAGTGCAAGTAGTCACAAAGAGGCCTGCGAGCTGTTAAGACTGATGAGAACAAGAAACCAAGAACAGCATGAAGAACGAGAGCAGAGCCGGTGAAAAAGAGGCTTGGCGATCGCTTGAATCAGATGAAGACACGCGGTAAATTCATGAAGATGGTTAGTTTTAAATTTCAACTAAACGACACCCTTTGTAAAAATTACCCTTGAAATAAAGTTTTTTTAATTTGTAATAAATCAAACAATAGGTTTTCATTCTTTCGACATATCAGGAAAGCTTAACAAGTTTAAGGAATTCACATCTCTTCTTATTTGTTTTTCATTGACATTGAAGACAGTTTTTACCAAGTTATTCGAGCTGTCGATAGAAATAGTTTAGTCATATGAAACCCAAAGTTACCATTGTTTGTGTGGGAGGCCTTCCAGGGTCATTCGGTTCCCTCCCTTTCCATGACCACGTTATAACTTCTAACATTTAGATCTTTTTAACAAACCTGAAATAAAATTTAGAAAATGTTGAGATCCTAGACTCAAGTTTGAAATATCCGGATATGTTGTGACGGTAAGACGTGAAATATATCCGTTCTGAAACTCATAGAGCGACTAGAAGGTCATAATGTTTGAAGAGGAACGTGCTCAGGATGTGATCATTAAGTAAAGGCAAGGTTGAATCCTGTCGCTAATATCGGTTTAGCTGGTTTGTCAACAGGAAACGAAGAAATTCGATAGACACTTAGATCTACTTTTCCACAGAACTCTGAAGAGGCAGGCAGATATCGTATGGCTGAATGAAGTATCTTAGCCTTGACAGTGAATAAAACCGATAGAGAGACTTGAAGGCTTAAAATGTCTTGGGAGTATTGTCTCAATCGATGGTCAAACCGAAGAAGATATTGCCAACGGATCTGGTATAACTTAATCCAATGAATGCACCACCTGGAGTGTGAGTCCATTCACCACCAAGAAGCTTCAAATGTTTGAGATTTAAGTGGCTGTTTCTTAACCTAAGATCAAAGAAGACCTGACCATCAGAGAAGTACTTAGATGTTGCAAAGTCTTTGCGTCGAAATCAAGGCAACTAGGATGGAGGCACTTGGCCATATATGATGGCGCATAAGCATAACTGAATTCATAGAACCAACGAAGAGAGACAGGACATGAGTAAATATTAAGTAAAAAGGATGATGGTAGGTTTGTAATTAAATTTGTTAACTCTAGTCTTCTACACCTCGTTTTTTGCACAACATAATTATTATCCCAATAAAAAATACTCAATACTTATTTTTATTTACATACGACCCGACGCAAAATTTCCTAGAACCACGTCTGGATAAAGAAAATTATTATTTTTTTTAAGAAAAGGTTACAGCCCCCAACTGTTACTATCAGACAAATCAGAGCTGAGAATGGTCAATTGTCAATTGCCTAATAACTTATTCACTCGCCCAATAAGATTTTTATGACCTGAGACATCATTTGCAATAATTACAAAAAAGTATACCCTTTTTGAAAAAGGGTTACAAAAAATCATCTACCTGCGGCAAGTAAATGATGTTTTACAGACAGTATAAATATGTTCAAACTTTAAATTGTGCAATCAGTTCGCAAGCATCCTTTGAAGCCTTTAGATTCTAAAACTTAATCCGTGATAAAAATAGTTTTGAAAAATGGCAGCATCAGTCCCATATTTGCTATTTTTGTACAAAGAAGAGCTACGAGGACGTCGCACATTTGTACCAGACGCAGAGTATAAATTCGAAATCAAGTACTCCCTCACCGACGAGTTGGTTCACAGCAACTACACACACGCAAGAAGATTCAGTCCCATAGAAGTCGGTCACATGCAAGACAGTGTCCTCTACAAGAAGCGTCTGAGAATGACTATCGCCAGAATTCGACGAGAGCAAGAAGCCAAGAACAGAGCAAGATATTCGTAAAGACGACAAGAAGACCATAAGATTGACGACCACTGATCAGATGAAAGCAAGAACCAAGGAAGATATTCATGAAGAAGAATAAGGATCACCAGAATCAGATGACAGAAGATGAAGAAGGATGGGTTTATTTACAAAAAACCTCGAAAACTGACAAGCGATACAATCTGACGATAGCAAGATGCCGAGAACCAAGCAGAATATTCATATGTATTTGCGAAGATAACCTGCCATTTTGAGTAGCGTTTTCGATTTCCTTGTAAATTATATTAAGCATTCATATTTATTTTAAAATAAAAAAAACTTCATAAAATCATGTGACTTATTCTTCTTATATTTTATTGCTGCTTCTCTTTTTCATTGTGTCCTTTGTGCTTTCCATGGATGAGTTTGAACTAAATTTCATTGCTGCTTCCCTTTTTCATTGTGTCCTTTACACTTTCCGCGGATGAGTTTGAACTCCAACCTAGATACAGAGATTCTGTTAGATGTTCCAATTTCCTTGGTCAGCGTCGGCAAATGCAATTTTCTAGAGAGGTCCCACAATATTTTGTATAAAAAATTGAAAAAATGTTATTGAGAATCAATAAAATGAATGATATATAAATAGATGCTACCATAAAATTAACAACCTACATAAGTGGCTTTCTTCGGTATTCATGGCAACTTTTGTACAAATTACATCCTTCACCAAACTCAACTCATAGCATAATTATGCAACATTATCTTGTTCATACTCGAGTGTGTAAAGTTAAATACAAAGTATTTCCAGTTTACTGTTAACGATTTTCTGTATAATCCTGCGATAACAAAATTAAAAGGAAATAAAATCTTTTCACCAAAAATGAGAACCTCTTTCGTTTCGGTCCATAAACTCGACGCCAGATAAAGAACTTTTCTTGAGCATTTTATTACAGGAAATAGCGTTACGTACGTGTGGTGTTTATTTCCTTACGCACTTAGCGCAACTTACTCGTATGTGTGTTTAATAAAATTCGTTTTGTTTGAAAAGTTTACGTATAGCTGATGATGGTGGTAGGAAATGAGACCACCATTAGTTACTCTAACTAACCGCAGCTGACATTTTGTGACGAAATTATATTGCGCCCGAAGAATGTCAGAACGTTGTCTCTCAGGGATGTCCATGAAAGGCTGAAGGGAATTTCGCAATAGATTTGATTTTGGTATTTGAAGGATTTCTCAAGACAAAATTCTCTGCGAGACTTGTAGACATCATGTCCTCGTCTAGGAATTCATGAAGTGAAGCCGAGCGGAATTTTGAATAAAATGGAAATCCCGTGTGAGCAGCCGGTTGGAAATAAAGTAAAAAATGGGATTCCCTTAATTCTTATTCCACTGTTTTAGTGAGTCTTTTCTTTTTTCTTTTGGTCTTGTGATTGAATATGTGAAAAGCAAAAAATAAACCAAATTGAAGGATTGATGGCATCCGGGTTGGTAATCAAAGTTTTTATGTGTGACAAAAATAGACTTGCAGGATGCATGACTTGTAAGGATAAGAAAAAAAAAGGACTCTTACACAAACATTTCCTGTTGATTAAATTCTACGAAATGGTTCAACATAGTTTTCCAATTTCCACTTTTTATATGGGATGTTAAGTGGCTTCTTTTCAATTTAAACCATCTTGGCTTTTAGTGTTTAAGGCTGTCATACCTATTAGGGGGTGCAGTATCTACCCAAGAAGCCACCAAAAACCATTGGAAAGTTAGTCTCGAAATGGTTCAGGGAAACCGAATGAGAACCAACGAACTAACTAGGAGAACACAACTGATCCTTGGAGATTCGAGTGAAGGCTACATCATTTGGGATTCAATCACTCCTTTCAACCTAGCTGTGGAAAAGAAGGAAGTGCTAGATGTGTAGAAATAAAAAAATGATTTCGGATGAGGAGGAATTCTACTACGAGCCATATCCGAAGGAGACCTCTTCAATGGTCTGAAGAGGCAACAAATTTAACACGCAGCGATAAAGACCTGGATTCTTAAGAAACCATAGTCAGCTGTCATACGCAAGAAGTGATAAGCCCGGTGAAAAAGGAGGATCGGCATATTGCCAGATAAGTAATACAATAGTGTGTAAAAAGTGGAGTAAACACAAAAACAAAAATGTCAGACGGAGTCCATTATAGAAGAAATCGAGCAGAGGCGTTTAAAATGGTCCAGTCATGTGCAAAGGATACGACTCAAAAAAGGCTAGATCCCGGTATGCTAAAGGAGAAGGTCTGATTAGTGGAAATATAATTCAAATAATACGATTGAGATTATAAAAAAATTTTTAAATTTTATTTAATTTTTTTATAAAAAATACTTAAATTACTTTCCCGTTGCAAAAATTGTCCTCGCGTCTTGTTCATATATTTTCAACTTTGTTCAGGGCTCGTTCTTCTTGTTCCTTCTTGATTTTAGCAATTTTCAATCTCAATCTCTTCTTATAGATAACACTATCTTGCATGTGCCAAATCTCCTGTTGAGTAAATCTCTTAACATAACTAAAGTTGGTGTGAACCAACTCATCCGTAAGAGAGTATTTAATTTCGTACTTATATTGAACGTCTGGTAAAACACGACGACCAGAACGCAGTTCATCCAGATATAAAAATAACAAATATGGGATTGATGGTTGAGCTTCGGTATTATAGGCACCCATTGTCCACAATTTGACAAAAAACTGCTTAGGTAACTGAAGTTTGGAAGATGTATTCAAACTAATCTCGCACACGGGATTGTGGTTTACTTTTATAGTGATGCTGATCTACCTGTTGTAAGTTCAGATACATTTTAACCTTTCTTTTTAAGGATTCCCTAATTAATTCTGTTTATCTATTAATTTATGGGAAAAAGTCATTACCAAAAGTATTTAGTGATATGTGGTACAAATAATCATCATTTCAAAAAAAAAGGATATGACCGCTTGAGGGGATAATATTTTTTCGAACCAATAAATCGATAAAAGTAATCGTTTTAGGATACATTTTCCAACACGATTCAGGGAAGTAATTTTGATTTTAAAAAGTAATCATGGAAAGATGACACCTTTTATGCTAATAACAGGACACACTTTGATACTTATTTCATTTTTAATGTAATGGAAGTGTCCTTTACATATGGAGATGCCAGCTTTTGGTGATTATATTTGTAGTATTCAACAACATATTTATGTTCTCGAATTTTTAGGAAACCATCGGTTACTGACCACCAATTACTTAAATGCTTTCACGTCTCGTAGGGTATCGGGCGCCAACAATACTTGTGCGGAATCACTTTTTCACCTCACTCCAGGGCATCTCCAGTGATTTCTTTTTAAGTTTTCTGCGCCACACTTGTTCAGGACAATCCACTATTCTGCATGACTGGGTGAGTTCATTCGCTTTCGCATTGTGCCATAAGGTGCGTTACTTCGTCATCTAAAGCTGTTCCTTCGAAAAGCGGTTCGATTGGAAAAATACTCAGTTCAATACATTGACGGTAGGTTGGTGGATTCAACTCCTCCAATATGCAGGATAAAGTTCTGATTGCTCTTAACCAGGCGAGATACCAGGTACGATCACTGTCACTGTACAAATAACCTGCTTACGATTGACAGCAGTGGACAGTTCCCAAGTACTGAAACAGACTCAACATTGAAACGGAATAATCTCAGCGTAGTTTAAGCGATGAAAGTATTTTTTTTTTGTAGAATTTGCATGGAATTTTGAAAGCAACTTTTGTTTTGGCGATTCTGCAGCCCACATCCGGTTTGATGCCATTGTCGGCCTGGACCATATTTCCTACATAAATATAGCAGTCGATTCTCTCAACCTCTTGTCCTAGGATCTCTAATTTTGCCACATTTATCTTCACGCCTACTCAGCGAGTCTTGGTTTCCAGATTGTCCACATGTTTCAAATAAGATGTCATAGTCCATTGTACACCGCGACTTTCTGCTTCCAAGGCTTCGTGTATAACTGCTGGGTATAGAAGTGGTGAAAGGATTCAATCCTGGCGTATGCCGTTTTTGAGCTGAAACATCTTCAAACATCCCACTATTGTGTAGCAATAGCTAGAATGTTTATACTGCGAAAGGTCAACCAAATGAAGTCTTGATAGAAGAAGTTGGAGATTGACATTGCCATCGTTCTCCGAGGCCGTGCACTTTCATCACAGTGTTACCATCTCCTATCTTCGCATGGAAATCTACTTTACTTTTATAAAGTCTTCGCAAGTCATTAAATTGTAATCCTTTGCTTCCTTATACGTGGTTTTAGTAGGTACCTTTGACTTTTCTTGCTCTGCTTTGAAATATTTCGGACACTATTCGGTCACTGTTGGCCTAAAGTTTTAGGTTGGTTTCCAGATTTTTCGGTTGGTTGTAATTGCCTGCCAAGATATGATGCCCCGAAAAAATGCACTCTTCTTATGTTCGATGTCGAGTTCGAGTCTTGTCCAGTTGCTCCCTTCTTTAAACAAGTTTTGCATGATTTCCAACTCATAAAACGGCGACGGCTATGAAAGGTTGTAGCCTCGAAAGTGGTGATCATACAAATGACATCGGGATGTTTGAAACAAATACTGTGAATTATAAGCAATGGCAACAGTAAGAATAATTCTCTCCAGTCATTCCGGACAGGGAATGAAACCTAATACAATCTGAGTTCCAAAATCACTACACCAACACTAGCGTTGTGTGAATAGCATCATAAGGGTATTCATAACCCCTTTAGCGCTAGTGAATTATTATATAAAAAAAATGCGATAGGCTCTACATTTTTTTACCTTTTTGACTTTATATGCAACGACAGACTTCCGTCAAAACGACTGAAGTACAATCGCTTTCAATAATTTAACTAAAGTCTCAACATGAAATCACAACTTTCATATCCTAAGTTCAACAATTTCTGTTAATAAAATTACACGTTTCATAAGTTAATGTATCCTGTTAAAAATGTTCATAAAAGCAATAAAAAATAATTGACTAATAAAACACTCACGCATTCAATTCAGTATAAGCTTTATATGAAAAAGACTTCCTTCCAAATGGTGCACATGCTTTGGATAAATTAGTGATGAGGCAAATAGGGAAAATATTCTGACAACCATGCTGTAGGATTATCTATGGACAAAGTTTTAACATAATTTAAGAAACACAGATAACTTTGCCCATTCACGAAACAATTTATCAGTAGAATGAGTTGTTTCCTCGAGTATTGTCAAATTCCTAAGAGAGTTTGTTTTGCATTTGAAAAGTTTGACTTCTAAAGCTAAACATGACCAAATCCCAAATGAATTTTTGAAGGCAGAGGTCATTAATATTTAACAATGAAAGCTCTTAAATAAATTCATAAATTATTTTTTATTTTATATTTTTGGGTGTGGTCGATTTGTACTGATGCTAATCGATTTTAAGACTTTCGCAATGCCTACGTTTGGGATCTATCCTTTGCCAGAGATCACAATAGCAGAATGATTGATGTTAGGGTAGGGGCACTGGGTTGCTGTCGATCCAAAATCGATCTATTCTATTTATTAAGCGCGAGTGTTGACCGAGGGATAAAGCAACAAAACTACGGGAACGAAAATAGTCTCTTATATGGGCTACTTATTGAGTCATAGCCAGAGCTTATAGGTAGAGGTGGCGGTTCAACGATGAACCCAATCAGCACTAGAATGTTCCTTTTCGTTATGCTGGAGCTCATGCCGATAAGGATTTCCAAAAATGATTCAGGGTCTTTGGAAAGAGATGGTGGCAAATGAGTACCCCCATGGATCTACAGAAACACTCACACTCCTGAAGTAGGTACTACTGTTCTTTTTTTTGCTATGGAACTGGTCCCCAAGGTTAAGGGTAACTTCCTTACCAGTTACAGAAAGTCTAGTTAGGCGAGTGTCACCAGCCTTGGATTGAAATGGATCCCTTCATTAAGGATCACTACCAGGAACGTCCACGCACTGTGATTTAAGAATATGTACCTGGATCGTACATGCGTAGACTATATACTCCTGGAGCTGCTCAAAAATTTGAACCCGTCCTCGAGCAGTGCATGTCAACTCAGGAAAAATGATGGATTGGATCAAGACTGTACACAAAAGGCTGTACATTTTAGAATGTGGATTCATCGGGAGAGATCAGCCAAGGACAAGAGTTATTGACTTTAAGCTGATTAGCGGCCGTCTGGCTGTATCCGCATCACAGCTATATTTTACAATAAGAGCCTTAATCAGTAAGGAAAGTTGGAAAGAACAACCTCTACGAAACTACAAAAGGTAACGATTTCCAACTAATAGACCTAGAAACGTGACGTTCAGGGCTGCGCCGGTTTTAAAAGCTAACCAGCAGAGTTCTTCAAATACAGAGGTGATGTTTTGTAGGGTGCAAGCACCAAATCATCAACCAAGTATGGGTGGACGAAGGTATGCTGGATGACTGGAATATCAGAACCACGTGCCTTATGTACAATAGTTTTGCACCAACTATCGAGGAATGCCCTTGTTAAATGCCGCGTATAAGATCCTTTCCAATGCACTGTATGAACGTTTGAAGCGCTTCTTCAATCGACACGTAACAATATGGCTTTTGGCAAGGCAGATCTATGGTAGACTGACTGGTAGTGTGAAGGGCAAATCCGGGAAACAACCAACGAATTTCAAGTCAAGACTCACCATCTTGTTATCGACTTTAAAGTCACATATGATATCATTCATCGACTTGAGTTTGATAGGACGACAGCTGAATTCGGTATATCGCCGAAGTGGGAAAGGACGAGGCACATTGGGGATTGGTATTCTGCACTAGCAAACCATTTTACTTCGCTAAGTCTCGAACATTTAGTGGGTCTCATTATTCTAAGTCAATACACGAATCATTCTTAGTCGAGAGAGCGTTCTTTTGATTTCGAAACGTTTTTTCGTTAAATAGAAGTATAAATAGAACACAAAGTTCATTTAGATGGACAGGTCCTTATGATATTTTTAATTTAATATCACAGATTGGACCAGCAGACAGCATCGACAAGACCAATTCCATCCGCAGCTGGCCACTCTTTATTTCTTCTTTTATTCAAAAAAAAAAAAATGCAAATCAGTATTACTTAAGACATTTTAAAACCCCAAGCTCTCGAATATATAAGAACTTCTTACAATAAGTCCTTTTTCAGAAGGGATACTATTTATAACTTCTCCTTTAACTGATGCCCTAAAACCTATCGATTTCAATATCTTCTATTAAGCCGTTTTTTTGTTTTCTACTTATTTGAATGAATAATTGTAGTGGTTACGTACATACCTATACATGCATGTATATATTGATTAGAATGGAAATTTGTTCATGGAAATTCTTTTACTCCTGTAGACCGCGCGTGGAATCAATTCTATATCCCATAGGGTATAATAATTTTAACATGCAGGCTTATATTGAAAAAGGAATATAGAAAGGCTCCTGAATTGAAATTGAGCAGGGAAGTGATATACATAGTTCTACTTCATCGCACATCATTTTACGACCAATTGTGATTCCTATTTGGGATGCTATTGGGGTTCTTCAACCCTATGGTTGTCCTTGAAAACTTGCATGTATTTTTAAATTTACTATTCGAAGTAGGGGAGTTCAATGGCCTTGAAATATAATTTCTGTTCTGTCCTTGAAGAGTTAGAGACTTGGAAAGTGGCAAAGGTAGAATGGGTAGAATCCTCAAGTCGCAGTATTGACTTGGCATGTAGTGGTATATTTTGACGAAAGTCTCATCAATTTCAAGTTGCCAAAATGATTCAGAATGCTTGAGCTTACGTCTTTGTTGAAGCAGTAAGTGTCTCAGCTAAAATCTTAACAATAGAGCTGAAAGGCTTATTGCTTTGTAGATCCTGGCTTTATGACCCATTCTATGAAAGGACGAACTAATGTCTTGGAAAAAATATCGAGGAATATCCTTGCTAAATGTCGCGTTGGGTTAGGTAGGTGGACGTCCTATGACGTTAGTCATTTTATGTTTTAGGAGGTCTCTCCACTCTGCAAAGAAATCCTTTGTTGGTTGGTTGGCTTCGGTTGAGCCCGTTGCAATTCGACTGTCGGAGAAAGATTTGTGTGGGGAAGGGGGGATGGACGAAAAGTAAGACAGCGGAGTAGATCTTCGGATCCTTTGAAAGAAAAATTCTACGTCGAATATTTGGTCTAGTCTGCGAGGAGGGCGAACGGAGGAGAAGATGTAACAGCAAACTCTACGAGATGTACAAAGATATGGATGTAGTCCGGGAGGCAAAAATCCGTCGATTGCAATGGCTCGGCTACATCGAGCGAATAGACGAAAATGCTCCAGCTAAGAGGATCTTTGAATCCCAGCTACCTAGTCCAAGAAGAAAAGGAATACCGAACCTCGGGTTTAACAATCAGGCAATCGCGGACGCCAGAAACCTTGGTCTAGTAAACTGGAAGCAGCGTGCCCTGGACTCTGAAAAATGGAAAGAGGCATTAGTTCCGGCTAAGACCCCCTAAGGTTCACTGGCCTGATAAGTAAGCAAGTAAGGGGGATGTGTGGGAGAATAGGGTTTGGGTATATTGCTTCTACGTGAGGTCGGGAAAATGTTTAAGTCACTTTGCTGTTCAGGTGCGTTAGGTTTTGTATTCACATAGACCCCAGTATTCTTTTTTTTTTTATTATTCACTAGCGCTAAAGGGGTTATGAACACCCTTATGATGTTATTCACACAGTGCTAGTGTTGTGTAGTGATTTGAAATTCAGGCAGTATTTGGTTCCAGGCTTTTCGCTCCGAGGAAGGTGTCCAGAATGACCGAGAAGAATTATTGATACGGTTGTCATCGCTTATAATTCACAGTATTTGTTTCGAACATTCCAATTTTTTTAACTTAGTCTTGCAGTGGCTTGACAATGTAAGAGGAAGTGTTCCAGGTTCTTTTCCTCCACGCAGTCTTTTCAGATTGCTGTGTCAACTCGTCCAATTCTGTGTGCGTGCTTATTGAAAGATTAATGTGCCCTGCAAGAAGTCGCACCATTGATCTCAGTTGTGATCTGTTGCAAGTCTTCACTTTTTTTTATGGAGAACGTCGATTGGTTTGGCGACGAGTGATTTGGCTACTCTGCAAGTTGTCAGGTCTGCCTAGTATTTGTTAAAATCCCGGTTGATCCCGTCGTCGTCTACTATTTTGATGACTGTTGGTGCAATGATTTCGGCCGCTTCTCTCGCCAGTTCGCTTGCTTTCTCTTATCCCAATACACCTGTGTAGTTTTGTAAATCAGAATGTAAATCATTTCCTAAAGGCAATTCTAGGACTTTCAGCAATTGCAAACTCAGAACGGCAGTCGTTGAAAACACCCTGTAGTTTGTTTTTCTGTATTTTTTCCAGAACCCTTAGATGAGCACCGCAAAAAGTCTAATCTCATTACCAATATCATAACGTCACATCTGCTCCTTTAAGACCTCGCAAAAAAAAAAAAAAAAAAAACGAATAGGGTGTCATGCGATCCGTTTCAATGGGCTTGTGTATGCTTATTAAGTATTGGTGTGACAAAAGTCATGATTTAATATCTCTTCAGTGTGTGGCGCATAAAAAAAAAAAAACTGAATAGAAACGTGGCAATGTGATAGCAAAGGATATTTGCAAAAAAAAATCAATTTATTAAATTGAAAATCCTCTTCAATTTCACAGGATTCCCCTTCTCAGTCTTCTGGTTTTATCTTGACAAAGAAGTCCTTGCATAATCATCAAATACTTACCAAAGTCGTGAAATGTATATGCTAGAGTGTATATGAGTTGAGAAAGGAATTTTCACTTTTGTGGTGTGTAGGATGTGCACGCTTCTTCGAGGAGTACAAACATCCGAATACAGGAGTGGGAGAGACGGTGTTTCTTCTTTTTTTTTTGTCCAAAGTGGTCTGTGGGACAACTATGGAAATTGTGAAACTCCTTTTTTATTCATTTGCCTTCGCTTTATTTTCCTTTGTTTTGGGTTTCTTTCTTTAACTTGGGCAGAAGGATCTTGTTGCGAAAAAGCAGGATGTAGATATAGATTAATTTTGGTCATTTATATGGACAATGGCCTAATGCCTATTTAGAGAACTATCTATTTATAATGCTGGGCGTAGCACTGGTGTTGAAATTTATTGCTTTACAACTTTTAGATAGAAGATGAGACTAGGAGTGGACTTTTTGTCAAGAATGTTGTTTGTGTTTTGCACTTAAACTTTGCTGATTAAGTAGATTTCTCATCGTCAGATACATTTCTGTGGAAAACAGAGTGTGTATAGTTTAAGCTTTATGGTGTTTGAAGGGATTAGAAGCAATGGCAACATACTGAAATATTAATCAGTTAGGGATTGTGTTTGCTTTAGTTTAAATCAATATTCCTACTGAACATACACGATGTCGCAATACCAAAAATTGTCTTGATTTCAGTAAACAAAAGCTCTTTAACGAAAAAATGCAGTGAAAAAGAAAGCATATACAGGACCAGAGTTACTCGGAGCTCTACGCGCCGAAGAAAAGAGATGAACAAAGGTTTCTTAGAAGGAAAAAGAAGGGCCATGGGAAGAGCGTGCTCAAAGAAGTAGAGAAATGCTACTGGAATACTGGCTTTCGGTAGTTTTTCTAAAGTGTAAAAGGAACATGTCAAGGCTATAAAATCCTAACCTTACCCTGCAGAGATGAATGAGGCAATACATTGGTAGAAATGCAACCAGTGCTGAGGATATGCAAGGACTATTTACACAGATTGTAAAACGGCTACTACGATGGACGTATGGATGATGGGAGCCAACAATTCCATCCAACTCATCTTTTTCTGGTTAAGCTTAGTCGCCATGACGCACGGGTCATCTCCGGCACTACGCCATCGATACTCATGCAAAACGTCTCGGTGAACATCACAACAACTATTGCAGAAGCTGCAGAGCCGAGGAAGAAAATTAATCTTTCGTCACTTATTACTATTATTATTATTATGGTATTGGGAGGGTTGTTCACAGCCCTTGGCACTGCGGTTTCTAGCGAATCCCATTGTGTCTTCTTTCGTGTTCTCCGATGAATTGTTTCACCCCAGAGGATGTCAGGAAACTTCTCTGGGTGGATGGCAGCGAGTCTTTGTTCAAACGGCAGTGTCCGCTGGGGAATCCAATTAGTGCTCTAAGGTTGCTCCTATCGAGGTTCAAAATGAAAATCGATTTTCTTTCTGACGGTAAAGGGAATATCAGATTTGAACATACTTGCCCTGGTGTGTTGAGCCAGACTTCTCTAAACTTTTGCATGTGAAGACCCTTTGCGTATCTTGCTTACCCCAAAGAAGGGTTCGGGTCCAATGAATTCTGTTATCGCGCCATCTTTTGTCAGGGAGTCGGCTTTTTCATTGTCCGCAAATCCACTATGTGCAGGAATCCAGTGAAGGATGGCCTGACCATGTTGTTCCTAGTATGGTCCGAGATTACATTGTGGGTTTCTAGGACTAGTTTGAATTTAATGACAGTCGAGTCGAGCGCTTGAAGGGCAGCTTGACTGTCTGAGAAAATGAATATGATATTGAGAGGACTGATGAGTCTCACACACTGAGTCACTTGCTCTCGACGATAAAAGGATGATAGTTACTTTCACGCGGAACTGAAAGGACATATGTCTGTTATATTACGCTGATTGATCTCCTCAATTCATATCCTTATTTGGGTGGTTCGTAATTAGTGAATTTTTTCTTAAGTCTTAAGTTTTTCTTGGTCTACTTGAGCTGTGACTAACGTCAGAAGGCACTTATTTACCTAAAATATTCTGACATAGCTGTATGGACAGGTTTTTAAGTCCAAGTCCGCTCAATACTTCTTGGCTTTGGACGAGATTCTGCCTCTTGTATCCCGAGTACTTCGAATGAATATTGTGTCCCGATTTTTTTTTAAATCACTGGAAAGTGATCGGTCTCTTCATAAAATCATAGACGGTTCTTATGGTTTAAGTTTTGCTGAAGTACTCAGGGGTCGCCATGGCTTAGGACCCTTTTTTAGAATGCATAACATGAGTGGCTGCGAAAAATGTGCACTTGAGCTTAAAACTTAATAACAACCTTCGTGACGTATTCGGATAGTCGATCTATAAATTTTCAACTACCATGTTTTGGCATTGCTGTATCCATACTTTGGAGATACCAGCACATCCTTTGTCTACCGCAATCGCCTACTGTAAGCTTTTAGCCAAAGTACTTGAAGTCATTTCCAAGAAAACCAAAATCACAAGCATTGCTTGTGACAAGTTTAATGAAAGACTTCATTGTCTTTAATAAATAAAATTTGCTCCTTCAAATATGCAAAATGATGCAATCAAGCGGATGTCTTCTATCTCAACTGCACACAACTTCTCTTCCTCATTCAGTTTCTTATTATACACTGAATGACATAATATTCCCCCAAATACCCTGTCCCGTCGGTTTTGGGGTTTAAATTGAATGGGAGATTACCCCTTCATTTGGATACAAAGTCTTCTTATAGACAACATTATGCAAATTTTGAATCCTTTGAGTCCTCTCATTGAAATTGTTCTCCTTCAGCCGTTTTTGAAATTGCAATTAACGAGAACAAATCCCCAATGGAATTGTTGGAGCAGTAGTCCTTTCATTCAAGAGATGAACGAACAACATTCCCTTAAGTTAAGTTTCCCATGAAAATTTCTATTTTGCTTTAATATTCAACTCATTGACTCAAGAATTTGAAATTCAGGCCGATGTAAACCTTATCAAAAGCTTTGACACAAGTTTAAGGATTTTATCCGAATCCGTTTGACGTGTCTTGGAAATAAAAGGTTCACACTGTGAGGAATAGGAAATAATTAACTCGTTATCAATAGAATTCAAGGATTTTGAAGGATTTACCAGGAAATTCACCTCACAAATGATGGTATTCATTCTGATATCCTTTTCCACACAAAACTCTGACACATTTCTGTGTGCGAATTTCCGTTCTTGTCGTTTGAATAAAGCACACTGAAATGTTTCCTAATTTCTTTGACGGTTTGTATCCTCTTTTCCTGGCGATTATCTCTTGGGATTTCTGGTTTTTGTTACTCATCCTTCATCCACTTAAATATTCCTTAAATTTGTTCCTTTTGAAGAAAGCATGTTCTTTGGAGAGTTGCTATGTACATCGGTTACCCATTGAATAATGCATACATGTTAGTCTTTGCTGCGTTGCTGTGTTAACAAACAAGGGACTTCATCCCAAGAGGGAACTGACTTAAGGTGAGAGAGAACATGTTGCACATCATATTACTAGCTTTAACGATTTTGCAATTTAGTGCTGATCCAGGATTTGCACGATGTTTTAACGTGTTTGGTTGTGGTATCATAGTGGTTCGCAGAACACGTAATTCGAGATCAATATTCTGGAACATTGACAACGCTGTATTTCCTTTAGGGAATCTGGTATGATTGCGTTCAAAATACATTCTCAACGATTCGTTCATCTTTCATAAGAGACACGAAAGTAGGACCGCAAGGTGAACTTGCCATCATTCTTGTTTCTCATCCACTTTTCATCAGGAGAATCCGATATAAACATCTCATCCTAGGCCTTACCAAATTCACTTATCCGATGACATTCATGGTACAGTTTGGGGGCCGGTTTGGGAGCATGCACACTACCAACAGTGATTGAACTCCAGGATTTGCCACAAAACAACTGTCAACAGGTTTGAGATACTTCCTGGCCTTCTCCAACACCATTCCTAGAGTGACCAACTGGTCAATAGTGCTTCGACCAAGACGAAAGCCGAGCGTCGCGGAGAATTAAGAGAGCTTCACCTCTGTGCCGGTTAGCACAGTCTCTATTGTCCGCTTTATAAAAAGCGGAACAACTACCCCAGTTTGCCAGTCGCCAGGTTCTGTACCGCATTCTGAGCTCACTTTAATGATAGGCATTTCCGGGCAGGGTTCCACCTACACCAGAAGACGTGGCAACTTTTACCGATTTGATCACCAAAGGGACTTCCTCTTCCGTAAGATTTTTTTTTTGTTCTGCTCACCACATGCTGTGGTGTGTGAATATCCCTAACCTTTCGTATCATACTTATTGACACCTATGAGCACGGCCTCGAGTCCTGGAAAGAAAAACAAGTTGACGAAGCTCACCACTTTTTCCACGACTGCAAAGCTGGATATGAAAACATTCATTGCTTGGAGCTCCACCACCTCGTTTGGTTAAGGATTCCGGCAAAACTAAACAGGATATTACGCAAAACGTTAGAGAACAGTGAAATTGGAGAAGACGCCTTGGGAAACATTCCAAAAATACACCGGATTTTGGAAGGTAGATGCCAGGTGGTTTCTTTAGTCTTGTATAGGGACGTATTATAGCATATAGGCCTTCTGTGTTTTCTTGTGAACCAAGTGATAGTGACTTAGTTCCCAGAATCGATACAATTAACAAGGAGCACCTCAAAATTAAATTTAATTACGAACTACCCCATACAATCTGACAAACAATAATTAGTTCACCAGACTTGGTGTTTCATAATTTCTCTTCTAAGTGATTCTTTCACGCTGTTTTGCTTCACTCTTAATGGGTTCAAATCATATTTTTACACTCGGATAGATGAACCCTTGGTAGTCTATCAACAACGATGAAAAAAGGACACAAAAAATTGCTACTAAAAGCTAAGACCGTCTAAATACCCCCAAACCACCACCGTTGCGGTTGGTAAATTTTTGTTTTCTACAGATACTTCCGACGGTCAAATTGAATTAACGATAATTACAGCCACAACGATAATGGATTGTTGGCGAGGGATACTAGGATTTTGTATATTAATAACCAATTACAATGTTGAGTCATTAATTAAGGGAGCAAGCTTTGTTTTACAATCCATTAGGTGCTCGGCTTCATTACACTTCTTTGGGTCTAACATCAGTTGTCGTAAGTGATTGTAAGAACTTTGTTTTTTTTATGTCGGCGGATGCTCAATGGGAGTCTGGAAATAGCACTTTTGGTAGGTTAGGTACATGGCTGCATGCCCTCGTGCTATGGTGTGAAAGATTGAAACTGAATTTTAATAATAACAAGCGGTTTCCGGATGAGAGTTGCTTTAGAGATGAACCGTAGTTTTCTGGAATATTCCATTAACATGGATTCTATTATGTTTTACCGGAGCTGAAAGATGTGTATGTATGTGTCAAATGTTATAAAGCTTTCAACAGTCTTACATTAAATTTAACAATGTACGTATTAGCACCGGGTAGTTTTCAAAACATTCAATATACTCACTCAAGTTTGTTTACCTTAGCCTGATTGAATATTCAATTAAGGTAAAGTTTTCATTGTCAGTTGGAAGTTTCGAAGTTTCGATTGCTTTTACATCCGTAGACTGAAAAGGTTTCTGTTAACATTAAGTGGTTGCGCATAATTTGAATTGAATATCTTCTTGAACGTAGAAATGTTAAATTTCAAATTCCTTAACTGACAACTTAAAACTCGAGATTTCATCATATACGAAGTAGCCCCTCCTCCGGAGAGTAAGCCAATTAGCATTTTCAGCAACAAATAACAGAGGTCAACTCTCGATAGTATTCGTTAAGAAAATACCAGTTTTTCCCCACTCTTTCTTTTCGAAAAACAAACACGAAATGAGGTAATCAACATTCATAACTCCCACAGTACCGATAGAGCAAAGGATTCTTTATGTTTACCGCTTGAGTGCAACCTTGGCATCATTTTAATTCAGCCCCCGTTCTATTCCCCCTTCTGTCTGGGTTATCATACGAACACATATCGTCTCGTAGTCTCTTAGTCAGTCAGGATTCACATGTGAGAGACAGTGCCTTTTTGTTATCGCAAGACTCCTTAGAGAGTTGCGCAAGCAATTAAATATCACGTATTGAGTGGTAGACCTTTTGATACTATACATACGTGTACGATAACATTGCTAGAACAAATATAATTAAATTAACCGGGATACCCGTTCGTGAATTTTATGCAATACACCCCCTCACGCAAACAGGAAGCAAAACAAAAATTGATTTAGCAAAATAAACTCAAACAATAAATGCTAATATATTCCTTATGCCAGCCACTTTACCGTTTTACCTATAATTCTAATTTCGTAACGAAAACGGCGTTGAATATTAGAAACAAAAAAAGCTCATTAGGTCGGAAAATGGTAGATACAATGTGGGCGGAATAGTAAGCAGGATAATTGAGAGAGGACTCATATTTATGACCGGTATGGGTTACTCCGGCAGTAATCAGTGAGAAGACAATTTAAGTCAAATAAGTTATAAGACCTTTTGGATACACATAAAAGTCTAAAAGGTTTTACAAAGGCCAGTTCTTTTGTTTATGGACCGCAGGTGGTTGTAGAATTGTAGTAAATAACTGAATTTTAAATGATCTACATACGAAACTAGTGATTGTGGATTCCTCATAGCTGAAGAAGAGGAGATGTAATAATAGAAGTATTTCAACAGCACATCTATAAGCTGCTTAATTGGCGTTAGACACAGAGAGTGATGGAAAGGAAGTAAGACTTCCATGAATAAAGGAGAGGGAACACTCTATAGGAACATCAGTAAAGTCAATAGCCTGTTTGAAAAAGTGTTCAGGCTGGGAAGCTCAGGAGTTCCATCTATGACCCTGCTTGTTAGACTGATGATTCCGAAATTGGAAGTAGACCCACAGCCAGCAAATTTGATCAGTCTTTGGTCAACCTTTGAAACTGCTTTTTGAAGACATCTTGACAAACTATCTCGCACTTCAACATCCGTGACAAGTCTACTACCGGTCCTTTAAATGGTTGTATCAGTTATTGTGAAATCAAAAAGCGGATCTGTCATGTTGTGCTGGATTTCAGTTCAGACAAACGACAAAATGAAACGGCTCGTCAAGATTGATATCCTAAGACCTACTGGGACATATACTCTAGATCATAAAAGAAGCTTCTGTTGAGTGGTGAACCTCCCAGTGCAGGATAGTCGTTGACCAGATGCAGTACGAGTTCTTTTTCTACTTTACCACTGCGGCTTTTACAGTATTTGTTCTATGGACGCCTAAGTCGTTCTGCATGAACTTATATTGCGCATTGTACTGCTTTTTAATGGCAAGTTCATTCGCTTTTTTTCTCGGTATGTTCCTGAGTCTTGGTTCCCAGCAGAAAGTCACCTCCCTGGCAATTGATATATTTTTCAAGATTATAATTACTGTCGGATTGGATTGAATATTGCCTCGAAATTTAAAGAAGATGCCAGCTCCTATTCCATTCATTTAGTTCATCGTCGGAGTAGAACAGACTCTTATCCCAGTCGTAACTTCTCAAGCGATTCCAACAAGACAGTTGAATCGCATATAAGAATAGGTCCCATGTATTACAGTACATCTTTTGTATGCATAAAAGGCAATGTATGCCAACTAGTGTTGAGTTCATTACTAGGCCGAGGTATTTTGGTATCTTTCAGAAAATCATAGTTTCCATTGTACTTGATTGATGACTGTATTTATTAGGCAGAGGCTCTTCAAGGTGAACAAATTGTCCAATAATATGTATAAGCCATCCGTTGTCTTTCAACTTTGATTTTGATCCATAGGCCCTATCGGTGAATAATCCTGAATCCCGAGTTATTTTGCCAAGGAGTTAGAATTGCTATTTCGAAGTACGGAGCTTATATTTACGTTTGTACCTAAAGCAAAGTACATGTTGTCTACCAAAAACTGATCCGTCGAACACCGTCTAAGTCAAAACCTAACAATTGACAGCTATAATTTTGAGGTTGTGAAGGAGTTTATCTACCTCGGGGCAAATATAAACTCCACAAATGACTCGCTTGTGGAGATTTGACGAAGGATAACCTTAGACAAGCGCAGCTACTTCGGTTTTTCCAAACAACTACAGTTCAAACTCCCAACTCGAAGGTCCAAAATCATGCCCTGCAAAATCCTGACCTTGCCAGTCTTGCTTTATGGAGCTAAATGCTAGACGTTAAGTAAGACAAAAAAAATTCTACATCGATAATTTGGTCCTGTCTGTGAGGAAGGTGAATGGAGGAGAAGATATAACCGCGAACTCTACGAGCTGTACAAAGATGTAGTCTGGATGGCAAAAATCCATCGATTGCACTGGGTTGACCACATCGAGCGAATGGAAGAGAATCTTTGAATCTCAACCACCTGGTTAACGAATAAAAGGAAGACCGAACCTCTGGTTTAAAGATCAGGCAATCGCGGACGCCAGAAACCTTGGTATACTAAACTGGAAGCAGCGTGCCCGGGACTGTGAAGAAAAGAAAGCGGCATTAGTTCAGGCTTAGACCTTCCAAGGGTCGTTGGCCTGATAAGTAAGTAAGTAAGTACCTAAAGCACACTTTCTTCTTCTGGAGTTGGTATCTTCGATTTTGTACCGTGTTTTTAAATAAATCGCCCTTCGACTTATCATTCTTTCTTTTACTCTCTCCCTCTTTGTTTTTTTCTTTCCTGCCCAGAACTTACTAATTCAATTCACATCCATGCTAGGCCATCGTTTAGAATTTATGCGATGTAAATTTAATATTCACTCGTAAACACTTGCGGCTTAAATCTAGGAACACACTCATACATACCAACCGCCACTAATTCATGTGAAATATGCATGAAGATTTCCCTTAATAGGCATTAATCATACACACCCTTCTTGAAAATGTATCCTTAGGTGGTTTTCATACATCGTCAGAATTTACAAACTCACATTCTTCCTGTTAAATCGATTCCTATGGGATCACAACAACCTTTGGTTTATTTTATGATGAAGAAATTTACCACCCTTGTTCACCATGAATTTTGATAAATGTGCCGAAACACGGGGGCGGTTTTTGCATTGCATTGGAGATAACCTTTTTTATCTGTACATCAATATATTTTTTCATTTCTATTGGTTTATTTGGACAGTATAAGGATGTAAGTGTCGCTGACATGTTGTATACGATTCTCTTGGGTGTGTGTTCACATAAAAATAAGAAAACTTGTTTCAAAAAGTTTTGTTGTCGACCATCCCGGTGTTAAAAAAATATTTAAAAAAGTTTGATAAAAAAAATGCTAAAAATACATTTTTAAAATAAAAGGGTCTTGTCACAAAGAAGCTGTAAAGGACGAGAAAATAATTGCGAATTTATTGTTGTCGGTGGCGTATACTTACTTTTTTTAAATTTTTGTTATCAATCATGGATTTTTTTTTAACTTTTCAAGTCTTTATTTAAGGACTCCATATGATGTTTGAGTTTTAAAATGGAACACCAAAGAAGTTATTTTTATATCCTTTCAATACTTTTATCTAAACACATAGTCATGACTAATACATACAACTTTAGAGCTTATACTTATATTTTTTGTAAATTAAGTTGAATCTGCAAATTATCATGTCGTTTAAAAGGCAACTTAGCTTCAATCTCTATCCGCAATGTTGCCTTAATTTTTGTTACTAACTGAGTTCTATTCATAAAATTATCCAAACCATGTTAAAGTATAAAAATAAAATGAATTTCCTGCAAGCAACGTTGTTCAATGTCAAACTTAAGTGGATATATTAACAAGCGAAAGTTTCATTATTTGTGCTTCGAACAAAGTACACAGAAAAAAACCTCACCGACAAAGTACCACAGAATTCTTTAATAAGGAAACTTTTTATGGTAACCTAACAATAATTACCAGAACTGAGGAATTTTATTTCAAACCGTTGTTAAAAGGTCACCAGGGGTTCACTAACATTTTGCTGATATTGACATTATGGAAATGCGTGACAGCTGTTGATGTCAAAAGAGTTTCGAAATAAAAAACAAAAAAGGACTCGAAAGGTTGAGAGTTAAATAGATCTCAATGTTTTTGCAGGTCTACGTGACTAAAATGTGACTGTTGGGCATTTCGTCATTTAGTATATTTATCAAGCAAAACTTTGAAGGACTTTCGGCCACCAACACGTTTGGTTTTCGTAGTGCAATGACCTTGCCATTCTTTCTATTCTGTTTATATTAACATTAACTTAGGTCCTTCAATTGTTTGTTTTCACATATGGGATGTCAAGGCAGTCAAAGACAAAGCCAAAGCTAAAAAAACCACTTGAAAGTATGAATATAATTGCTTTTCAAGGACAATGCCAAGCAACTGATGGAGAAAAAAATAAAATGTAAGTTATGATTGGATTGGTAAGCCAACCATAGTCTGTTACAGTCCAGGCAAGTACCATTGCCCACAATTATTCCATGTCTCAAGCACCCAAAGAACTAGATTTGTTTTTCATCCATGAATGAATGAAGAATTGTTTTTGTTCCTTTCTTTTGAGTTTCCACCCACGGACTCATAAATATCCTGTTGAAGTTCACAAATTTCATAGTAACAACCCTCACAACGTCTTATAACTTTCTGACCAAAATAAAAACAAATGACAGGCATTAACCAAATAAACAAAGCAACCTAGGTGCAAAAATATAAACACGCCAATGAATTACTCCTTCGAAATGAGGCCACTTACTATACAATATATTGAACTCTTCCACACAAATACATATAAACTCGTCTTCCCTTTAGCCGCACGCAGTTCTTATCATGACTTTCATTGAAGAATGTAATTTCAAGGTTAATTTTACGCAAAACTAGGACAAGCACAGTAACGTTCAGTAACACATCCCATTCGTAGTGAGTCCTTTTGTAAATGCTTAACATTTTGTTCCAGCGCCGACGCAGTTAAAAAAAAACATAGAATGGTCGCTTCCAAACGCTAGCATTTTCCATTCGATTCCATTGAGGTCGAAGGATAACAGAAGGCCATGGTTTTAATGGTATCAGTCCTTCGACGCTCGTTATTCGGTTAACACTGAAATTCGATAGGGACAGAGTCCTCGTAATCATACAACGAATGACAAAAGTGCAAACAGTGGTGTTGTGTTTGTGTTAAAGGATACGTGATAGAAAAAGGCGTTTAGCGGTTTCTTTACAATCGGTTGTGCATTTTGATAGCTTTTTGTGCGCATTTTAATAAAAAAAAATTGAAATTTCTTAAATTTATTTTCATATAAGAAATAATTTATTAACAAAAAAAAATACAAATATATTTAAATTTTTGTGAAAGTGCTTATGACAATTTGTTTGGATTAATTAAAACTCTTCTCAACTCTTATACTTGGATTAAAGGAATACTTTTGAATACAGATTTGGGTGAGACTTATAAGGATTTTCTTTTTTTTCAGAGAAAACAAAAAAGTTTATTTAATTTTTAAGAAAATTTCAATCCTCTGGAACTACGTCATTACTTATTCATCGATCGAATTGCATACATATGCTCAGACAGAATAATATACATCTGATGAAGGCAGTAGCCTTCTGAGAATGCCAGACTGTAAAAACATCAATTTCTAAAAATGGTTTTTGTTTTGATTTGCGGAGTCAAATGATATTTTAACCTAAAAATTTTGATGTAGGACGAGCTTTGCATAGTATTCTTGTTTGTAATTTTTGATGTTGAAATATTTTCCAGAAATCTGTTGTATATTTTTAATGGAAGGTTATTAAAATGGAGAAAAGGTTTCGTATGAAGTGGGTCTGATTTGTTTTTATTTCCCTCATTCCGAATTGTTATTTTTAGAAAGATGAAGATAACCCCTGAGTCATGAACGATGTTAAGGATCAAGGGAAAAGTTACAAATATAACATTTGCAGTAATAGATTTTTTAAAACATTGTGCGCATTTTTTTAAAACTTAAGGCTTGAACGCATGAGAATCTATATGCGCAGATATACTATATGTTTCGGAATTTTACAGAAAATTGAGAAAATTGGTGATATTGCATAAATCGTATTTTTCTGTTAAAACATATCTAAGGAACCAGCTAAATTGTTTCTATGTCGTGGTTATGTTTTTAAGAAAATATTTCCGAAAAGGTTGAGATGCACTTTACGGATTTATTACTTCTAAATAGTTTGACCGAGTGTATGGTGACTTAAAACGTAGACATACGTTTTGATACGTTGTTGAGTCTAGTGTACTATTCTTCTTCAACAACCTCTATCTGCCCTTGCTTTGTGGACTGAATTTGTGCATTTTAAGATCTTGACCTCTCGGTAGATGGCTTAGTTAGCTTTTGCCTCCATTTTTCTGCAGCTGTTATTCCAACTTCCGTTGGCTGTTCGAGTAGTTTTCTTGTGACTTTGAAGGCCTTTTAAAATATTATCAAGAAAACCATTGCATTTAAATCTTTTTGTAAATGATATTTATGAAATTCATTAGTTACAACGACCAGTGGTTAGCTTGCTTTCCTAACGCTACTGTATCGAAATTGCTAATAGGAGGAATTAATTTGTTATTACTTAAGAATTAATCTTTTCTAAGATATAAACCTAAACAAACAGAAAGACATAATTTCAATTAAAAAAATGAAAATACATACTTATTGAACCTTGAATCGTTTTTCGATCCATGGACCTCATAGCGTTCATAAAACCCGGAAGTTATACCACCACCTTTACTTCAGGATCAACAAGTGACTTGTCGGATGACTTATTTTTAGAGCCCACATACTCAAGCCTTAAAAAACGATCAACTCTAATGCTCATCTCGGAGCTGTCAAGCCCTGCATGAATGAATTGTGTTAAAGTTAGGTCTACTGCGAACCCTTTTGTTGCCGACTGAGGTTATTCTCTTGGTTAAGCACCTCATTGATCTTTTTTCCCTAAACTTTAAGATATTCTTTTTAAATTGAGTTTACAATGTCCCTGTAGATTTTTGGAGCTTATTTGTTTACTTGCTTAAATTTGGAGAGTTAAAAAGAGCTAAAAAGTTAAGCTTTCTTCTTTTCGTCCTCTGTCCGTAGGTCTTCTCGAATAATTTGTTCTCTCCAATACCGAATGGATCTTCTAACCTCTCCCTCGCTAGCCAATTGGCTTCTTTGTAACCACCCTCTTTAACATGCCTTGGTACCCAGTAAAGGTCAACTTTTTTGATTTTGGCCAGATTGTAAAGTTTGTCCAGGCATTCTCAAACTATTTTAGAGTTGGCTGATTGACATGATTGGAATGTCTGTCTTGTGATAGTAAATATCGAGAATCAGTTTTTATCATGTGGATTTCCATCGGGAAGATTTATGGTTTGGTTGTTGATAACATACAGTTCGGATTCTCTGGACCATTTGATGCTTAATTTTGTGGTGACATATTTGACGAAACTGTACTTCTTGATCATATCATATTTGCAGTAGGGACCCATGTACTTTTTTTCCTTATTCCCTCTTCAACAATTCATTGAGTGAAGTGAAATGTGCTGTGGGCTGTGACGTGCGAAGAAATGCTTGTGATCCACATATTTCGAAATCCACTTCCCCTCCATCTGTTTTTCGAATCATCTTTGGAAGAGCTTAGCGATCAGAAAGAATCACTCTACCTAACAGATGAAGAAACAATTGAATTATTTAAATATAACTCAAGGCTTATTGGTGCCAGTTGTTGTTGATACTGGTCCTTTGTCATTCATTTCCATCCAAATAAGTGGATATATTCTGTAAGCCTTCCTTCAATTGTCAAGACAAGAATAACTTATATCCCTCGTCACATACTTTATAATGCCAGTCATGTTTGAATTCACTATTTTTGTGAAATGAGTTCGCCTTGTGTTTTCTTCTGTGCAATCTGATACTCGATTTTAATGAGGGCCAAAGATTAATTAGCATACTGCAAGGAATTCTTATGAATTAATTAATTTGTACATTCAACAGTATTATGTGTACAGGATTAGCCCATGTAGTGCATTTTCGCTATTCTCCTTTAGAATAGTTTGCAATTGCTGCACTCCATTCAAGTCATGCAATTTAATAAGGATCCCACACACAGCAGAATGCATCCGTTTCATGCTTCAATGCGTTTCTCTTCTTGTCGACTTGGCTGAAATATCCTTGACACTTCTTTATACACTCTGTTCCACTCAGATTGTTTTAAAAAAGAAAAAAAAAAAACAATGTTATGGTGATGGCAGAACATTTGTTCTAAATATAAGAAGTGAAATGAAAGAAAAAAGAAAACAGGAACAAGGATCTACTGGTGATGGATGGAAAAGGATCCCTTGCAATGCAGATAAATAAATCTCAAATGGTTTTTGACGTTGTCGGATATTAATGAGGATTCACTGTCAACCAGAAGTGGTTCATCATGATTCTGAATCGATTTTTCTTTTTAATTATTGTTTTAAGATATGAATGTGCGTTTCAAGTTTTTATATGATTTATTCAATTTAATTAGGCTTTTCTTCTCCTTCCGGTGGCAACTTAAAATGTATTTCAAGGCTAGTGAAGTAAATTAATTTCACTCATATTAACACTGGCACTACTTCTGCGTAAGATTTTCCATCTGCCACACTACTCCGGTCTCTTTCCGAGTAAATGGAAAAGTGCATTTGTCGAGCCCATCCCTTCAAAGGCACGAAAATACCGATAAATCGTTAGCTGATGAAGGGAAGGTTTTCGTATGAAAACATTCAATGGTGATTCAATGGCATAACTTACTAAGAAGCGAAGATTGTTGCGTACGTATGACATCAATGTATCTCTTCCCTAATGTATAAACAAAAAAAACCGATATTCAAAATGCCTTACAATTATAAAAGCCATGAAAACAAACAATCATACAGGTCCTATTCTTCCTTTAAAATCTTTTAAAATTACTTAAAACTCATTATTAAGTTCATAAGAATTCGGATACCAAGTCTTGGAATATGCAGCCCAAATATGGAGTGGAAAAACATGGTAAAATGATTAAAGCCATACATGTCTGATATATATAATGTACATTACAGTTACCACCTGTTAGTTTAAATTTCAACACATCTTATCTAATGCTTTGCCAGACATTATTGTCTCCCTCATCATAGGATCTGTTAAATCCATTATCCTAAACCAAACACATACGACATGTAAGAGATTTCCTCATCCTAAATCTTGGTTTCAACATGTCACAGTACGTAATTAATCATTTGTGAACGTGATTAGGAGTAATTATCGGCATTATCCTTTGCCACCACATTAACCAGAAGTGTCATTATCTTAATTTAGGAGATTGAAAAAAAAGGGCAACGAATTAAAGATAAGGTTTAAAATTAAGTCAACAAATTTAAGAGTAAGATAAGTTTGTAATGATAATTTGAAAAAAAATAAAAAATTAAGTGGATGTCCAAATTAGTTTTTACTTGTAGCTTTGCTTTTGTATAGGTTAGGTACGTACACATGTTTATCTAGGAATTTCGGGGATTACTATTGTATCGACATTAAAGTCGGAAAGTTCTCATGAAGGAATTGTTGTTTATCAGGGTTTTTGTTGAGTGGCTCATACAACACCCATAACCTATCTCCGAATTGGTTACCCCCTTTTAGATCTTTTCAAATGGGATATGTACCCCCTTTGGTTTGAATTAACAAAGTGTGTTTCTTCGACTTCTGCCAAAACACGAACAAAGCCTAGGACCTGCTTTCTGACTGAAACTTTTTATTTCACATTGACATTGCACTTTCACTCTAACTAATAGTGGGCATTTTTTTTGTTCACGGATCACTGAAAGTTTTCCAATCGAAAAGACGATATTGGATGGCGTGTTCTTTTCCTTGAAGTCCTCTGTGTACGATAAGTCTTGGTCAGTCGATCATTTATCTATATTTGTCGAACGAATTTTCTCTGAACATTAAGTTTGGGACTTTATACTTCAAAATCTTTTTTAACTTGATCGTCCTCGAATGCACTGAATAGTACAACCGTTGTACTATCAAACCTAATTTCGGGTCAGTGTGGTTCACTTATAGATCTAGAAGGAGCTGACGCTGGTATTTATGGCTGGAAGTTCAAGCTGCTAGTCCCTTTTGACGCGCTCAAAGTATGCGCTATAGTATGCATTAGACGTAACCTTCGTATGAAAAAGATTACATGGAGATGCCTAAACATCAAAAGCAGCTAGCTGAGTTCAATTAACGTTTACAGGTACACTTCCTTTATGCAGCTTATCCACTAGCTAAATTAACTTAAGGTTCAACTCATGGGAGTGCTAGGAGAAGCTCTTAAAGTGAAACTCAACTCCTGGACTCTGTCAATCCAAAAAAACCATTAAACCGTAAGAAAATCTAAGAAATATTCGTACAAAACACGGATATTGCTCACTCAACTACCATTTTAACAAACTGGGCATAGATTCCAAACTTAAGTGTCGATTCTGCTCTAGAAACTGCGGAGAACATATGATGCGAATATCTCGTCATAGCTCGAAGTAGGCAAAGATCCTTAGGTTTCTCCATGACCTCGATCTTGCTTAGGATCAAAACCTTTTCTAGTCGCAAACAAACCTTGCTTGATACATAGGAGTTTTTCTAGTCTTCGCTAGGTAGAACATGGAACTTTCAGCATGACAAGCGATAATGGTATCTACCACACCACGGCCACCCCGAATTGGCATTGGTTTCAATATATTCTTTATTCTATGTTCAAAATAAACTAATGGACGACCTATTACAGTAAACATCATCATAATCGGTTCGATTGTTTTCGAGTTTATCCTTCACAAACATCCAAGTTAAATCCAAACGTACTAATTGAAATATTAATGCGATTTAATTGAGATTCATAAAATCATTGCTTCACCATTAAGTTCTGTACTTATATGTATACTACACGTGATTTATATTCAAAGCCTAATTTTCGGATTTCATTAATTTCTCACGTTTATGTTTTTATTCCCTTGTTCACTAATTAAAATGCCCATATACAAACAGCAATTTATTAGGCTTAAATCAAGTGGAAACTATGTAATTTAAATTAATTAATTTGAATGTTCTTTGAATTGGATGAAAGAGCTTTTTTAGTTTTTCCACCAATTAGGGATGTGAAACATTTTCAAAATGCACTCCAGATTAGTAGTCTTCTTCCATTTCCTGTTATTTCAGTCGATGTTTGCGATTGAATAGTAATTAGGTTGCTGATAGCAATTCAAAGTGGAATTTACATTTGGGTTGTATGTAATTAAACCACTTAATGTTACATTTGTTTGTGTAAGTTTTCATTACTCACACTTCTACAAACTCGTTTGGGTTGGTATTTGAATGTGAGTGGGATATTTGCCAAGTAGTGGGTTGTATGTTTGTTTCATATAAAAATATTTCCGCGCTATGAAATAAATTCGAAAATTTTTATTTCAACCAAAAATTGTTTATTTACATATGCCCAGGCTTCTGCTCACCCGAAGATAAGGGAAACTACTTAAATCAGCGTTTGTTTGGCTACTACCCCAATGTTCCTACGCTCATCTGCCCAATGGCATTCTTTGTATACACACTCTCCCACAATGGTTATTATTAAATGTCCTTGATTGGTTCCGAAACTTTATTCATTGCATTTTTTTTTTGCCTTTGGGGGATTAAATGTTTGAAATGACTAGACTAGCTAGCATTTTATTTAAAAACACACTTGTACAAATGCTGTTGTTTCAGTGGTTTGGGCTTTTGACTTTTTTTTTGTCAACTTGCACATTAAAGTGGTCATGATTACCTTTGAATCTAGAACACGAGTAAAGAACGAGCTAAGTATGCTTATTCATAGTCTTTCATGGCGAAAAAACATAGATGAACCTCCTAATAAGATAAGCTTCTCTATCTGCTATTCGGATTTTGCAATGAAAATTGTAGGTTAAAAGATGTCTACGAATTCTGTCAGAGTGACATTGTAAAAGGATACTTCTGCGTCACTCTTTTCGTCCGTTTTCATTGCCTTGTTGGTGTCTACTCAAAAAATGTCAATACTATCGATCTCAAGTACTGTTTAACCATGAATTCTAAACTTTTCACAAACACTGCTAGGCTTTAAACTTCTCGCCAATATATAGTATTTTCTTCGTCAAAATAAAAGAAAGAAAATTTCAAATTAGTCAGCATTTTGTGAACTAAGAAGGATTCATGGGACACCTCTCATATCCTCTTTCTCTCCCCAGATTTCTTCCACAATCAAACTTTATATTCTACGTCAACAATCTTTTAATAATGTGAGTAAAATTTCATTATTTTGGGGTTAGCAATCATATATAATACATTTCCCCAACGAGCACCAATGTACATCTATCTTACATGAAGTGAATAGATCTAAGTGTAACCTAGCGCTAATTAGAGGCTTCTTCCGAATCTTTATGAACTCCGAGTATGTGTCTATAAAGCAAATGAATAAAACTCATAGGACAGCATATACACAGACATGTGCATAACCTACGTAAGACGATGTTCCATTTGACCTAGTTACACTATACGAGTAGATACATCGAAGGCATTAACTATGAACTAGTTACTTGGTAGGGCAGACGTTGTTTTTTAACACTTAAAATCATCGTCGACACAAGTGTCATTAAATAATAATGAGTGATGGTTATTATTTCTGGAACACATAAAGCTAATTTGACCCAGGGTATGGAGATATAATAAAAATGACACCAATAACCATTATTTTTAATCCCTTTATGGAGCCGGTTGACAACGGGGACTATTATGGATTGGAAAGGCTTTAAAGAAATATATTTAGCACCGGAAAAGTGTACACTGATGGTTTGGTGGAAATGGTGGAAACAGTTTAAAATGACTGAACTGCTAATGTTCTCCTTTTTGGGAATAGTTTTGGAAGTGAATAACTCGCATTCACTGAACCATGTGACCATAAACAGTGCTCATGTGCATTCCACTTCATTTTACTGCGATTTGGAAACATATTCCAGAACTAACGTTTGCAAAACCTCTACTCGGTTTGTAGACCCTTATTTAACGAATTTTGCACAAGTTTCCATCTTTTTAAAGCATAGTTGACCAAAGGAGTTTATCCAACAGACCATTTGCAGCATTGACTATTCGCCATTGATTTTGGTACAAAAAATACTTTCCAAGGACGAATGCAGTGTTTTGGTTAAATCTTCGAGATCGTGACGGATCTATGAATCCACAGGTCAAACTGTTAATCCTAGGAAAGTGACTTTTGAAACGTATATTGTTTTATGAAGTAGGTAGGTACCCACAATGGACAGATTGTCTTAATCAGATATATTTGAAAGTCAGGAGAACAGGGATTAATTTAACCAGCTAACCAGTTGCAGATCGGTTGCTTTAAGGAGGACAATATCGGAAAATGTGCGATCCATTATATGTGAACAAGGAAGTTATTTTCTGTCAGAAAGTTTGCATTCCCTGAATGTTCCCGTTGGCACTCGTAATTAATTTGCACTTTGCAAAGATTAGATTAGACAAAAATGACCGGATATACCCAGAGGAAAACTTTAGGAACACAAGCTCCGAGAAGTTTAATCTAAAGCTATCGGTAACCAAACTCAAACTCACCAAAAGCATGATAGTCAATCTAAGGGTGATGTTTTCGGTGGTCAGTACTCGAATTTTTTGCTCTAAATAGGAAAATGCTCCCAGCAATGGTGCTGCTCAAGTATTCATTCCACGCACATAAGTTTCTTAATGCCTTCGAACTCAAGCTTTGAGTTCAAGAGTTCCCCGTAAAAGTCAATCAATGAGTCTCACGGACAGATATTAAAAGAAGACTGCTTTTTACGTGCTCCATTCTATGTTGCTTGCTTAAGAGTTAGCTCATACAGCAGCCTGTTCATTCTGCCACCAAAGAAAGACACAATTTTACGCCTTTTCACTTTAACTTGAAACCTCGTATAGGATTGCAGTCCTTTCAAAGTATCTTCAGTCAATTTTTTTGAATTTCACTCGAATAAAGTCGTGGACAAAACGTTTTTAATTATGTAAGTTCGAATGTTTGCAGTGGCTCCCATTACCACCTTCTCACGCAACTTCTGAGATAAAAAGTTTCAAATTTTGGATTTACAAGTCTTGCCTGAAAGTATTTCTAAACAAAAAAAGGCTTCATAACCAAAATTACACGAAGAATTAAATCCACTTTTCTTCCTTTTTTGTGAGACATGGGACGTCGACAACACCTGTGCTTCATTGTGTTGAGATTTCATCTTGGCAGTGGTTAGTTGTTTTTCTACATTCAACATAAAGCCCACGCACATGGATCTCCCCTACTCCATTCGAATTCAATGCCACTCACAAATTACCACATAGAGGTAAGAGTAAGACTGGCAAAAGTAAATTCATGATGTTCAGTTGAGGGGGCTCTCCTTCTCTTGTGTTCCTTTTCTTTTGTGTTGCTCTAGCAACCCTCTTAGAAATCTTTCCCACTCATTTGCAATTCAAAAAGTGTATTTTCAAATGAGCATAAAAGAAACGCATAAAACATCCCGATAAATTAAGTTATGAAACCAATATTTCAAGTCCTCTCTCACATGATGTAATGAGACATTCTTTAAACATAATAAAAAACCCCAAAATGTGTGGTGATTCATGTCATTTCAAAACGCAGACTTTCGCCAGAACACGTACCTACTCCCCCCTCGTATGCGTCCTTTCACATTCCTAGCATTATCATCAAGTTTTAAGATTGAAAAACATAAAAAAAATTTAACCATCCTACTTCCAGTATAAAACGAATTCCTGTGAGTATAAGTCACATTTATAGCTGTACGAGTACGATTTATGCACCTAGAGACTGGTTCCTCCGCAAGTGACTCTGCGCAACCGACACTTAATTGTCCACGTTTTCAAGGATTTTATAAAAATTGCGACACCACAAGTAAAGCCACAGGTACTGCCCCCCAACAGACACCCCAACAGACACCCCACTGTTCTATTAAACATTTATAGGCCATCAAATAGGCTTCAAATTAAAAAAAATAAAAAACCTTTCTTTTGAGTAGGAACACCAGTTTAACCTGAATTTCTGGCATTCAAGGAGACACAAAAACATTCTAGGGAATTGAAATTTTTTTTTCATACATTTTTTTTTAAAGCAGTCACCAGCAATTCCCGGGGGCGTTTCAAAAGTTCTCAGCGCTCCAACTTCATTTAATGCCTCAGTCTATTTGGAAAATGAACATTTGACACATTTTTTTTCGTCAGCACTCCTGGGGGACGAACTGGATTAATTGGAACATTCGTAGCCAAACGCGAATGAGGTCAAGTGTGGGTGGGTACTGTGACAAATAATACCCAACTAAATTCGCAATGACACTTTAAATTTGTTAGCAATGAAGTGTGCTATTTTTGTACTGACAAACATACAGGGTGTTTCAAAATCTTTTTTTTTTTATTTGTTTTTGTGAATTATTATGGAATATGTTCCCGACACGAGAAGAGTCCAATCTTCGTCCGACGTCAGGCAATTGGTTTCTTGATTACGTAATGAATGTACCTTACGTTTAGTCTAAGGCGATGTACGTAGTGACTAGGACCTGGCATTTGAACTACAACAACATTTCAATTGGTAAAATTCCAAATCTGCTCCCACTATCTATTTATCGATTTCAAGGCCGCGCTTGAGAGTGGAAATAGAGATGAGCTTTTTGGCATTATGTCTAGATCTAGTATTTCATAAAGACAGTGCGACATCCTATTAAATACTGCGAAAATAAGGCTGGATACACTAAGGAAAACAACCTTAGAGATTTGCTGCCAAAATCTAGAATGGAACGCTCTTACTTTCCTACTAACTTAAGGTGGCGCTACAGTACGGGATTGACCTGGGCATCAACCAACAAGCGTCTACAGCCAACTCGATCTTTAGCTAGCTGCATCCAGTTTCGCACGCTTAGTCGGTTGAGATCCCCTTCAACTTGCGTGCGCCTCCTAAGTCGCGCTCTTCCTCTACTGTGCTAACCCTCGGGGGTGGATTCGAAGATTTTTCGGACCGAAGAATTGGTGTCGATCCGCTCTACAGCCACCTCAGTCGTTGGACCTTCACTTTTCTGGCTATGTTGCTGTACAGCCCTTACAGTTCGTCGTTGTATCTCCTCCCCCACTCACCGTCTATGCAGGCGGGACCGAAAATCACTCGAAAGATTTTCCTCTCGAAGCAGCCAAGAGCACCTTCATCCATTTTTAAAAAAGTCCATTCCTCTGCGCCGTAGGGCAGGACTGTGATTATTAAGCTCTTACATAGGGAACGGTCTAGTCTAGGAAAACCGAAAGCGATATGGAAGAAGACTCTGAAGAAGGAAGGAACTATGCACCCTTTCATTCAGACCCTATGCTCTCCTAGGAGTTGAGAATAAAGACGAAGAAAAGACTGACGAAACTGTGCAAATATGGAAGTTAATTCTTGCTATGTCAAAAATTGTGGAGAACCTCGAAGCACTTAAGCCCCTGTGAAGATACCTAGTCCAATGCCACTACATTCAAGAAAACATATATTAATACCCTGTCTTTGGAATCCTTCCATCAAATATTGAAACTTAAGAGGATTATGGTATTTTTCATTCCCATCCATTTGACCACTGATTTCTTCTCGAAAAATTTAAAAAATTAAATCCTGATGAAACAAAACGAATGCATGGTACGGTCTTAATCCTTATTGATTTGTCGTTTGTTTATTGCAGTTAAAGCATCAACAATGAAATGTGAGTTTATGCAAGCAGCTGCACTGTATCCATTTGCTAATGGAACGGATTTTTCAAGTGCAATTTGTATACGCTAGTATATACGTAGGGATATACAAAAAATGAAGTGGGAATAGTGTTTCCACTAAAATACCCTTCCTTGGATGCAGACGACAGCGAAAGTAGAAAAAGAAGTAGTTACGAGGCTGAAAAAAAGGGTTAGACATTAATGGATTTACTGTTGACATGGAATGTAAGTTCCTTTAATAGACCGCGTACCGCTGAGTGACTACCGGAGGCTCTTGACATCAAAAAATGCGAAAGGAGACGAATTTATTATGACGAATACTACCAACAGCAAAATGAGGGTTTATTTGGATGCGGATTTGGCAGTGAAGGCAGACTTTGGCAATAAGTTGTGGGTTTCAGACATGTGGAAAACTAAATTTGCCAAAATAAGCCTTATGTGGTGTGCTCCACAAAGGAGAAAGTTGAAAATGTCGTAGTTAGCACGCGGATCCCGCATCTCAACGTCCTCACCACTCCAGGATAATGGATGTGCAAACGTTCCGAGGGACGAATATTGATTTGGACCACTACTTTGTTGTAGCCAAAGCACATCTGTGGATATCTCGAACACTGCAAATAAGGAACACTTTTATGAAGTATGACGTCAGTAGGATACAATCGCAATAGATCTCCAGAATCTTTTCCAATCGAACACCGGTTCACACGCGTTTCTTCCAATCGTTTGTGATGAGAATTCTGTTTCAGAATGTGGACAGTTTTCAAGCTCTTACCCAAATATCACAAGTTTCAAACGAATTTACACCCGATAGATCATAACTTAGTCTGTTAGAGTAAATAAACCACTGCATCTCCAACCAAAGCAAGTAGGACCACTAAAAATGTTTAATTTAAAACTTTTGCACCATGCTTTACGTAGTGGTCTGTTACTACCCTTCTAATTGAATTGATGTGGGCATTGGACTTGTGAAATCATGTAAAAGTTAATCTAGTTGAGTCAACAACTTTGTCCAAAGGGAAGCCTTTATAAAAGTTATTTTATTCCACTTTCCATACGTTTTCATGTGCATTAAGGTTCATTTGCCTGCACTTTCCTGTGACCGTCTGGTTAAAGTACAAGAGTTTGATTTGAAAAAGAAAAAAAAACGCTTTTTGCTTCACAACCTTAAGGGAATAATCTTATAAGTAAAAACCGAATATGATGCCCAGGAGGATAATCCATTCATCAAACTTGTTCACCAACCCACAGAGCATATGTCGGTTAAGCATCTAATTTAAAATAGAACAGATTCACCTAGGACTTTGTGGTATAAGGACATGCGGTTTTTTTTTTATTAAATTTGGTTTGAAAGGGATTTAAGGTGTATCAAACAGGTCATAGCTTACTTAAGTGCTCCAGCAAACTTCAATGGAACCGTATCCTGCTTATTATGGGGCTTTCAGTGTTAAATCTGGTGCCTGGCGTCATCCATCAAGAGACATGCAGATTGTACCATGGTACTCTAGTAAGAACGAATTTCAGCATGCATGGCTCCGACACGTACTTCCTCTTTATACAAAAGGACATCCATCATGTTGACAAATTGTTTTTGTCACAGCTGCATTTGAAAGTGCACTTTTTATGCTTAAAAAATAATTCTATTTGCAAGTGAGTTCAGTGTAAATGAGAGTGAAAGTGCACTTAGGTTCCACTAAGTTCCATTAAGTTCAATTCGCGAGTGTATAGGAAATTTAACAAAAAATAAATAAATAATGGCTCGAGTGTCAATCCTTCTATCGATGAAGCCTGTATTCGTCATACCATGCCGATAACGCTTTTATTCATTTGAGTGCTTCTTGATTCATATTTAGAAGACCTCTCTTGGCAGAGAGCTTATTGGCATATTAATTTCCATTTTGGTTTATGTAAGTACACTTGTGCATGGGATCAGGTTGCACACTAGTAGGATACACTTCGATGAAGTCCTTTTGATTCCTCTGACTGAAGCGCAAAATGGCATAAATCGCCACTTAAAATCGGTTCTGTTGTTTCGAGAATAAAATCAATTTGGTTGGTTAGATTGAAGCTGACCTCGACGAGAGACACTTAGACTGAAGTGTGTACTTATGTAAGTGCAATGAGTTTAAAGGCTGGTTGGTTCGTCCTGCCTGTTTTTGGAACCATTTCCTTTTCTCGGTGGCTTTTGTAAGCAGTTGAGTGCATTCCGTTGTGACTTATGGTGAATTCTTCAGTGCTATCTGGGGTAGGTAGGTTAAAGAGGTGATTGCACCGCGTGATGTATCTCTATGGATCTACTGTGTTCCTCTAAAGTGAAATGTCCAGTCTGAAAAGACAAAAAGAAGAAAAAGGTCTGGGTGAGTGTAATTACGATCGTTTGGCCTCCCTGAACCAGCCTGAGTTCATAGTGAGTTTTTGAATGGCTTTGGTGGCTTCTTAGACTTGGCTTCGTGGGTTCGTTAAAATAGTATTCACCGAGGACCGTCTTTCTTGTTCTGTGCAGGTTGGGGCATTCGTATGAAAAGTGAGTTGTGTTCTCTTCCACGTCTGTATGCCTACGGTCTCTGCATAGGTCGTATCCATTCGTGCGAAAAATATGGAACCCACAACATAAATGACTGCGAGAAGGTAGGTTTTTATCAATTGTTCTGCTTACGTTGACTTTAACGATTTCATGGCCAGGACTCCAAGCAATTGAGTCTCAGCGTTAGCTCCATCGAGCTTATATCTGACCTTGATGGGTCGCTTCAAACAGAGTGAAGTCTTTTTTGTCAAAAATACGTCTTCAATCTGTAAAGTGAGATACTATCGTTGGAGTTTATAGTGAGAGAACAAATGACTCGTCAATACTTGGTATGTATTAGCTCAAACCTCCGCTAGAATCAGCAAATTATATAGTTTCGCTAAAGGTTTTGCTTTGGTTTCCTCAAAAGATGTTTGGGCAGGAGCTCGTGCACTCTTCCTGAACCAACTCGATCGTGTTCAGCGGAAAGCATTTAGACTGATCAAAGATCAAGCTATTTCTAGCAAAATTATCGCTCGAACGTCGTCTGGAAGTTGGATCCTTAGCGCGTTCCCATCTGATTGATCATGCGGCCTCTACCTCCTCTCAGAAGAACGCTAAAATTCTTCGGTTATTGAATCCTGAAAAATAAAAAGCGTCAATAGACTAGCTTAACCACCCAGATATTCCTTTACTACGTTGTTCTTCTCGATTGGATTCCAAGACTCTGTGGGCTGAACCCTTGATGCCCTTTCGCTTGAGGTTTTCTGATTTAGTCAATGTCGCTGGACAATTCAAAAGATTCCAGATGCATAAATTACTAATCCGCATCCAAAAGCAATGCGCATCAGAGCATTATTTTATCTATCTACTAGAGTTTATTTACACTCACATAAAAAAACAAGAACCCATAACTACCAAGGAATACATTTGTTGCTACTCATTTTGAGAATAGAAAGCAATCATTTGTAACCCATAACCACTACAAAATATCATGACAAACAAACACAAAAACCGCATTAAAATTTGTTTATTAGATTTGGAGTTTATCGAGCACAAACATACATACTACATCCTTTGTTACAAACTGACTCAAAGATAGCCACTGACCTTTTCGGATCATCGGATACATCACTCTGTTCATACAAAATAGAATTATGTTGAGTGTGCTATGATTTTAGGAACCTTGATTGGGAGAGTGTGCTTCTGATATCAATGTCGTCGTCATTGTCCAAGTAGAGTGACCTGAAAAAGGACATTCACAATATATTTTATGGCCGAACTAAATGAAATAAGTCTTCTTCTGTGGGCTGTAAATTTACACATTCATACCTCTTAGACAATATTTATGACGTCCCTATGGATGTAACTCATAATGTCTATTGAAACATGACCACAGCCAGTAGTTGGTGGATAAACATTCCTCCATTAGCAGGAGAACACTAATATTCCTATGTCATCCCAAGTGAATGCCAGAGGAAAACAAAAGGCCATAAACAATCGAAAAATAGATTGATATCTTTAAGGACCCTTGGGATGCAATAAAAATAGCAAAATGAAATGACACATTGATAGTGTTTATCCGAATATAACCTATTAAGTTTGTGATTCCGTTTTTTTTTAAATTCGATTTAAGGACACACATTTGTGACTTTCAATTTGGTACACAATGCACCTGTTACTCTTGGTGCCATCCAAACACATGTGCTTAATTTTTTAAGTGCACTACGTGGATTCTTTAAAAAAATGTCACATACTCAAGTTTAATTGCTGTCAATATTCAAGAGTGCATTCCATTTCGGGCCATCCACCTGGCAGGGTAGTATTTTATGAAACAGGGAAGCTTTATGACATCCCCTGTCATTTGGCATTCGGAACAAAAACCATTCTCAGGTTTGGTGGTGTGCTTATGGAGGAGATACTACCATTTATTGATTTATTTCAAACTGTTCATTAATGGAAGACCAGGAAATTTCACTCGAGTTTAACCAAGCTCCACAAAAAAGCAGTTGGCACTATTTTTTATTGAAGGACTTAGTTTTAAGTGATAAAATGCAGTTTGGAGACTTTTGCCTATCCAAAAGCTACCTCCAAACAATTTGGCACGAAATAATCAGAGAAAGGTGGTGTAGTTGGAGTGAGAAAAGCAAGACGCAGCGGTTTGGGAATCAGCTTCTTCGTTTCCCAGTCTTGTCAACACCTATAAAATTATCGTGGACTTAACTCTTCTCAATGTACTTCGCTAGAAATAAAGAAGTTAATGATCCTTATAGGCGGCGAAGAAATTCACAGTCCATTTGAGTGGCATCGAACTGCGTAACCTTTGGAAGCGTGGCACATCAAGAACCACTCCAAAACCAAACACAAAAAAATAAGTCTCAAAAATAAAAAGGCAAAAAAGTGTGCGTGATCTAGATTTTAGGGAATGGTTGGCATTTTAATGTGTACCTCGGGCTGGGTGTAAAGAGCAAGGACGAATGGCTCGTTTTGTTTGTTTTTCTTTAGAAACCTTGACACATATCCCAGAAGTGAAGACCAAATCCCTTTAAATTATTTTTCATTTTTTACCTAAGAAATTGAATGATCTAATTTGTAATTGAAAACATCCTTAATGAGTTTTTTTTTTAATTTTTAATTTACAGGCATGAAAAATGATCCCTTCAGGAGCAGCATCAGTGCCTTCGCTTAAGGCCTGAAAGTCAATTACCAAAGCGAAGGAGGAAGCGTCGGCAGAAGGAAAAAAACCGCCAACACACACATACATACAAGCGTCAAGTGACATCGACTATGTCCTCAGATCTAATGAATTCCACCGAGAACATCGTGCTCGATTATACGGTATACAATTTCACAAATGTCACAAGCACCACCATGTTTACGTTGCTGTCGACTGCGGATACGGTTTCCAGGAATGGCCTTGCAGTTTCAGTAGCCCCGCCTCCACCGGCCGCCCAGGCGATGGGGCAAATTCAAATAGCACTGTACGCCATCATCTTTATGTTGGCCATCGTCGGCAATATCCTTGTCATACTGACACTAGTGCAGAATCGTCGTATGCGTACGATAACTAACCTATTTCTGCTGAATCTGGCCGTCTCGGATTTGTTGCTAGGAATGCTGTGCATACCATTCACGCTGGTTGGGGCTATGCTGAGGAATTTCATTTTCGGGGAATTTATGTGCAAGATATTGCCATACTTACAAGGTAAGTGAGTGTATCTGGACATTTTTCACGAACACGGGTGGGAAACTATGAAATGTGTTATTATCCTGTTTGATGGTATGTGAACCTCTTGACATAGTTGTTTACATTTTATCCGAGCTTATTCTCAATTTTGATCTATAACCGTAGATAGTTGGATCTATGTTAAACTTTTCTGATGCGACTACGAACTAGCAGAAGCTGTAGCAAAGATTAAAGGTCCAGTTGTGTGGTCGTGAGTCCCGACTCGTATTATGTATGCAGGCGGCGGGGACTGAAAATGTAAAAAAAATATTCACTCAGCATCCTATTGTTCGTGGTAAATAGCCGTGTGGGAGGGTGTATTACGATACTTCACGGGAAGGGTACTGTTTCAATAGCTTCATCGTTATATTATATGTTGAAGTCATTAAAATCTAAATTTCATTTTATATTGTTCTAAAATTGCATGTTTGCGTAGTCCTAATGAAGAACAGATACTTTGGGTCTTCTATACTCCAGCATCCCCATATTTCCATAGCTTTACTCCAGAGGTAACGAATGCTTTAAACTGGTCTGCGATTTAAGCGACCTGCTCTGTCCGATTTGTAAATGCGAAAAAAGTTACTGTTTGATGTGGACACTGGGTTAAGGGCATGAAGGCCGAGTATAAACTGTCAATAGGAGGACGTATCAAGCTATAAATGCTTGAGATAGACCCCTTAGATAAGTTTTGGTAACTCTGGGGTGACGGCTTAATGTTAGCCACCGCCTAACTCGGATCTTCATGGAGCAACGCAATTGCTGCATTGCGTGAAAAGTTTCCTGACACGTGAGTTTTCAAAACAGAGACGTTAATTGGTCGACAAGTTCGTGTGACTTAACACCTTTCAACTTTTTTTCTGCAGAGTTATTTCAAGGCTCTTGACCTGCTGCCTAAGGATCTGGCCTCGACCATAACTGACTACACGACTCCTACACTTAAATTCAATAATAATATTCAGATTAACTTTCCGGAAAGTACCATAACCTACTCCTATCAAACTACCAAGTATCAATCTTCACCGACGGCTCCAATATGGATTGTGGCATTGGAGCAGTTGTCTTCTCAACGGAACTGAACGTATCCAAATCGTACCGCCTCCCAGACTCTTCGAGTGTTTTCCAGGTGTAGGTACTAGCGATTAGAGAAGCCTGCAAGATACTTAACCTCAGCTCTACTACCTCAAACAGCATAGGAATCTTTATTGATAGCCAGGCTGTTATCAAAGCGCTCCACTCACTTACTTCGTCCTCTAAATTAGTTGAACAGTGTAAGGAAACTATAACGCAGGCTTATGCTCGGTTTAACATCACTCTCCTCTGGGCTCCCGGCCATAGTTACATAGAGGGGAACAAGAAAGTCGATGCGTTAGCCAAATGTGGTTCTACCCTGGATGCCTCCCTTGCGGAGTCAGTCTGCTCTCTAATGGGACTCATCAAGGCCAAATTTTCCAACACTTTCTCTCTATTGCCAACTCTAGGTGGAAGAGTCTTGCAACCTGTGCCATTCAAAACAGAACGAATGACCTTATCAATAGGCATCGAGACAGCAAGAATCACAGCAATTAGCACGGACCACTGGCCAATTGGTCCGTACGCTGCCAAGTTAGGCATCCCGTTCAACCTCCACTGTCGTAGTTGCGACAATTCACACGAAAAGGAAACGTTATTCCACTTTCTCTAAGACTGCCCGGCACTTCCCAGAGCCAGACAGCGCACTCTCGGAAAACCCTTTTTCATGAAACTATTTGAGATTTGTGACAGGATAGATCTGAAAACTACACTCTTAGCTACGCCCATCAACATCCAGGTCTCATGAGTTGTGGTATCAAAACGGCGCATCCGCGCTACTTATATCTCTGGCAGGATCACCAATTTCAACCACTTCTACCTACCTACCGACCTATTTCAAGTCACTCGTCTATGGCATTAAGTCTAGAACCATTCGGAAGCTAAAAGACAACATACAACTCCAAATTGTCGCTGTGGGTCCTCATTTTTGCCAAAACTTCATAAAAATATTGGACCTCTCCAATGCGCGCCACTCAGGGAAGTCGTAGACGCCATCTGAATGATGTTATTCTCAACTTTAATGGCATGGATTGTATGTACCTTTATTGGTGATAAAAATATTATAGAAATTCAACTCGGTTTACTTTTTATTGAATTCTTAAGTTCGGACATTTAAAATCAATTGAAAACCGTTTATATTCACAGGTTCGATTGTTTGTATTGCAGTGGTCTCTTTAAATGAGAATTCACATACATACAAGCGCAATACTTCACGATATCACCTTTCAGTAGGCAACGACAAACCCTTGGGAGTATAATTCGTCATGACTTGACAATAAAAATTGTGGGTGTCATCGCTGTGAAAAATGTTACGTACTACAGCTTGGATGGCTACAGAGATACTGCTCGTGCTTTTAGTATATTCATAAAGGTTTTACGAAAGGATATTCGAATAAGGCTGTTGCCATAAATCTAAGCTAAATTATTTCACTAAAAATGCATTGCTGTCCAGCGAAATGTTTTTTTTATTTTTTTATTGTTATTGTTTCGTTTATTTAGCATTTAAAAAAAGCCATTGCATATACACTTTACAATTTATCATCTTATGTTTAAACTTAATCGTTCATATTTATAAATTTACAAGTTAATTTTAAAATTTCATCTTAACATAATCAATTATATTCCTTTTAAAATTTCTTAAACAATTTTCATTTTTCAATGATGTGGGTAATTCATTAAAAAGTTGAAAACCCTTGTAATCAGCGAGTTTTGTGCTTTTGCTGTTAAAAAATTTGGTAACTCTAAGTCGTTTCTATTTCTTAGATTATATGGTTGAATATCTCTAATATATTCAACATATTTTGTCAGATACTTTGGCATTAGATTATTTTTTATTTTGAACACAAATACTAACATATTCATAACAATTCTCTGTTTCACCGATAACCATTTTAGTACAAGGCTTGACAATTACATTATAAATTTTAATATATGTCAGGGTTGACACATCCCTGCGTATTCTCGTCATAAAACCATTCTTTTTCGCAATTTTTTTACATAAATAATCAATATGACTTTCAAAAATAAGTCTTCTATCAATAACTACACCAAGATAATTTCGTCAACTCTCTCTACGTACTCATTATTAACAGTTAAGTTCAAATAAAAATTGTCATTATAGTTTAAAATCATACATTTGGTTTTTTGTGTATTAAGTTTGAGTTTGTTCTGGCATAGCCATTTGAAAATGTTGTCTAGGTCTTCTTGAATTTTTCGGTGACAATCTTCCACATCTTCTCCTGATATACACAGCAAGGCATCGTCGGCAAACAGCATAAGTTGTCAATTTTTTACCACACGCTCCATGTCATTTATTTATATTATGAACAACAGAGCTCCCAACATCGATCCTTGGGGAACTCCTAGCTCCACTTCCTTTGGTTTCGACATTTCACCCTCTATCTTTACTCGTTGTGTTCGTTTCGTTAAGTAGGAAGAGAACCAGTTTAGCTCGCTATTTTTTACACCGTATTCGTTAATTTTTTTTTAGAAGAATTTGTCTATCAATCGTTTCGAAAGCGCGTTTAAGATCGAGAAAGACACAATACACATATTTTTTCTTAGCGATGGACTCCTTCCAGTTCATTAGAACAAGATTTAAGGCACTTTCACACGAATGGGCTTTTCTAAAACCGGACTGGGATTCAATTATATATCTATGACTTTCGAAGTAGTTTCGAGTTGCTTATACACAATTTTCTCTAAAACTTTTTCGCATATCGGTAGAGAATTAACTGGTCTAAACTCATCACACTTTTATGTATTTTGTATTTTAGCAACTGGGCTAACAATAGATTCCTTCCACGAGTCTGGGAATACACCTTCATGCAAAGATTTATTTATTATTGATTTTAATGTCGGACATAGTATTTCACAATTATCTAGGTATATTTTTGGGCACAGAAAGGTGTAGTCTCTTTTATTTTTTAACTGAACTAGGGCAACACGTACATCATTTGATGAGACACTGTGAAATTAAATCAAGGATTCACTATCATTGACTACGTTTACAAGGGGGGGGGGGGGGTAGAGTTATTTATTTGAATTACACTGTCCACGAAAAAGTCATTAAATTTACATGCTATTTCTTTACTACCGCAAACACATACTCCGTTGAACTCAACGCAGGTAATTTCACTCTTTTCTTTCTTCAATATCAACCTCTTTAACTCGCGCCACATTGCTTTCTGGTCACACGCTTTGTCTATGTTTCACTATTTCTGTAATATCTTTATACGTTACGTAAATTTTGTGTTTTCATTTAAATCTCTTAATAACCAGAACAATGTTTTCAACCAGAAATGCAGTATTTAACTAAATTCCCTACAATTATTTTAAACTTAACATTAAACAATTTTTTGATGCTTTTATTTACACAAGCATTAAAATGAAATGATTCTTGAAAATGTAGAATTTAAATTTTATTACAGAGAAATCTTTATTAACTCACACATCACACAGTTATTATATTAAATTTTCTTCTGTCAACATTGCAGCATGTTCAGTTTCCGTTTCCGCATGGACATTGGTGGCAATTTCCTGTGAGCGTTATTACGCCATCTGCCATCCGTTGCGGTCACGAACGTGGCAGACACTGAAACACGCCTACAAATTAATTGCCCTGATATGGATTTGCAGCTTAACGTTCATGGTGCCAATTGCAGTTCTCAGTAAATTAATTCCCATCGGAAAGGGTGAGTACACACATACATACAAATAGCTTTAGGAATGATTTTACTTGTATCTTTACAACGACGAGTAAAGGCAAATTGAAAGTGCATATAGATTTGTTATTCATTCGTGTCTTCTGTAATGGGGTGGGTAGCCTTAGGGTAAATGGAAAAAGAGGATGTTCTTCTTCTCACAGTGAAACGTCTGAACAGTGTGTCATTTAAAATGTATTCGTGCTGAACGAAATTTTCTCGTATCTTCTCAAGGTGAAAAGGATGTGGACGTGGACGTGGACGTCGAGGTCGGTGCTTGTTATTTGTGAAACTTTATAGGTTATAGGTTTCCTTAAAATTAAGTAAGGTGGACTTTTCTGTAATCGCAAAACCAATATGAAAGAAATGTTGCACGTGATTTGGTTACAAATATACTGATCGTTAATGTTGCTTCAACTCAAATAAGTCGTTTGAACTGCACGAAAAATTTAAGCCTAGATCGCTACCTATGTATGTCTACGGCTCCCATGTTATTAATGTTCACTTCCTCCTTGTAGGCGTCCTCTCATAACATCGGCCATGGGGGATAGCGTTTGGTTGTGCCATAAGAAATAATGGATGGGCTGGCCAACCTTCGCCATCATCATCTGGCAGGCCCTGGACTCTTGATAAACCTTAACGGGGAGCGACAGTGGAAATGAAGAGTTTGTTTAGGGGTTAAGTTTAGTTTAGGATAGCTTTAAGTTAGCATAGGTCTAGTATAGGGTCATTCAATTAAATGCTAGTTAGTTAGGACTAGTCTAGGTTACATACTTTAAGTGCCGCGAATCTCTTCCCGGTCGCTCTCCTCGATATTGGCATAAGTCCTCTGAGCTCTTTTGTTCATCTTTTTGATTCCTTCTCTTTCTTATTCCGTTCGTCTGTAGTCTGATTTAGGGTAATAGGCAACTTCTTTCTGTCATCTTCTAGCTAGCTTTACTTGGCACGAACATTTTGTGTGTTGAGCAGGTTGGGCAAGGTGGAGTGGACAAAACCCCCCCCCCGAGTTGAGCCAAGCAACCGCAAGCGTGCCGCAGTCTTCTTCACCTGCACCAAAGTTGCCTCCGTGGTTCGACCCTGGCTCACAATAATGGCGCCTACGTGCCATCGCGTTCAGTTTCTGGAAACATGTCGTAGCACTACCTTCCTTCGTTCTAGCTGCTGTGACTCCTATATTTTGCCATGTATGTCTTGATTGACCCGCTGTTCTTCCGTCCTGGGTTAGTGGATTTCATTGCTGCAACGGAGCAGTGGTCTCTTCAAGGATTTCCGATCCACTGCCACCTCCGTCTTTGAATTGTGACGTCTATGGTATCCTGACCCATTTGGCATAGTATTTCGAAGCACTCTGGTCAAGAACTTTTGCAGTTTTCTTGTTACAGTGGCGGACATTTTCTTAGGGCTGCACCCGTATAGTATAGTAAGTATGGATTCAACATTGGATGGGAACAGCCGTAGCTTGGTCTTTAAGAACATGTGGAAGTTATTTATATCTGTTTAAGTCTTGATACAATGAAACACGTTTCTTAATTCAGGCGAATGGCTGAACACTATTTGATCCTAACGTCGAAGGAGGATAGCAAAAAATTAAATCGTCGATAAATTCACAAGTAAAGGTTTAGAGCTGGACTAAGCAGGACTTAAGCCAGCGTTCATTCTCTTTAAGGGCTGAAAGCAGGTTAATGATTCATGTTATCCAAAGTCCTTAAGAAATATGTGGAATTCATACTGTTTCATTTAATTAACAAAAAAATAAAAATAGAAACTTACTTAAAAACATTTTACCAGTAAATGCTCGTCGAGCACTTTCTTTCCAATAGTCTCCAAATATGTAGAAGACAACCTGAAATTAAATTCTGTTTCTCTACAGATATAATTTATAATTAGAATTAGCGAATGTCAGCTCACTTGTATGTTTTTAACTAGATATGCAGAACCCACCTCGAATCCTTTCAATAAGACATAAACTAAAAGTTTATCCTCTGCCATTCACTGGATCTTCTCTGCAATTGAAACAAATCGAATCCACTATTTTATCATCCCTTCATTCAATGCAGCAACGTGCCATTAATGGGTTTTGAAAAGCCATTAATACCACATGTACCAGCTATCAATAAAAGCCAACACGTTCATTTTATTTCACATAAACCACCCACTCACATGGGAAGCTGTTTATTTACTCAGTAACTCTGCAAAACCTATTAACCCGTAATATGTGATTCAACACACCTAATAGCCCTTTAAAATCCTCTCAAACCAATGCCGTACTTAACCTAGTAACGGTGTGTAATCTTTCGCACGCACAACTGGTCAACTAATTAAAATTCATTCCCCCTAGGCTGAAAGTCATTCATGAGAGCAAATATTCTCGCAGCTTTACATAGACAGAGACCAATTCGGTAAATAGTCCTTCCAAGACCAGTGCAATTACGCTACACCTAATACAAAATTGCCTTGTCCCCGGGTGGATTACCCATGGTGTTGGCACAAACTGGAAAGGGACCATTACAGTAATAGCCAACAGCGTCAAGGTAACAATTTCCTTCATAACATTGTTGAATTTTTTTTAAATTTTTCATCTTTGCCGTACACTGAAAAAAATTTAAAGTTTAGATTAATTTTGAATTTAATTTCTACAACACAATTCACCAACATATTTTGACACATGAAAGGTTTACTTCTACTCCTTGAGTTGAAGTCTCCTTGGTCAACACACCCATAAAAGCTCCATAACGAGGCTTTTTTGTTTAAAATAAATCACTGGTGAAGTGGGCTGTCTTATTGTTTAACCAGAATGGAGTCGGTTGAAGGAAGAGGTGAGACGTGTTTTCCTCACAAAATGAGGATCTTCAGATCTGTCTTATTAACGTGCAGAGTTTGATGCCTAAAATAGAAAAATTCTGCTATTTGCTTGAAGGTTCCAAGGCTCAAGTTATTTGTGTGTATCGCCTTGCAGTGAAAACATCATTTGAAAGGACCAAGGCCTACAATCATTCAGTGGATATATGTATACAGCCATTGTCAGCCAGGTGGCCAGCGAAAGAAAAGAACACAAACCTCAAGAAACCTTCCAAAATCCGAAGACTTAGGTGCACAAGTAAGCACCACTGACGTCAATAGAACCACTATACCTGTGGCTTATGAAAACAGCTGCAACAACTGCCCTGAGTTTAAAACAATTCAACTTTAGTAAAACAAGCAATATAGCCCAACGCGGTTTAAGCTTATTTCCCGATGTTGATGTCCAGAATAATTGGGACGAATTTGCTGGTACTTGCTTTATAATTCGCAGAATTTATTTCCAAGTACTTGATGTCCACGTAATTACTGAGTACGACCAACACTTCAAGTTATATCACCACCTTACAAGCAGTATATCTATGCAGTCACTTTTTTCGCAAGTTGCCGACTTTCTTGACATCGAAAGCGTGTAAAGCGAAGATGCCGACCATTACACCTTTGCAGACGTTTTAAAGATTTTCCTAAAATTTATTTATTTTTTTTTTGGATTTCTAAACAATATTTTTCAGTGTATCTCATGCGCTATAGACATTAGCTGGCAATATCGTTGGGATAAATAGCTCAGATGGGATAAACCATTATAATTAATCGCAGTTAGTAAATATTTATCAAGGCGCTGATGGTTATCCTAAATATTTCACAATTTTTTTTTTGTTTTAATGGCTTATGGGCAGATTAGAGCGATGTAATAGCGTTTCTTTATGGTTTAACCGTGTAAAGAAACTTAAGCTTGTTTGCAAGGATAAAAGCAATGATGCGTATAACCTGGTATAGGAATTGAAAAAATATGTTAAGGTTAAAGCTCAGGAGTGGACCTGTGATATGTGCCGAATGTGTATTTTCAAGGGGCGCTTATAGAGGCGTTGCCATCAAGTTCTTTATGATATATCGCTTGATCCTACATTTAAGATTCAAGGACATTTGTTGGCAGTATCTTCACAATTATAATTGAACGCAAGGATTTCAAGAGTTTCCTTAGAAAAAGTCGGATCTTTCATCCGATACTTTGTTTTCCCTCTTGCAAATCTAAACTTAAACCGAAAAAATCTATAACTAAACTAAATTTTATTAAATTTAAAAAAATATCTATACCTACCAAAGACAACATACAACCTTACAAAAAATGGTTTCCATTGACCATGACTAAATCAATAGAAAGCCAAAAATCTCATTAAAACTAAGAACACTCTCACCCGCTGAGGACGAACATTTACTCAGACGTTCATCTTTCTTCAAAAGACAATAAAAAGGAAGAAAACGCCTTTTGTGGGCATACATAAATACAAGCTAACCACATCCCCAAAGGACGAACTGCAATGTTATCCATTGCTCAGATGGTATTAAATAAAATAAAATTAATGGATCTGAAAAGACAAGTCAACTGAATAACCAATGATCCTTTCACGGGGGAGAAGTGAAGAAATTATTTTGTCTAGCACTGAACCCAGAGGATTGATGGTTTGTTGACTTTTAATAAAGGATAATGGTGTGGTTACTTTGAAATCCATTATTTTGATTCGTCAGCAATGGAGTGTTACTAATTAAATACAGGTATACACTTACCCTTTAGGACTGTGCTAAGGTCAAAACAGAAATAAAATAGCTTATAAACGTTGTCATTATGTATGCATGTCCTGCCATATTTGATAGGATAGAAAGCTTATGATTCGTTGATGTAATCGTCAAAGTAATAAACACGTACACAACAAATTTCATGCACGCGTATGTAAGTAGTGTCCTTGAAACAACTAAGATTATTTAAACATGAATGAGACATATTCAGAGATGAGATAGATTGAAGGAAGCTGCCTATTACATATTCTTCTAGCATGTCAATCAATAAATTAAGTCTCACGACATCACTGCTGTAGCTAAGGTTTATGGACTTTATCGAAGAAGGAGCAATGTTGGCGCCTATTATAATAGTAATGTAAAATTTTGTCTCATATTTCTCTATCAAGGCGCTATCCTAAGAACCTTTTCGGACTGCTCTGAAGGGCTTCCTTGGTAGAGACCAGAAGAAAAAACACTGCGACTTTAAAGATCCCTTGTGCCTTCAAATTAAAAAAATCGAGATCATGGAGGAACCTCAGAATCGTTCTTGCGAATGAAGGGTTGACAGAGTCTGTGGCAATGAAATGTTTTTGCCTGCCTGTATAAGATATCCTCCAACAGTTTCTTGATCTTCTAAGCATAGACGGCACGTATCCAAAGGATTTATGACTAGCTTTTTAAGACGGCAGTTTTCGGTAAGGAAGTTCGTTAAGAGCATGACTTTTTTTTGTTGTTTAAGAGGTTTTTGAACTTGTTTGATCTCCACCTGACGCTCCCATGAGTTGAGCTCCAATTTTATGTGACTGGTTGATAATTCACCGAAGGGAAGCAGACCTATCAACGTTGAGGTCTCTGACTGGCGAACTCTTCGGTCATCGTTGCCATCAATGGATGGTGGGATGGAAGACGGTACAGAGCATTCCGAAGAGATAAAGGGCTTTGGTTAAAATAAAATGCCTAAATGCCTGCTGTTAACATTGCGGAGCATTCTACGTATCCGCTCGTTATCCCCATAATTGGTCCAGTGAGAGTTAAGGCGAAATAATGGAACGGATCTAAGGTTACGTGGGATGGTGTTGAGAGATATCATTTGTAAGAGTTGGGAGGAATCGATATTGCCAGCTAGGAGTTGTTAGATAAAGAGTACATCGGCAACTTCTCGACGTTTTTCAATGGACTGTAGGTCAATCAGTTGAAGATGGTCTAAATAGGGAGGCAGGCTATAAGGACAAACCCAGGGAAGGCCATGCAAAGGAAAACGAACAAATCTACGCTGGATAGCCTCGATTCGCTTAATATAATTGATATAATAGGGCGACCATACTTGACAAGCATATTTGAGGATGGGTCTTACAAATGTAGTGTAGAGGGATTTGGTGACGTACGGATTTGAGAACTCTTTCGACCACCGTTTTACAAACCCAAGAGTGGAGTTAGTTCTGTTGTTGATGTGGTCAATATGCGAACGAAAGCTGAGTTCTATATCGCAAATGACGCCAAGGTCGCACAAAGAGGATACAGTAAGGACTGCCTCACAGTTAAGGAAGTAAGTACGAGGAGTTGCTGGAAGTCGTTTGCGAGAATATGTAATGGCTTGACACGTGGTCACATTAAGTTGAAGGAAAAATAAAGAACATGTTTAAATCATCACGAAGTGGAGAAAAATCTTCCTAGGATGATATACACTGGAAAGAGAAGATTTGAGAATAATTCGTTCGTTCATTGATCGTCATTAATCGTTAGAAAAAAGATCAGAGAGCCAAGGTGACTGCCTTGAGGAACGCGAGAGGTAGCGGTAAAGTTGTCAGAAACGGAGCATCTAAAGGTCACTTTATACTGGCGTGAAACCAAGTACGATCCAATCCACTTAATGGAAATCCAAGAGCAGTAAGTTTGAGAAGTATAATGCCATGAGAAATTGTGTCGAAGGCCTTACTAAAGTCGGTGGCTCTGACATCAACTTTATTCTCGCTTTCTAAGGCACGCAAAGCTCCAGATATGAATTCAACAAGGTTCGTGGTAGTGGATCTACCACTAAGAAAGCTGTGTCGGTGTGGAAAGAAAATTGATTTGCAGTGAAAAAAATAATGCAATGTATATAATGCTTTCGAAAAGTTTGGGTATGCAAGACAGTTTGGCAATCGGTCGATAGTTTGTAATTTCACTCTTAAACCCTTTTTTATGAACGGGAATTATAAAGAGTCGACTCCTTCCACTGCCGCATGAAAAATCTAGTAGTAACAGCAGATCGATTCGTATATGAGCCTTTTTAGCTATTTGTTTTGCACTGAATCTCCTTAATTCTATTTCATGTGAACCTGTTTCGATTTCCACTGAAAATGCTTATTCACGAATGTTTACTTATTGTTTTCCTTGACGCTAACCATTTACAGAACAAGGATAAGCATATATTTTCGCAGGGCATACCAAACCATTTCCATTGTATTGGTATTTTCTCAGAAACCGCTTATGAGTATGTGACAAAAAATACATGTACTTAGGTTCACTTTGCATTACGTTATGGTTTCTTAACATGTGAAATTACTCTATCAAAGGAAATTTTACTTAAAAAAATATGTTTTTGTAGGTCCCTTAGAGGCTTTATGCTCATTTAGATTCCCACCTCGTGTTACAAAATATGTTTGCATTGAAAGTATAAAGAGTTTTAGAACATCACTTTTTATTAGCAACTTTATTACCTTTTGCAAACATTCAAAACCAATCCGCAAATATCCCGGCCACTAAATGTCTTTTTCTTTTAAATCTAAATTAAGAATAATTTGAGATTAAATGAGTTTTTGCAGCCGTTACCTGGAAAAAGAAATATTACATTGACCTGGGGTTGGAAAGTTTTCGAGAAGTGAACTACCTGTTAGCACACCCAGGACTGGTAAATTCGCCTAAGATATCTGCAGGGTTGAAACTTTTAAATATAAGCATTAGCAAATAAAATATAAGTTGAACTTAAAATTAAGAATTATAGGCGGTTCTCATACCTGCCCTAATTATGAAAATGTTTGATCCTGATTGGGTGATAATCCTTTTTCTATTTAATTTTCACCAATCACCTAAACAATGACTTATTTTATTAGCTCATTAAAAAAAAACCTGCTTAAGTACCTAACGGCCTTTTACATAGAGGTAGCTTAAATTAATAAAAAAAACACAACAAGGTACGAAATCCTTTAAAAGCGAATGCAAAATTGATGATCCTCAACAGTCTCTCACAGATAGTTCATTTGAAAACATTAAAAAATAAAATCCGTCTTTCAAAAATGGTAGCAAAGTTAAAACACGAAGAAACCATCAAACCATCATCAGTGGCTTATAAAGTTCTATTGTATCGTCAAGAACTTTCCCGCAAGAAGCACATACACAAACACCTACAATTGACAAAATATAAATTTGAATTGACCGCAAACCTTGTGTACAACAGCATACATGTCGACTTCAGAAAGGATCAATTGCTCCGACTATCAATTCAAAGTATAATTTGCAAGCAGAAAATTAAATACGATTTGGCCAGACACGCCACTGAGCTTAAACAAGTGAAGGGATTAGACGAACAGTCGATACAAAAAAGCCTTAATGAGCAATGTACACATTTGAAACAGAGATGGGGTCTATATGAAATTCAAGAAAAATTAAACAAGGCGAAGTTGGCTAGTGAAATTGTAAAAGAAAATTCGATGTGATGACAAAATTTGTAAATTGTAAATTTTAAGAAAACACAAATGAAAATGAACGATATTTAATAATGTTTAAACCTGATGTTGTTTCACATTATCTGAAGTAAACAAAGATTTTTTTGGCTTCCAAAATGTTTGGCTTTCTCGACCTCTTCTCGTAGGCGTCGATTTTTCACGAAATATGCCATGCTACTGCATCTCTACTTGCTAAAAGAAAAAAACAATCCCTTCTATTGCTCTGTCCTGTTTGACCCCTTCGGCCCCACCAAATAGAGCATTCATTTGCAGGGGCAGGTTTAGGTTAGGTTAGGTATGTGGGCCGGCGAAGAGGAGTTCATCTGCACAACACACAGGCCTTTAAGACCCATTGTGCTACCCATAGAGGGGAAATCTTACCCTTAAACGCTACCCGCATAAAAAAGTCTACTAGTAACTAGTTACTGCGTCAGCAGTAAAAACTGTCCCGTGGATTTGATAAAGCTATCTAGATTGTTCACCGGTTTGCCAGATAGTTCCTCGAGATTCCGGAAGAAATGTCGCCCGAGGAATTTGTGTCTCAGATGGTACAGGCCGGGGCAGTGGCATAGGAAGTGGGTTGTGTCCTCATGGACTTCCTCGTCTCCGCAGCCTCTACATAGGTTTTCTTCCGTAACACGAAGTTTCTTCTTGTGGTACCGCAGAGTGTTATGATGCGTTATCACACCTACAATGCTAAGGGGCAGGCTTAACACTTCGTCACTTCTTTATCAACTGCTAGAGCTAGTAGATTAGCCAGGAAAGGCTCCTCATAAAGGTACATAGTGCAGCTGGGAAAAACGTAACTTCTTATCCTACTGGAACAACATTCAGGGACTTAGACAGGCTAAAAGGGCCATCCTACCCCTGAACAAAACCACAAAAAATCCTCTCAATCAAAAAAGACTTGCCGGCTTCCTCACCGGTCATTGCAGCCTCAGATATCACTTACATAAACTAAACATAGTTCAGGAATCTGAATGCCGACTCCGCTTAGAGGAAGACGAATCAGCGGAACACGTACTATGCAAGTGCGTGGCTGTCTGCAGTGTTAGGAAACGCTTTCACCACAAAGAATTCCTAACACCGGAGGACATATATAATGCCCCGACTGGAGATATCCTCAACTTCATTAGGAATATAGAGGATCTCCTTGTCTAACTGGCTCCAGGGACAATAGATGTTTCAGGTCGCAGTGCCATTTGCGTCAGTCGCAGAGCCTAACCAATAATAATAATAGTAAATTTTTCATTTTTCGCTGTTCTCTTCTCTATACGCTGTTGCTGATTCATGCTTGTGATGTGCAGTCTCCTAGTCCTCACTCGTTCCTAACATGAATGTGAATAGGCTTCTTATGACCACTTGGCCGCGAATTTCTCTTTCCAAGATGATCCTTGTCAGTGTTAATGTTCGCATTCTATCAGCACATGCTCTGCGTTCTGTGGTTTTCCGTCACAGTACTGGCAGAATGGGTCATTCACGTCCTTGAGCTTGAAGAGGTACTCACGCAAGCACCCATGCTCCAACAGAAATTGTGTTTGGTAATGGTTTTCCTCCCCGTGCTTTCCCCTAGTCCATTCATCAACGTTGGGAATCAATTAATATGTCCATTGCCCTTTGGTTGTGATGTTCTACCTTTGCTGCCATTCGGCTTTTATAGCTTTCATGGTTGTTCTTTTGTCATCGGGCTCGTTTTTGCGTAGTGCACTTGTCTTCTTCGCCTGTGGATCGATTGGCATACGACCTGAAATTACACTTACCCGTCCATAGCTCTTTAGGCACAATATACACTTAGTGCGACTCATGATACGTCGCTGGTGTCCATACAAGAGTTTTGAGTTGCTTACGGTCATTTAAAGGTTTCGAGCGAGCAGCCTTGGTCCTCCAAATTTGGCATTAGCCTGCAAAATATTGTTACTGCCCGGGGGCCTTTTCGTCCCTGAAGTCTGTGGTCCAACAACACTCCCATGAACTTGATGTACGACTTCTACTCGATGATGTGCTCGTCGACCGGAATGGTTAGGTGTTCCACGTTTTTTCGGCTGCTTATGGGGTCGGATTTGGTTTTGTGGTCCGCTAGCTTCAAACCTGTTATCTGTAGCACGTTCGTGATTGTTTGATTGCAGTTTTAATGCAATGATGCTTACTCGACTCCACTCCACAAACAATTCTTCAATTTTTACTTGGTCTTTGATGATGCGCCACTAGTTCCACTGTCTTGTGTCTGTGTTTCTCGCGTTCTCTCCTTCTCTCTGCTCAACGTTGCGATTTGTTTTCAAGGATCGCAATTTCTTCCTGAGTTGCAGAGTCCAGCTTTGAAAAAGGTCCCAAAGGTCTAGTGAAGCTGAATGGTATTATTTCGACACGAATTTCAGCTGACTTTTTCAGAAATCATAAGCATAACCTGAACTTATCTGCAAAAATCAGTGTGTATCCTCGCGGAAATCTCCAATGTCCTTCACTTTTTTATTCCCACTGATCTGACTTGGGGATTTCAAAAGACATACCAATTACATTCTGTAGATCTAAGATTATAAAGGCCAATAGGCCAAAGAGAAAATTAAAGCTGTTTATCTCAAAACTGCCTAATGGATGGCTCCATACAAACATTCATACGCTATCAGCGGTAAGCCTCCGCTAAATATGTAAATAATTCATACATTTTCCAACTTCAAAAGAACCACATTTCCGTACATTCCTAGTCCTGAAATCGACAATTTATTACGTACTCCTTACGTTAATGGAAGCGAGTCATGGACTTTCATCCGAGAAAAATTGCCGCCGCATTACTGTCAGCAGCAGAAACCGCCAACCCACCGAAACTTTGCTCGTTACTTATCTATTAATAAATATACGAAATGTTTGCGTTTTTTTTTTTATTATCCTGTGTTCTTGTGTGTTTCCTTGCAGGCCATCACAAATGTCGGGAGTACTGGCCACCCGGCATCAGGCCCTACGAAAAGGCCTATAACATTTTTCTGGATATAATCCTATTAATAATTCCGGTTGTGGTGCTTACAGCAACGTACTCGCTCATATCAAGGACACTGTGGCATGGAATGCGGGCTGAGAAAGTGGCAAAAAGTACACAATCAAGTAAGTTCCATATTTTACATATATAATCTCTCATTCACAGGCGATGTCTCTTCTTCTTCGATGGTGCTCTGCTTAGAATTGTTTTAGCCACATAAGTAAACCTTTAGACGGATTAAGTACCCCACGAGGACAACGATAAAGTGCAAAGTTTATATATGTATGCTTGTGTCTCTATGTTCGAGTACATATCCTTTTGCGTCTCGTAATTTAATTTTGTTTCACAAAAGTTTTCACATCAAATCGAAACAGAAAATTACGCATAATTTAGCTAAATTATGGCTTAAGGGGTGGGATTGGGGTGGTTGGTTTTAATAAGGAAGATTTGCCTCATCATGCATGCATGATCTAACTCGGTTTGGGGGAGTCCATAGGACCATAGGAATTCAAAAAAAAAAAAATCGCAACATACAAAAAAGTTTCAATTTCAAAAGCGCCTCCGAGTGGAAGTAATTCCATCGGAATGATGAAATCAGATGAGCATTTGAGCGGCTGCGAGGGGAATGTTGCGATGGGAATTAGATTGATGAATAATTTTGATTTTTGAAATGAATTGAGGAATGAGCAAATACCTCGGGACATGAAACGAGTACGTATGTTTGATATTTTGGTGCCAGGAATTCCACATGAGAATGTGGTGTAACTAACATTCCATGGGTGTAATGAATGACGTAATTGAGGATTCTTTTGAAGGTGCGCCCGTTAATTGGTGCGTTCATCAAGATTTAAAGCAAAATTAAGGACACACCTGAGATGCTATCTATCTCTCAAAAGTATTTCTCGCTCTAAATATAAATATCTATGTACGTATAAGTTTTGACATTTTTATATTTGTCCCAGTTGTCTATTCCTCTGTCCAAGGAACTACTTTGTTCTCAGAAATACAGTAAATTTCTGGGGAAACTTTTCTGTAGGGTGATTGCATTTTTCCGTGGAAAGCATCTCAGCGACAGAATAGCAGATGGAAGTATATTTCTTTGAAATGAAAAGGAGTTTCCAAGAAGAAGTAATTGTAGAACATCTTTAAGAGGGTCCTTGGTATATCCTGTTTACATCGGTGTGTAAGAAAATATTTAACGCTTTCCGTTTGGGACGCACATCTGGCACAGTGCAAAGACATAAAAACAACCACGGTCATGTCCCTTAATATTGAAAAGAATATGAAAATAATGCTCTGGGACTAAACTGCAAATGTTGCAACAGCTCCGATTAAACTGCAGCTGCCAGGCCTGGTCCATGGCATGTTGTTCGAGCAAGATTCGAGTGCTGTCACCACGAAATCTAAAATATTTTGATTCTTCTGCGCACCCTTCAAGATATCTCGTTCCATTATTACAATTTTGGCATTGTGTGTTCAAGGATGTATGCTGTTTATTTCACCACGCAAAGCGATTAATTTTAAAAGGTTCTATCTTTCAAGCACCAAGAAGCCACCGATAACCTCTTAAAATATTTAATTCCTTTTTGTAACAACATTTGTCTTATTTTATTTGCAACAGCGGACAATTTAATGGAAGTGTTCATCAACAAGAATGGCTCCCCAAGCAATCGTAGTTTCGTCTCATATCGGGCGACATCTCGTGATAATCTGGCACACTATGCTCAATACAGTAATAATTGCCTACAAACACCGGTTACATACAAAGAGTTCTCATACTCGACCCGAAGAAAGCACGGTCTTCGTAGGTACGTATAAGCTAAATCCAATTTTAGTACAAATCTCATCCATCGAAATGATTGTTTGTTATCTTCCCCAGGACGAACATCGAAAAGAGCCTTCAAAATAAGAAGCGGGTGATAAAAATGTTATTTATGGTAGTTTTAGAATTTTTCATTTGCTGGACACCACTATACGCCATCAATACAATTTCAATGTTCAATCCATCGTTGGTGTATCAAAATCTCGGATATTCCGGAGTGATTTTCTTCCAATTATTGGCTTATTCGTCGAGTTGCTGTAATCCCATTACCTACTGTTTCATGAATCGGGGGTTCCGAAAGGCATTCTTGAATTTATTTCGGTGCTTCAAAAGATTTCGTTCCCCCAAACGAAAAATCAGCATTGGAGGAGGTGCCACTCAAGAGACTGACCTCGAAATAAGTAAATTTCATTGCCAGCGAATATGTACCGATTCGACGTTGTCGTACTGATTAAGGCCTTACGACGAGGAAACGCAGTGTACACAGTTTTAGACTGCATAAATTAATTTTTATTAAAAGACGTAATTTAAGACAAAATACAATCTGAATTAATAATAATCAATTCTTTTGATGTTATCTTTGAGTATATATAAGAATTTTTTATTTTTATTTTTCAACTTTAAGTGTACATAAAAAAGGTATGAAGAGACGGACTAAACTTGTTCAAATGTGGAGGACACTGCAAAATGTTATCGCGAGAGGTAATTCGGGAATTCATAAAACGTTAACATTTCGTTTTTTAGTTAAATTTGGAAGTTTTACTTGAGTTCTATCCCTGGACATAACTCGCAATACAAGTTTTATATAGGACGAGCTTCGAAGGTTCATATTTAGTTTCTGAAAATTATTTGGTAGTGGTGGTCACCGCGAATTCTGCACTTGAACAGTAGCCTTAAGCCTACTTTAAGACGTACTTTTAACTTTATAAAGGTTCCTTTTTAATCACAAGACAAATGTGGAATGATCTACAAAGTTTTGTGTTTCTTTATCATTACAATCCGCAAGCATTTAAGACCAACGTGCATCGGTATCTCCCTCGTACCCCCTAAAATTTCCCTAACGGCTGTGCTGAAGTTAAAGGGTAATCGTAAACCCTTAAGCGCGCTAATTAAAATAAAACTATGCATCTCGGCTATCCTATTCAGTGTTGACGCAGCAAACCATTTTAAAGTCCTCACATCCTGTATAGGAAAGTCAATATTTTTTATTTAATTTATTTTTATCCGAGTTTCTCCATCTCAGCACGGGTCCGCACGTACCAGAGATAACACATTCCAGGTAACGCTACCCAGTGATTATGCTTGGCTCGGTGCGCAAGCCAAGTTCTACGCTTGTGGACAGAGATCCTTCGATGCTACAGCGATCTAGTCACTGGGACTAATGAGCAATTTTTCTTTCACTTTTGTTTTATATGTATAAATTGAGAGTTCCACCCACTGGCGTCTCTCAAGAGCTCACGAGAAAGAAGCTATGTACATACATACATCACTTGGCGAATAGAACATAAGTGGGATTTAAACCACTCAGAACGTTGGGGGATAGAATTCACTCTGAGCGCCCTCTGTTGTCGTTCCATATCGCTCGTATGAATGCCCATTTTCTATATTTTACGTTTTCAGTGTTGCGCTCATTCGAAGGGTTTTCGTCTTCTCAGTCTCCTAACTAGGTTTGTTTGGTTCAGAAGCTGAAGGGCCTCAGGGTTCTTGTGATGTCGGAGCCGCTGTTCATGTTTTTTAGCATGTCTTTTGGCTTAATATTTTACTTACTCCATACCTAAGTCTCTGTGGACGTCCTCATATCTCACGTATGGTGCATTGACGGTGCATTTTGATCTGTCAGTCAGTCAGTAAAGTCAATATAAATCGCCGGGTTCCTTACCATGTCACCAGAATCCTCAATGAGAAATGCCCCTAGTTAAGATTAGGTAAGGCTACCTGTACATATAAGGACAAATACAGACCGAAGCAAGTCAATTGAGTTACCATTGGATCTCCATGTGTTACTCTGTCTACTTGCAGGCTAATTGAATCAATCGGAGCTTCTTAAAAGGAGGAGACTTTTACTGACGTCCGGATCGACGTGCAGGTTCGGTAAAAGAAAAATGGTGGATCGATTCTTGTTCTTCCCCGTCACTACTGCTCCTGCAAAAATCATTGAAAACTGGTCTAGCCTTTCAGCATGTCGACCCAAAGGACAGTTTTATGTGAGGAAACCGATGATTATTTTAGCGAAACCAATCTATTAGAGCCTTTTCAATCCAGATTAGGCAAGATTTGTCTACAGACTTGACACGATGTGAAAGTCGTTCATCAGCGGTTGGTTTACTGATTGCATTCAACATGAGTAAATGCTTTCACCAAAAGGACTTATGTACATTGGTCTTTTTGGCAGAATTCTTAGAGTGGTGCCTTTTCTAGAGAACTCGTCAGCCTTGTAGTTTCCTGGTTTAACTCTCTAGTCGGGTATCCAGCACAGGTGGATGTTTAATTGCTCCGCCATCTTCGTGAAAGATGAGCCGAAAAACTTGGGCGATCTTTGAAGTAAGTGATCATGACATCAGTGACATTATTGCCGCTTGGCCGTCCGTGAAAATGCTACATAATATCTAGAACAGGTACTACAACTCACTTCAGGCAAGATAGGACTAGGACTTCCTTAATCGCTGTTTTTTCCGCCTGAAACATGTTACAAATGGTGCTCTGAGAGGCGCAAAAAAGTGCTCAAATTAAGTGCTTTAATGAACACCCACCCCATTTCCGGTTCTAAAACCGTCTGTGAAGAATAAAACTGATCTGCCATCCCAAACTTATTATGTTTGGGAATCGATGCCCAGACCTTGGTTATGATCAAATCCAAGTTTCGGTGGGGTGCAGTTTCGAAAGTTTAGGCATTGAAAGTCGTGAGAAGTCGCCAAAGAAGTCGCATTGATCAAAGCAGTATGACCTGAGTTGCATATCTGGTTCTGACGACTAGATTTAAGTCTCGTTTCTTTTATTCCTCTCTTTTGTTTTTGTATGAAGAAGGAGGAAGGATCAAGGACATGAGAAAAGGTACAGGCAACACTAAGAAGCTACTAGATCTGTAATACATATATTGTAAAATAATTCACACCTTGTTTCAGGGTTTGTATAAATGTAAACAACAAAATAAAGGCTCTAAACTAGTTTTTCCTTTTGTCATGAAATTGTTTAATTGTCACTGTTGTTACTTGAATATTCCGAAATCGGCAACTTAGTCCCTCTTTTTATCTCTTCACCTCTACAAACTTTTCCTTTTTCTCTGTAACAAGACACATGTACGTAAAAACCTACCGTCACTCGTTTCTATAGTTTACTCACTCCAAATAGTTACGACTTTCATAATCGACTACACATTTACACCCGCAGCCATTAGCCCTGACAGCTAGTGCTGTAACCCTAGTTAATTAAGACTGTTAATTAATTTACGTTTTAATATTTTAATAAATAATAATACACATGCACACATGTTTGCTCCTCGCTTATCTTGAATTCTTCCACCTACAAGTATGTGACAAAAAGTAAATATTACGCTCTGATTTCCTTATAAATGAAACTACACTACCGGCGTGGGGTGGTCAAAGAAGTTTTTCGTTATCTGGTTACCAATTCTGCATATTTTTTCTCCTCCTCCTCCTCCTAGTCCTTTGAAAAAGATTAGTCTGCATCTACAATGTACATAATATTAATACTAAACTAATCCCCTCAAGCATTCATCTCAATCTTAATGAATAAGCTTTTTCAAAACATTAACACAAACAAAAATAAAATAAATTGTAGTCCTCTATAGTTGAATTTCTAAAAAGATAATAATACCGTTTTTTTTTTATATATAAATTTTAAACAAAACAAGGAAAACTTTAACGAACAAGGAAAAGACAAAAAACTTAACGGTGATATTGAATAAAACTTTTAAAAGAAAAAGTAAATTATTTTTTGTATTTGTATTAAAAAAAAAAAAAAAACACACAAAAATTGAAAATTATTTGGGATTTGTTTAACTTGGAGGGTCTCACAAAATCTATGTAAATTCTTTCATTTAAGTTTTCTTGTATAAATTGTTTCTTCTTCTCTTGTCTGCCACATTGCAAGTGTCACAGGACCCAACGAAATTAAAAGCAAAATCCATTTAATCAAAAAGGAATAAAACAAAAAAAAAATAAAAATAAAAAATAAATCGAATATAGAAAGATTCCTTTCAAAAGAAAATAAACAAAAGAAAAAAAAAAAAACAAACAAAATTTAATATTCTAATAAAACTTTATGTCTGAATATAAAAATTCATCAAAAAGTTGTTTTCGTTTTGGTATTTCTTTTAACTTTCCTTTTCAGTTTGCGAATAAGGATTGGGAGGTGAATACATATTTAAATTCTTGGACCGATTGATACATTATTATTCTTCAATTTGGCCCAACTAGCATATGCCGACCGTTGAAGAGTAGATAAACTTGACCATCTGGTGTTGGAATGTTCGGAATGGGATTGGTGGTGGGTTTTTTGGGATGAAGAGGTAAATAATTTAAAGTGATCCCAAGGATACAATGCATGGTTAGTATAACGCATTATATTTAAATTGGATTGAACCCCAATGAATGGACAAAGGGTTAGACGATGAGTTCGTTGAGAAATACCACATTAAGTGGTTGAAACGGACGGCATTAAGGTGTAGAGTTGGTGTGTTTTATTTCACTTTACCAGGACAAAGAAAATTGGTTATGACTTCACAATAACTCTTGCCAACCCCTTGCTCGAACAACCACACCGACTCTGTACAAGATGCTGAAAATTCCAGTACAGCTCTATGGCGCTAAGACATGAACTTTAGCAAAAATGGATGGAGTTACCTTCGGTAGTTTTGAGAGAAATATATTCCATCTGCATAAATGGAGAGTGAAAGAGGTGATAATATGGCAAACTATGTGAGCTATTCAGCTACATCAGCCTGGTCAAAAGTGTCCAGAAACGACGACTAAGATGGGTGGGACATGTAGAGTGGATGCACAAGAGCCCTCCGGCGGTAGAGTGTTCGAATCCACTCCAGAAGAACGGTGCAACAGAGGAAGACAATATTATTTCTATCCCTAGGACTCTTCGATTTCCTTAAGCTGGTAGATGGAGTAGCCCTTCTTAGTTTTAAGCAAAGTTCTCTTTTTATCCGGAAGTTTTGAGAGAAAAATCCTTCGATTGATCTACGGTTTAGTCTGCATAGATTGAGAGTGAAAGACTAAGACAACGACTAAGATGTCTGGGACATGTAGAGTGGATGCACAACAGCCCTCCGGCCGGAGAGTGTTCGATTCACTCCAGAAGAACGATGCAACAGAGGAAGACAATATTATTTCTTTCGTATGACTCTTCGATTTCCTGACCTGGAAGATGCAGTAGCCCCTCTTATTTCTTCGTAATGTTCCCTTTTTCTCCAATCTTTAAGCTTGATTAAACTCCAGTATCGTCCATATAGAATGTTCGACTTTTCACCTGGACTTCGACAAATCCAAATTGTCAACTTTGCGTATTTAGGCTGTCGATGAAAGAACCAGAATGTTTTGGAATGCGAAGGTCAAGGACGATTGGGCAAATGATTGGAATTGCAATAATGAAATTGTAAAAGTTCTGTCAACTTATTTCAATGATTACCTCGATCTTCTTCGACAGCCTAGAAGATCATTTTTCTTCTATTTTGTAAGCAACACGTGGCTCTTAACAGAAGTGTCCCTCTCATCGAGTTATGAAAGCAATATACTTTGAAACTTTGCAATCTTAGCAAATATTGAAGGGAGTAAGACAACAAAATGAAGGCGAAGCAAAGGAAATTCTAGGCACTCTGGGAACTTCAAGTGAACGTGCATTTGTTTCGAGGCCACAGCACTAAATAATGTTGGACTTTAACACCAACCGTGGATGCCAAAAACTTGTCCTAGACAATTGCAATCAACATACTAAAAATTCACGAAAATAAAGGGATGCAGTTTCTTAAGAATCAAGAATCACACTTCTAAAGCTTATCTTTCCATTGATAATCCTTTCTACTTAGAACACTTGCCTCAAATTCTTTTCTCAACCACTTGAATAGAGTGCAAGTTGATTTTTGCCATAAAAATGGCCTGCAGCACTCTCCAGTATAAAAGGTTTCAGTATACATGTGACCAGAAAATTAGTATCAAAATACTTCTACTTCCTTAATTCCGTTTGAGCAAAAATTTGTTTGTAAAAATACGCACAAGCCGACGTCCATAGATACATACATATTTACTTTTCAATTCCCATTCTCTATTCCTTCTTATAATTAAACTTTTAGTAAAACTTTTCCAAAGGTCTCACTCTAGCCTCACTCAATTTAATTTCCGTCCAAGACTGGCGTCTTAAATATTTCTCCAAACTCTGACCTTATTTGTTCATTGCCATCGCCTTCAACAAAAACCCCTAAGGGTACCTGGCCCCCTTGTGAAAATGACTTTCAATTCCACTTTAGTAAGTTTTTGGGAAATTTTACCTCAAGAAAGTTTCTCTTATTATCCCTTAGAGAGGCATCTCTGAATTCCTTCAAAACAAAGAAACAAATTTGTTCCCAATCATTTGCTTTGCCTCACAGCACTCTGTTCCTTCGCCACCGATTCATATGGTCACAGGAGTTTTTAATGAAAATTAGTTCCGCTTATCTACCTCTGTATAGGGATGTCGAAGGTAAACTTTCAAGAACACGCCCTTGCTTAAGCACTTAACGCGATAAACGAAGCTTATTCCGCAACATTTAGGTGTGAGATTTAAATTGTCAATCCGTGGTTGAACGATTATCTTGTGTACATACGTACCTACATTCTAACTTGTAAACTCTTAACAAAGTATCCTTTAAGGGTGGTAGGCAAAGTTTAATTTTCACGAAGGCGTTTAAACGTCCCCTTTCAAACTTTGTGTTTCGTCTTAATGCCTTTTCAGTACTAAGTAAAGTTAAACAAGCTGCGGTCCTTATTCCATCACATATAGCGATTGCTTTTGGATAACTTTGGAAGTGTTCTTCACGAAAACACGTGTGGGTTCATGTGTGGGATTTTTCTTGTTATTACTTTGGTATTTTATAAATTTTCTTCGAACCATTTGACTTTGACAGGATTTAATTTGCTGCACATTTCTATTGACATCAACAACTCGTTATGAGCAGATAAAATGAAGACAGTTTGCTACTATGAAACAAAAAAGTTTTTCTACACTTAACAGGCTTGTATGGGGGTTTTTTTTAATCGAATTTCTGAATCCCAGGGGCACTCAAACTCGTTTTAGTCCATTGTACTCCCAGGCAGAAACAACTCACTATTCCATGACATACATATTCACATCTGGACTCAGTTCACTGTTACAGAAACACAGAACTTTTGAACCTTTTCCGGTCATGGTGATGCTGATAGCGATATACTACTGCATATTGTGTATGTGTTTGACTTTCAGGAATGTATAAAGGAAATGATTTTTTCAAATCGATAGATTCTAGTAAAAGGTGTCTTTGTGAAGTACGTATAGTTCTAACTTTACTAATTAATAGACACCAGTCCCGTGAAGAGTCTACCTGACATACTACAGTCTCCCATCATCTGCTTTCAGTTCTTCAGAAAGAGTGCTCTGACATCTGCGATATCTTGGTGCTTAAAACTGAGGTTTCGTCTTCCTCGTCGCTTCGAACCTTTTGACTGGAGCATTATTATCTATTCGCCCGATATGGGTGAGTAGTCGATAAGTTTTGACTTTTTGAACTTCGTCCACTTCTTGATACAACTCATTGAGTTTGCGGTTGTATCTTCTTTTCCATTCGGCCTCCTCGTCTAGGGGACCAAATATTTGACCACTCATTTGGTGTTGCCCCAAAAAAGTTTGGCCTTATGTCACTTTGCGAGAGCGACATTATGCCAAATCAAGCAAATTATCTGACACGGTAGCAGGATGGTTATGTTTTCGATCCCAGCTACCATACGAGGGACGTAACAATAGAAAGAACTATGACAGTGTACATCCAAAGAACCATATCCGGTTGGGATCCCGACCTCTTACTTACTTTTTCCTAATGCCTGTGTTGTATATTTAAAATATAATCCTGTCTTGAGAATGGAAGGTTAGTCAACTACTACAAACCTAGTCAAATGAATATCCTTTGCCCTCGAAGCACTCGAAAATAGTAACGAAGTTGACGTTATTGCTATCGATTTTAGCAAGGCTTTTGATAAAATCTCCCATCAATTAATAGTTTTCAAACTGTTTGCCATCAGCTTCGAACCCATACTGTTAAAATGGATATCTTCTTACCTGGAAAACCATTTTTACAGTGTTCGCTTTAGGTCCACCTACTCTTTGCTACCTCTGGTGTTCCACAAGGCAGCCATCTTGGTCCCCTTCTTTTTATACTAACTATTAACGATCTTGATAGGATCATCAAACATTTGTCTGTCTCCCTTTACGCCAAAGATACCAAATTTTGTAAAACCGTTTCCTCACCCCAAGACTCCATTCTTCTTCAACAAGACCTCGGCAGTTTATCATTCTGGTGCATCAAAAATTGCTTGGAACTAAACATACTCAATCCCCTCCCTGACTCTACTTTTTGCACAATCAACCAGTCTCCCCTGTTCAATCACTTCGCGACCTCGGCATTTTGTGTGACAGGGAACTTAATATCCGGCCAATTATGGACGAGATAATCCTTAAAGCCAACTTTTTACTTGGTTTCGTAAAACGGTGGTCCAAAGAATTCACCAACCCATGCGTGACCAGGTCCCTCAACATTACATTCGTCCACCCCCTCCTAGAGTACGCCAGTCAAGTATGGTCCCCGCATCATAGTGTTCATGTTTTGACAATCGAGAGTATTCAGCGGAGTTTTTTTCTATTCGCTCTTCGATGTCTGCCCTGGAACGATCCTCTTATCTAACCTCCCTATCAAAACCGTCTCAACCTCATTAACTTAAATACCCTTGAGGAACGCAAAGATGCAGCCGACATTCTCTCTATTCATCGACTACTTTCAGGTCACGTTGAAAGCGCTTCCCTTAACAACTCTTTTTTCCTCAACACTGACCCTCGTAATATGCGAACCCCTCGTTTCTTCTATTTGCCGACCCATCACGCCTCTTATGGCTCGAGCAATACAATCTCCCGTATACTCCGAAAGATAAACTCTGCCCCTACCATCTTCGACTTCAACCGCTTTACGCATTCCCTTAAATTCGATCTCCTCCACCACCTCAGTTTTAAGTTTATATTTAAGTTAGTCTAAAGTTTTTTTTAGCTTATATTGAGCCTAATAAATGGGATCTCGTTCCCGCCAAAAATTTAACCTTGGAGCTTTGATGAGCGATCTGAAAAAAGAGTCAAGACTTAATTGATACATGTCTGGTTGGAATTGTCTCTATTCAAAACTTCTAGTGAACGCTTGCAAAGACAAAATGACCTAATAATTGCATTGTAAACTACTCAAGAGCTCTACAAGTAGAAAAAAAGGAAACACCATCAATTTCTCAACAAAAAAAGAAAGGAAAAGAATTTCAACGAAACTTTTATACCTGAAATATTTATTTCATTATGAATTGAAAACCAGGACAGCTCTTTCCATTTTTGAAATCCTGTGAACCATACAGTGTAATTATTTACACTACAAAACTGAAATATTCAATACGTGCATTTAACCCAAACAATTGATCGACAAATAATCAACATTCATCCGTGTTGTCCACTTTCAAAAGGATATATGCATAACTCACTGTAAAATTCAATCGTTCATTATGCAGTATTGTAACGAAATCAAAGCAAGTTCCACAAAAATATGTTGTTTTGCACATGAAATGTAAACACATAATATTTTCGATGGCGATGAAGTGCAAACATCATTCGTCATTACGATGTTATCGATAAAAAACAATTAATTTGTGTCGTTTCCTGTTTGACCATTTAAAATGATATGATGATCGAACTTAATTGGATATTCAGTCCAAATAATATGACCCGATGAAATCCTTTTTTGTTTTTCATTCTCTTTAATTTCATCAGACATGCATTTTTATTTTTAATTTTAATTTCAAAGTGCAATTAATCTCTAGATTATTAAATTCTTATTAAATCGATTTTTTTTTAAATCAAAAATTATGTTCGTAATAAGTGGTTGTATTATGCTATAATGGAAAGAAGAGTTTATAATAATAATTTTTTTATATATAAATCCATTAATACTTATTTTTTCGTATTAAATTTTCATTGATATGCATATTTTATAAAAGATTGGTTATTTAATTTAAATTTTTCTACGTAAACATCATAATTTTTTTGTCTAGAGGTTTTATGAAATTAAAACGATTTTCGTATTGATGACAAGACCACCAATAACTGTATCCGAGGTAACAACAGCAGAGTTACTTGAGATATGCAAACAAATTGGCAGACCTGAACCCCCTGAACGTTTGAAACAATCCAACTTCTAGAAAGCGTTCGATGTGAGGCACTGTAAGATCCCAAGTTGAGCAAGACTTAAAATGAACACACATAATCTCAAACCCTTTGTTGACTTCAGTGTAAGCATCAACATAGTTATTCCCTCAAGAGAGGACTGGGCTAAAGGAAATTCCGACTTCCACAGACGGGCTAAAAAACAAAGTAGTTGAATCTGGGATCTACTCACTAGAACCCGCATTGTCCAGTCGATGAGACTTCCAAACAATGTCAATGTGTTCCCAGGGGAAGTCCGAGAAATCCAGCAGCCTGAGAATTATCCATGAAACTATCTTTGCCAAATCTAGGTGGGAAAGTCTAGCAACCTGTGCCATATCCAGACAGATATGGCCCGCCTACAATAAAAACAGAACGAATGACTTAATCAATAGGAACTGCACCGAGCAAAAATCACAGCAATTAGCACGGGCCACTGGCCAATTGATTCAAATGCTACCAAGTTAGCCATCCCGTTCAACCCCTACTGCCTTAGTTGCGAAAATTCACATGAAAAAGAAACCATATTCCACTTTCTCTGTGATTACCCAGCACTAGCCAGAGCTAGGCAGCGCACACTCGGAAAACCCTTTTGTAGGGGTTTATCTTAGATTTCTAACATAAAATTCTGCAACATTACCAACTTTCTTAACTCCACAGGCAGGATCTGAGACTACGCTCTTAACCAAACCCATCAACATCCAAGTCACGTGAGTTGTGGTATCAAAACGCCGCATCTGCGCTATTTGTGTCTCTGGCAGGTTCACCAGTTTCAACCACTTCTTCCTACCTATCTACCATCTTTGAGGAACGTCATTGGATAATAGATTCTGCAGAGCTCGATCGTGGTAAGGTGGTAGCAATGGCTAAGCTCCAGGTGGAGGGACGTAAGAAATATTGCGGAGTGACTACACTTGATGTGAATAAAGCCTTCAATACACTGGAGTTATGTAATGAATGCGTTGAGCAAAATACATGCCACCAAAGGGTGGTGCTTAACATAGGGATAGAGGAGTACTCCATAACCGCTTCGTCCTTGGACCGATTTTGATTTTCTTAGTGAAAAGGACCAGCTTCGCTTTAGATGGATTGACACTTAGGCCACAACTGTTTGTCCAAGAGGTCAGCTTGTTTAAACCACATTGATGAATATCTGTCAGTTTCTGAGAGTACTTACTCGTCACATAGATGGCGATAGCGTCCGCGCACAGAACCGTGCCATACTTTCATACGGCTTTTTTCTGGCTGAGTTGTTACCAAAATAGGCATTGATGATTCTACTACAGTAAAACCCGGTTAAATGCTTCGCGCTTAAGTACCCAAACCGCTTAAGTGCCCGAAAATATTAGCTTTAGTATTTTCTATGCATTAAGCGGGTTCGGATAGCTTCCTCATCCGCTTAAGCGCCCAAAATAGATGAAAATGTTCACGAGGCAGATATTCGGGTTTTACTGTATTAAGAACGTGGTATTGTGAACCGTAGCTTGTCCTTAGTCAGCAACAAAATATGCCCGAGCATGTAGTCCAGTTGTCACCGTGGCTTAGTGGTTAGTGCTTTGGAGTGCGAAAGGATATAGGTTCAAGCTTCAAAACAACCAAATTTTCTTTTTATGGTACTACCTCTTCGCAAGCATGATAAACCTGCAAGTCTATAATCTGTCATGAAAAAGTCGGAAATAAAACTGAAAGTCCTTTCTATTCATGCGAAAAATATAACATGAATGGTTGCGAGAAGCTAGGTTCTAACTCTCTATGAGCTGCTACGCAAAATATTTGTATTTGTATATGGTCTGTTCTGCCATATATCAGCTTATAAAGAATCTGGAGTAAGCTTTCGAATGCACATGAGCTATTTTTCCTTCCAGAGCTATGTTGTCTATAAAAATGCTTTGACTTTACTTCCAGTCCAAATTCAGCGAACGAAAAAGACTCACGATTCCATTATGTAAAATGTAAATCTTCTACCCTTGCCTTTATTACATCTCCGTACTATAAGAAAAAAAAAAGTAAAATCTATCAGGATCTATCAATCATAGAACATCCAAACACGTGTCCTATTTTGAATACGAAAATAAAGTCATTATTGAAGAATAATGGGCGTAAATTGGAGAGAACAGCATTAATTTCATCCTCAATTCATCAGCTGGTGGTGCCTCATTAGGAGCAGTTCTTGACACTGCAACGTCTCCTGAGATTGGATTCAAATTCAAGTGAATACATAATTTTGATTTATTATGGTCGACTATCTGTCTCGAGATTGCCCTATAGAATCATTAAGCGCCTTAATTGCAATTGTGTGGTAAACCTTTATGCATACATAGGTTTCGGACACTTTCATCTTATGCTAAGGTATTGTAGATGACCGACAATTGTGGACAATTACGTATTCATGACAAGATTCCTTTGGCGAGCCATTGTTTGAGGTACGAGTACTATTTCAAAAGTTAGTGGGACGGTTGGGGTGGTTTTTGAAATCGAAGTATCTTGACCTATCTAAGCAACAAGTTTCAGAGTAATGAACTCGTACAGTTGCGGCAGGATTTTAAGGATTTTTGGCTAATACTGGCTAATATAGGTTCCTGGTCGTTGCTGCCTTATAACAGTCGTCGCAAGTCGTTTTTCCTTAACATATTTACCATTTGGTAAAAATTTGGAACCACTTTCCTGCTAGAGTAGATACACACCTTTCTATCGCCTAATCCTTGTACTTCTACTTGCTCAAAGTGGAGGATAGGACATTCACGATCCTACTAAACCCGATTCTGTTTGGGACTTCCCTGTCGACATCGTTCTACATATATGCCACGATTTTGTTCTCGATAGACCTGCACCTAGTTTTCCTGGACCTCCAGTGCATCGATTTCCTTACGGGTGCCAGCGAAGGGTTTGCAGGTGCTAGACTTCTTCCAAAAGCTTATAAATGTCAAGTTCCTACAATGCTCCATCAGATCCAAAGTTTCTTTAGTCATCTTTCAAGCCTTCTCCTCTTTCTTTTGTACCGCTTTAAAGATTTTTGACATCCATTCCACCATTGTGATTATCATCTTCATGATCCTGAAACACTTTAAATCAGACGCGACCATTTCCACTCAAACACTGGCACCGCAGGTGGTAGTTGAGTTAGGGTCACTTGACAGTCTCTTACACTGCATCGTCATCTGAAAAGATATTTATAAACTTTTCCCTAAGATGAATCACCTAATTGACTGTCTTCCAAATATGTAACTCCCACTCATCGCATCTCAATTAGTTAAGTGAGGCCTTAGCGCAAACATTGACTTTTACCATTCGAGGTCAAAGTTCTTGTTCCTCCAATGTTTGAGAAATTCGTTTCGAAAATTGCCCAAAACAATGAGCTCATCATTATTCAGATAGTTCCGCAGTACCTGTATTTTCAAAGCGCCACAGTTCGTGAGTTAGATGCGTAGGTGTCCAGTTAATCATTGAAACTTCAAGGCAGGAGAAACAAGTCGATTCTTGCGCCAGGATTTTTTTGTAAGTAAAACTTAATAAGTTGAGTCCTTCAAAAGAGATTCTCTGTGACGTACCATACAAATACACAAAAGAACAAAATTTCTAAGTACGTGGTTACATCCTCCAAGTAAAAGTCCACACACAGGCACACGCATCCTTTTATTTAGGTTTTATTTTTATAAAGCGGTAAATTTATTCATATCCCATTTACAGGCGGAGAGTTGAGTGTTTTCGTACTTTGTTGTGTGTTTTTGTTGTTGTTGTTGCTCCAAGGCTGCATTCCAATCCATTCTCAAGGAATTACTCAAAATTACTGAACCCCACCCACTCTCAACCTACGGGCGACAACATAGTTTAGCCGCATACTGCGTGCTTTCATTAAATTCATTTGGAAGTCCTTTATTTGCAAATGGTACTGGTCTGGTGTCTCGAGAATAACTATTGCTCCCCCTTGTCGTATTTGGTTACTTCCATGACTTTACATGAAGCCTTTTTCTGTTTGTGTGTTGAACCTCCCCCCCCCCATTCATGCCCTTCGGCGGTGGTTGTAACGAGTGAATGTTGAGGGAAATCAGTAGCATGTAGTCCTTGTAACCGTCAAAATGGAAATGGAAATTGTATTATGATTTTGTTTGCATGGTGAAGTCAGAAACCTCGTCTAGCTAAGGAATGCAATTGTCGATTGGAGAGTTTTCCGGTTTCCGCTGAGCACATTTTCCCTTGTGGAAAACTAAAGGGTTTGCCTTTCATTGAGAAAGTTCCTTCTCTGGCACTCAGTTTATTTGTTCCGAGTTCCAGGATAACTGCATCAGAGAATAGTTTTGGACAGTTCCTTCGGTTTGCTAATTTGATGCAAATATCTGGGCGTTTATTGGAAATTTGCAATATTCTGCAAAGTTACAAGGAAATTATGCTATGCATGTGCAATGTAGAGTTTATGACCACGAAGGATTCTATGGAGGTAGGTTAGGTATGAGGGTTGACTGGGAAGGAAGTCCTTTCCCCGTCACACTAAGGTCAATGTGGACCCATTGTGCCTTCCTAGGATCTTAAATCTTGTATGGCAGAGTGCCGGACAGTGGCAGAGAAAGTGTAGAGTGTCGTCATCTACTTTTTTCGTCACCCCATCCCCTGCATAGGTCATCCGTGTTCAATCCCAGTCTTCTAGCATGATAGTTAAGTATGTTATGCCCGGTGATGAAACCTATTAGGGAAGATAAGGATTTTTTATTCATTTGCAGGATTCTTTCGATTTTCTGTTTATCGTAGGATGGCCATAGTTTCCTGGAGCTGAGTGCATTCCATATATCGTTGGCAGTACTTTTAATTTTGTTCCCAATTTTTTGTTATAGGTTACAGGGTGGGATTTTGGCGGTGTAACGGTGGAGGTAACGATAAGATCATTCCAAGAACGGAGCGTAGGACATGTTTGTTTAAAAGATTCACAGAAAAAAAATTAAGGAGAGCTTTACGCCATTCATATGCTTTTAAGGTCGAGTTTGATCCAGGATGTTCCTGTGCCTAGAGGACTTAATAGACTAGCACCCAAAGTCTCTCAATCTCACTGAGGGGAGAGGGAGAGGAGAGGAGAGGAGAGGAGAGGGAGTAGGTGTGGGATTACATTAAGAGCTTCGACCGGACTTTACCGCATGGCATTCGTAGTGCCTTATTTTTATTGCTCCTGGTGATATGGTTGAATACCCCACTCCTAGCTGTAGAGCTTTTCGGGCGTAGTAAGCCACGCATGCTTTCGTAAACTGTTGTTCTTCGTTTAGTCTCCAACTAAGCTTTGAGTCGAGAATAACCTAAATAACTCACCTTGAAGAAAGGTAAGAATAATTGGCCGTTGAGCCGCGAAGTCGTAAAGGTTGGTGGATCAGTTTTAGTGGTAAACAGCACCATCGACAACTTGATGAACAATTGCTTACCTTATTCGACAAATATAGTTGTTTGTTTCCCTTTTCTTACTCCCATGACTACTGGAACTCAATGCAATAAATGTAGCTGTAACAGTACCTTAAACTCGTATACTAGCTGTCAGAAATTTAAGTCCCACTAGGATACGAACTCACAATCATTAAACCCCACACGTCCGATATAATTTCTCCATTTCTCCTTTCTTTTACGAAGAATTCCTTTCATTTCTGTTTTCCATCGCTTTACATTACGAGTATAGCGCTGTCAGTTATGTTCACACAACTTATAACGTACGACAGCTACACATTCAACTTTTTGACAGCTCAGTAGTGAAAACTGTTATTGGATGGTTTATTCTTTTATAAAGCAATCTGCGTCATAAGTGTAAACAAAAGACTCTTAAAACACGGAAAAATTGATATGCAGGTTTGAAAATTTGCTGCAATTAAGGACTTGAGGGACAAAACTTCATCACAATGTCAAAGTTTCTACAGTTTAGACATTTCTTTTTTTTCAGTTGTACAATAATTTCAGAAGTAATTTTCCAGAGGCCAGATGCTATACACCCTCATCATCCTCATCTATCCAACCATCCATCATTTTTCCAAAAAAAAAAAAAATTGACGTTCATTGCCCCAAGCGCTCGTACGTTGTTATGGTTTCAAGTTCATTTCAACCTTATCATGCTTTATTACCCATTTAAACTGTCACACATTAGATGTGTAATGAAGCCTATCTGTGCTAATGACTTCTCAGATAAAAAACATCCATATGCACATGTTGTCTTGACAAAGGACTATAAGATGCTTTTGCTTTCACTTTGAATGAATTATTGTGGGGTTCCATTGAACTAAATTTTTGCAACATTTCTATGCGAGGAATGATGGCCATCTTTGAAACATATCCTTGGACGGTGTATTTATCCACTTTATTGAATAGATAGGTTAACTTAGAAGGATGTACACCACGATGGGTGCCTTAAAGGGGGTGATTGGTCCAATGAAGTGATAGTTTGCTGGTTCCCCTTCGAACTAGGGTTTGCTTCTAATGAATCGCATCAGGCCCATCAGTTTCCCGTATGGAAAAAAACGACAATTTTTGAGTTTGCAAAGCAGGATGAGCTCTATGCCTTCCTCATCCTTATAGCTCATGCAAGGCGGCTCATCAACAAGTTGAAGCATCCGGGAAAACAAGAGCATCGTCTTAAAATTCTGCATATTCGTATATTAACGTAGACGTCTGCCTGGTTAACGCCTAAGAACAAGTGGAACACAGCTTCAACACAGGCGGTCAATATCGCTCATCGGCAAAAACTTCCTTGGTCACTTGCGATGCGATGCTGAGGCTCAAGTAGAGATTGAACCAGAGTCTGTCGCACACATTGCACACAACTCCGAACGAGTTGTTGACGAATAGGGCTCGAAATATGTCGTCAGAAAGTTTGAAATAAGCCTTGTATTAAACGCCCCTTACACCCGAGTCTAGAGCACCGTACTGCTCCAAAACAAATATCTGGTCAGTCGTTGCTGTGCAAAGGTCTATTTGTTCGAACTGCACTACGATGTCGGTTGCCGGAGAAGCGGATGGCTGTGACTAGGAGGCCGCATGGCATCTTTCGTCGGGTCGTTCGTTGGTCACATTATCGCTTCCAAGAGCGCCCGCTTTAAGTTCAGCTCGTCGGTTTCTGTGGTATTTAGCATTAGATTCTGGGGACAGTTTTGATATTTGTATACCTTTCGTCCGCCTTCAAAGCCCGCAACGATAATCAAAATAATTTTTAACACGACGCATGTTCGATAGCACGGCAATCCGTTTAACTGAATCAGTGGCAGAATTCTGCGTGACGACTCAGGAATGGATGGGGATCAAATCTTACGATCACATAACACCAATCTTCTGGTCACCTAACACCCCCAACCTTAATCCATTGGTTTAGTTTGTAGTCTCCACAAAACCATTCCAGGATGCTATTGTCCAAGCAATGGCCACCATCAACAAGGACTTATCGACTTAAATATGGACTACAGGCGTATACATATGTATTGACGTTTCTTTTGTTTAAGTTATGAAAATTTTCTCAAAAAGCCTTCTACTTAGGCGATACGCAAGCATTTCATTTGTGGCTGTCATACCACATACTACGTCGTACCATGCCTTCACTCATAGTACGTCATGAACCTACTTTTGACATCTCAAACCACAAATTTGACGTTATGTTTTTCCATTAAAAAAAGGACTCTTCAGCATCGTTACCACACACCACAATGTTTCCTCCATCATCTTCAGAAACCTCCACAAAGTTACCTCTCACCCTATAAACAGCCCAACTTTCAATTATTCAAAATATACTACAGTTTACACTGTTATACTCTAAAACCGTTACCAAGAATAATTTGCGTCCCGCGAAAATCCTTTAATGCCATTTGCTACAAACGCAAGTGCTTATAAAATAATATTCCACACGCACTATGGTAAACAAAAGCCACGAAAGACGCACAAGAGACTTATTTATTGGCTTCACCTGAGCTCCACTTCATATGCACTGAATAGCGGATACGGTTCATTAAATCCTTGAAAAAGGACTACTTATACACATATACACTTCAAGTTGGGTACACACACAAAGTAGGCGTCGACTCAAAATATTTCATTTTGAATTCCTGTGGTGGAATTAAGAAGTGACAAAATCTAACACTAAGGGGGTATGATGTTTCCGGTGGTTGAACCACGCGACTCACTAATACATAATAATCCCTCTTCCGGAGAGAGAAGCAAAAGTCCTGGACACCTGATGTAATTTCCCTTCTAATTCCACTAGGAGCATCAAATATTCCCTTTCCCTTTGCAACTGTTTATAGATTTAAATACTTTTAGGCCGCGGAATGTTTCGCGTTAATGGAAATTGTATCGATGTAGTGGTGCCGAATATTCGAACTTCGTTTGGGGGTGAAGTTTAAAGGGTCGAATTCAAAGTTAATTCGCATGCTGGTGCGGTACTCCTCATAGCCATGCCCAGAGGTTGAGTTTTGTAAATATTTTATTTCCAATTTGCGAGAAAAGTTTTTCCTCAATTGCTGTTGGCATTTTGCTAAATTAAATTAATTACAAACATTTAGACGTTCAACTGTGAAAAGGCGTGAGCGTTTAACTCCACTTAAGAGCACACGCAATAAGATTCGATATATAAATATATGATTTATGGAAGTGTTGAGGGTATTTTCATTAGAATGCGTACTTCCTGGTACGGGTAACAGAGCTGGCTGAAATGCGTACCTAAATTTGGTTGGAATTTTGAGGGTGCTGACGTCTTTGGCCGAGGGCTACCTCAGATTGATGAAGTTAATTAGAGATGTAAGAACTCTATTTTATATCCAAGTGTTTAGAGACATTGATTCTCAATTTAAGTTCGAAGAACTTTAAAACATTGTACCTGCTTAGAGAGCATCATCATCTTCTCGTTAAGTGAGTGGGTTGACGCTATAACCTTAACTCCAGTTATGATCCTTTGTGATGACCTACGGAGATAGATCCTACGTCGACTTTATGAGCTTGAAAAATAGTTCAAATTCTGAATGAATCACCCATGACCTTCGAAGAAAGTTCACCGCTACCTTCAGAGAAATTTTTTGTAGATCTTAGGCAGTGCCAAAAAAATGTACAAGTTTTTCACTGTTGCATCTAAAACAATCCTTTTCATCTTATTCTCTCTTAAATTTGCGTAGGTTAGGATAGCTATATCCCTGGGCTAATTGACCCATTTTAATAACCCCAACGTGCGTGGTAGAGCATGCATACAACTTTACCAGCCAGTTCTTTGGACTAATCGTCCTAGGGGGACAATTGACGCGCATTAATATATGTAGTCGCACCGACAAGCATTGGGACATGGCTTCCTCCGAGGCACAGTAGAGTAGTTGTCTTTTTTTTATATCGAGCAATGGTCACAAGTTGCGGGTTATGAGTATCCGTCTAACAATCAATACAATTTAAATGTTCACATTCACGAGTAAATCCTACGTAGGAAGAGTAGGGTCTACCAAGTCGTCCATCGAAGAACCACGTGACAAGAAAAACATCTGGCAGTTCTTAAGGAAAGCTTAACAACTGGCAGCTGGCTTGAAGGCCGGAACGCAGACTCTTCGAAATAGTGAAGGGAACTTTGTCACAGAAGTGAGTTTGAGCAGAACTTCAAGCAATTCCTGATTGGGTATAGCATTGACTGAAAGCTAGGGCAAGCTATCAAAAGGGTAAAGAACAACAAAGCCGTCGGTTCTTACAACAAAATAAGACCTAAAAATTTTGACGTTTCAATGAAGGTGAGACTAGTGCCATCTAGGGTCGAAGGTGTAATGCGTTTTAAATTATTTGAGTCCATGTGAAGTAGAAGTTTTCGGCTTCAGGAGTAGATAAGGTGGTGTCACGATGGTCCTACTTTTGACCAAAGTGTACATTTCCTTTGGTGGATCACTCCATACTAAATAACAAGTTCACTTAATTCATTACTTACTTAAGCTGGCGCCACAGTCTGGGTTGTATCTGGACCTCAACCAATAAGCGACTCCAGCCAGCTCGATCTTTAGCTAGCTGCCACCAGTTTTGCAAGGTCCCCTTCAACTTGCGTGTGCCGCCTGAGTTGCGGTCTTCCTCTTCTGCGCTGTTCCTCGGGGCGGATTCGAAAATTTTTCAGACCGAAGCATTGGTGTTCATCCGCTCTACATGACCTAGCCACCTCAGTCGTTGGACCTCCACTCTTCTGGCTAAGTCGATGTCGCTGTTCAGCGCCCGTTCAGTTGTATCTCCTCCTCCACTCAACGTCTATGCAGACGAGACCAAAAATCACCCGAAGAATTTTCCTTTCGAAGCAGCCAAGAGCACCCTCATCCATTTTTGATAATGTCCATGCCTTTGCGCCGTAGAGCAGGACTTGGATTATAAAGGTCTTATATAGGGTCACTTTTGTTGGTCGAGAGAGGGCTTTGCTAGTCAATTGCCTTCTTAGCCCAAACAATTGGCAAGGGTTATTCTTCGTCTGATCTCAGCGCCGCTGGTGTCGTTGTCTGAATTAATAGCGGAGCCTAGGTATACAAAGTCCTTAACTACCTCAAAATTAAATCTGTCGAGGGTGACGTTCTGTCCGAGACGTCGGTGTTGAGTGTCCTTTCTCGTTGACAGTATTAACTTGGTCTTGCCCTCATTTACCGTTAAACCTATCTTTGCCGCTTCCCTCGCAATACTCACGAAAGCGTTACTAACATCACGCTGCTTTCTTCCGATTATGTCAATATCATCGGCGTATGCGAGTTACTGGACGGACTTTTGAAAGATTGTGCCTCTTGTGTTGGCGCGTGAGTTTTGCACTATCCTTTCAAGAATGGTATTAAAAAAGTCGCATGACAGCGCATCGCTTTGTCTTAATCCTTTTTGGACATTAAAGATCTCGGTGGGTTCTTGACCGACCTTGATTTTTTTTTTATAATTCACTAGCACCTTAATGGAGCAGTGTGCACTCTCCATCGTTATCCTGCACAAACAGACGAGTTTGGCAGGGATGCCAAAACTAGATATCGCTCGTCTCTATAGATGCTGTCATACGCGGCCTTAAAATCAATGAATAGATGGTGTGTATCTATTTGGAGCTCCTTCCAAGATCTGCCGTAGTGTGAATATTTGAACTTTCTTGGCCTAAAGCCACACTGGTATGGACCAATCAGGTTGAACGGCTTCAGACGTTCACACAATACGGCAGATAGGATCTTGTAGGCACAGTTCCGATGGTCTCCTTTCTTGAGGATCGGACAAACAATGCTGAGGTTCCATTAATCGAAGATACTTTCTTTTGACCATATTTTATAGATGAGTTGGTGTATGCTCCTTACCAAGTCATCGCCTGCCGCTTAGAAGAGCTCGACAGCCAGGCTCGGCACTTGGACTTCAGCTTAGATATGGCTATCTTCACTTTATCCTGGTCGGGTGGACGGAATTGTTGGTCTACATCATCCAGGTTGAAAGGACAACCCCTGCAAACGAAATAAGAACAAATCCACTACAGTTTCCTTATTCTACTTATTGAAGGCAACCAATGCAAATCAATTTTAGTCCGCCCTTTCTCCCAACTGATTTCCTTTTTTTCTCGCATGAAAAGTGTCTCAAACTTTTCTGAATCTATAATCTGCAAAGTATTGTCGCTGTAAAATAACACGTCTTTTCATGGCACCATCGCTCTCAGCAAGCATGATGAGCATCCTGATCTCCCATTTGAACTCGTCAAAAGAAGCAGTCAATTAGCCACACAATAGACATTGGAACAGGTGCTTAATTTTCTATTAATAAAAGTATGTACTACACGACTTCCATTAATTTTATTGTTCCTGTTAGTACAAACGTGAAATTCCTTTTTTTTTATGGCAAACGGAAATAGCAAACGATTGAGGACATGTAGAGCGTGGTAATAATTAATTTTGGCATTTTGAACTTTACCACTTGGCAGTATGAGCAATAAAAGTGTACACCCTGACAAAACTTGACATCTCTCAAGTGGTACTCTAATTCCAGTGATTGTTTCCCTTAGCGTGTTCAAAAAAGGATTATCTAACGTCCACAAAGTCAGAACAAAAGTGAAAACTAGAAATTAACAGAAAATGGGTCAATTTATGACCACTTTTCGTCATGTGACATTTTCCCATGGATTTTCGAATGCACACATAGCACGCGAGATGGCAATTAAGCGGATCGGCGTCGGAGATATGATGTTTAAAACTTCGAGTGGGAGTGTTGAAATGTCATATGACATACTGGATAGTGAGTGGTTTTATTAAATGAAATGATTTTCAGGTGGGTGTCTGGTAATCTACTTAGATGTTGGTGGTGTTAATCCTTTAAATCGGTGGATGTAGTGAAATTCAGCATATAGGGTATGTTGGCAGAGAAATATGATAAATTTCGAAGTGGTGACACTAATGACAGATTTAGTTGCCATCAATTGACTGTCTATCCTCCACTTTCTATAAATTACCGCCACTTCTGTTATAGGATCACGTTTTCAGGGCAGGTCCGGGATCGGTGGGAAAAAAACAAATTTTTTTGGAGGCTGCGTCGTTCGTGCGTACCTGAGGACGGGAGCGAATTTTCTTTGAGTTTGAAGCTCCATTCTACCCATCTTGCAAAGAAATTTAACGGAAAGACGAGAAAAAAATGCACGTTTTTCGGGCAGATCCGGTGTTGGTGGGGAAAAAAACCACTTTTTTAGGGTCTGCTCCATGCCACTTTAGACGCTGCTGAGACCTCCAGGCTAAGGACGAGAGCTTATTTTCCTTGAGTTTGAAGCTCCGAAGAAATTTAAGAGTTAACGGAAAGTGTTTTTCGAAAAATCACCAATAAGCCCGATCCTTAGTAACCTGATTTCAGTCGAACACTTCAAGTTGGTTGTGATCCTTTTCGACTTGTGCGTGCCACCTAGGATGAGATCTTTCTTTATAATGTTGTCCCTCCGAGTTAGATTTAAAGACTTCGCGGGTCGAAGCGTTTCTGTGGCCTCGTCCCAGACATCTCAAACATATACTCGTAGTTCATCGTTAACGTAGGATTTATCGCTCGAAACGACCATGTTCCAGCACCATAAACAAGGACTGGGATGATCAGGGTCTAAATATATAAAGATATTCCTTAGAGGATCGAATTAGGACCTTAGTTGCCTTCTAAGTCTAAGAAAGCAGGGATTGGCAAAAGTTATTCTCCGTTTCACTTGTGAGATGTGGAAAGTGATAACAGAGCCTAAGTAGACAAAGTTGCGGTGCATTGTGACTTCCTGTCCGATTCATCGATGTTAAATGTCCTTTTTTGTTGACAGGAAATACTTGTTTGTGTCCGATTTTGCATATTTCTGCTTCAATACTCGAGTTTTAGTTTCAAAGAATTTTGAGAGACTGTGCCTGTGTGAATAGTGAGATTCACACAATCTGTTCAAGTTTCTATCTTCAACAGGGAGAAAGAGGTCCCGGTGATGTCATTAATTACCTTGACAAAGCAGAGAGAGTTTCCCACCGTTATTCTGCCCAAACAGATGAATTTAGGAAGGATGAATGAAACCCAAGAAGTTCAATACGTCATCCTTGCTCTTGCATGCCAGTGACCCTTGGAGGGTCTGAACCTGAATTAATTCCGCTTTCCATCCTTCACGGTCCCGGGCATTCTGCTTCCAATTAACTAGACCAAGGTTTCTGGCGTCCGCTATTGCCTGAACTTTAAACCTTAGGTTCGGTCTTCCTTTTCTTTGTGAACCAGGTCGCTGGTATTCAAAGATCCTCTTAGCTGGAGCATTCTCGTCCATTCGCTCGATGTGGCCGAGCCATTGCAGTTTACGGATTCTTGCCTTCCGGACTACATCCACATCTTTGTACAGCTCGTAGAGCTCGCGGTTATATCTTCTCCTCCATTCGCCCTCCTCGTAGACAGGACCAAATATTCGACGTAGAATTATTCTTTCGAAGGATCCCAAGATCTGCTCCGCTATCTTACTTATCGTTCAGCATTTAACTCCATAAAGCAGGGCTGGCAAGATCAGAGTTTTGTAGATCATGATTTTGGACCGGTGGGTTAGGAGTTCGGACCCTAGTTGTTTGGACAAGCCGAATGCATGTATATAAGCGTCGTATATGGCGTCTACAAGTTTAGAGAGGGATGAAAATAAGAGACGTTGTGCCTCTGTGCTCTCGGAATGTGCACAGCATTTGTGCTGGCTTAATGTGTGGTCCGCATTGTAACCTCAATTTCACGTCCTTGATCGTATCAACTCAGATTCTTTATAGAACGGAGAAAGCCCCCATGGTATGGTAGTTCTGTTTCCTATATATTCGTCAGTAATTAACTTTAATTACCTTGTACTTATAACATTTTAAATTGCCTTTGCTAAATGCATGCAAAATTGATTCGAAAGCGGTAAGTAATCGTACCTTGAAATTGTTTTTCGAAATAGAATTCCTATCAACAATAGCGCACTCAGTAGCAAAATGTCTTCGTTTTTAATAAATACTTTTGCGTTAATAATTTTTTTGAAAACTACTTGCACACAGGATCTTCGTCCACGGATCGTCGGTGGAACAGAAACTACCCTATCTAAGTATCCATTTATTGTCTCACTAAGATTCGAAGAGGAACATGCATGTGGCTGTTCAATTTTGAATGAACGCTGGCTCCTCACAGCCGGCCATTGCGTGTTCGAAACGGAACCATCCGATTTCGATGTCCATTATGGTTCTACCGAACTGGACGAAGGCCTTGACAATGTGGTCGCAGTGGAAGAAATAGTTGAACACGAGAATTATAATAATAACATAATGTTTAATGACATTGCTCTAATAAAAACTTCATCCGATTTACCGCTATCGGATTCCTTGCAACCGGTTAAGTTAGCAGAAAATGTTCTTAGTATTTATAATCCAAAGTCCAGTTGGGCCACTGTTATTGGCTGGGGATTAACTGAGGTGAGTAAAGTTATTACTGTAGGTTAGCTATGATAGATATTCAACTTTCCAGGACATTTTTCAGGGACTATAAGTTGTTTTCTAATAAAATTCGGGGACTTACCCATTCTTTACGTAAGTCCACGAATTCCTCCCGAAATCGACCATTTATTTGAATTTGTGAAGGAGCTGTTCAATAATATTCATTTCCTTTCAAATATTTGAATTTAACGGAAAGTGTAAGAAAAAAAAAATTGAGCGGAAGTTGGTTTGAAGACCGACTGCTCGTTCGTTGATCGTTTTTGTTCGTCCTCTTTGTCATTGTCGGTCCTCCCTGACTAAAGGTTGATGTGCATGTGTGTTGTACTGCATAAATTAAATAATTTTTTTTTTTTTATATTAACAGGAATACGGAGACGTCTCAAATGTCCTGCAAGAAGTTAAAATACAGATCTTTTCCAAAATAGAATGCAAAAGAAAGTACGGGTGGCAAATTACGGGCCAGCAACTTTGTGGTGGCGTTCGTTGGGGTGGTAAGGATGCTTGCCAAGGAGATTCTGGAGGTCCATTAGTTGAAAACGGTGTTCAAGTTGGAATAGTATCGTGGGGTGAAGGCTGTGGTATTGCTGGTAAACCAGGAGTTTATACAGAAGTTGCATCTTACTTGGATTGGATCTATGAAAAAATACCAGAATTAAGGGATGAAGAATGAACTTAGCTGGATGTTGAATGCAATGGAAAAATAAAAAGTTTCAATGTGGTTTTGGTGTGCTTAGCTATTCGTTTCTATATTCTAAGCTGAATCCCTTAGGCAGCACAACAACTGGACTTTTTATTTTTTAAATTTCTGATTAAATTGAATTTCTAACCATGAGAAGCTTTTCAATCATTCAAAATTTGGAAAGCAACTGCTAATTTGAAAGATTTGATCCTGTCATTCTTGTAAGCGGTCAGAGTCGACGTCTTTGTTGTTTGTCAGCTTCTGATTGCTTATCAACATTATTTCTAATCACTCGGTCAACCCGATATGCTCAATCAGGAAATGTGACCCTTCACCTTTTAAAAGAGCCTACGTTCCGACCTTGAAACTGTCTAATTTTATTATCTAACATTAATCCTCCTTTTGGTAATGTTTCTCGTTTTTAACTCACTGAATATTGCCAATAACAACTGCGTAATAGTTCAAGACCGAAACCGAAATGTTTATAAATTCATCATATTGACATGACATATTTTCAGGTTGAGTATTCTTCCTATTTAATGCGAAAACTCCGACGGTCAGAGCTATTTTTATCAATTTACAGACTTTCTTTGAAATTTAGTGCGCCGACTATTTCGTAAAATGAATTTTATTAGAATAACACATCAACATGACCATGAGCCATTTCTGACTTACTCATTAAAAATGTTCCTAAATAAATTGCACATCAAAGAAATCGAAATTCAAGAGCAATATTGCGTTGTGGTCTGTTCATGACATTTATGAATTTTCTTGGAAATAAAAGTCAATAGTCTCTGTTCCCAAGGTCCAATAAAACCCACGGAAAGTAGTCAATATTCAATTGAAAGATACTATTCGATGCAGATGTTAAGAGAATATTTATGTTTTGTTTATATTTTTCATTTTATCTGTTCTGCATCGACAAGTACTTTCGATTGCACGTGCTTACTTAGGTCCGTGTTGTTCAAAAATTCTAGATTTGAAAGAAATAAGAGCAAACGACCCTCCAAGTATTATTTTACATTATTCTGAGGCTCCTGGTTGCAAGTCGCGTGCAAGTAAAATATGCATGTGAACTTTCATGGATTGCAAAACCTGCGAAGTAGAAGGCATATCAATGGTGAGCTCGAAGGAGCCTGTCTAGCAGTGACTACCTCTAGAGGCAGTTATTGTTGATTTACTGGTGTAACTTAGCTAGAGTGGAACAGTAGAGCGTAATATTGTAGATAGCCTTATGCACACACTAAGCGTTTGGACGAAACAGAGTGGACTAAGGTAAAGCCCCAGAAAATCGAACTTGTGCTCTTTATTAACAAAAGAACAATATCCGTTTTTCCGCTACCGACCATTGAGATTATCGCCCTTAAGCTACTCGACTCATACTCGACAGTAAGCTCAACATTATGACAAAAATATATGAAAATTAGCGTGCACTAGAACAACCAGTGCAATGAGAACAACATCAGCGACAGAAGCAATTCTTAACCTTCTGCCTTTAGACCTCTACATACTAGAACCCGCAACGAAGGCTGCTTTTAGAATCAGCCAGTCAAACTACTGGAGATCGAATCCATAAGGATATACCAAGATACTAAGCAACTTTCTGTGCGATAATTTCAACTCGGAGTACACTATCCCGTACTTGGATTTCGAGAGACCTTTTTCGCCAGTGTTTCCAAGCCGAGAATAATACAAAACGAAGTATCTTATGAGTCTTAATCCATCTATAACTATAATTCGACGATAGATACAGGCAAAGGACGTCAACTCTACAGCATAGGCATCACACTGGCAGTAAGGTGGTCATATGGCTTGAAAGTGTTGATCGTACTTATGACAACGAGATGTTCGAAAGAAATACTGTGAATTATAAACAATGGAAACAATACTAATAATTCTCCCCAGTCATTCTGGACACCACCCTCGGAGCAAATGCTGAAACTTTATACCACCTGAGTTCAAAATCACTGCACCAACACTAGTATTGTGTGATTATCATCATAAGGATTTTTATAACCCCTTAAGCGCTAGTGAATTATCGGAGATTCTTGCAGTAACAAGATCCGCGCAATTAGTGTCAATACTAACAATATCACGGAAGGATATCACGATTCACATTCAGAGCTAGGCGGCTATAAAAGCAATAGTTGCCGCGCATTTAACATCGCAGCTTGTAAAATGTTGTCGTGAAGAGCTTACGGTTCTTGGTACATAGCACAATGTAAAGCGCTGCGTGGTTCCTGGTCACAGCAAGATGAATTAGATAGAAATTATTCAGTCCTAAACCGAGGGCAAGCAGGCGGTATGATTAAACCTCTACTCTACAATCTTAAGGCCGAAATTGCACACAAATCCTTAACTGCAGCAAATAGTGAATTGTTAATTAACTGTGAAGGGGTGGTGGCCAGAGTATGCCAAGACAAGAAAACAAGCTAGTAGGTTATCATACAAAGAAACTACATTTGAACGACGACTCCGCAGGGGATACAGGGATGAGGCAGTTTATGAGGACGCAGCCCATTTTCTCTGTCATTGCCCAAACCTCTGTGAAATAGTTCTCCGATCACATCGACGAACTACTTGATGTCTCATCATCTGCTATACTCAAATATGTAAGGGTGTTCGAATGGTTGCCACCAATCAATTAAAACCATTAGTATCACGGCGCAGGGTCATAAGTCCACAGGCCAAAAGTTCTCAACTTTTGACCCACATGGGTGGGTTATAAGTTCACAATTGATTTGTAGATTTATAACCCACCTAGGTGGGTCAAAAGTTCACACGATTTTCTGTGGATTATTGACTCATCGATTGTGGTCTTATGGCTCACAGGGGTGGGTTATAAGTCCATAATTATTAAAAGCTCATAACACCAAATGAATATAACAACAAAAACTTATTGCTTCTCACCGATTTTGGACATAAAAAGGACCGTAGCAGCGAAGCAGTGCAATACAGATTCCCAATATTTCAAAGTGTCTCAACAAACTCGCGACAGAATTGTGCACTTATGGCCCACTTCCTTTTTAACATTGTGGAATTATAACCCGCAATGTTGTAGGTGAGTTATAAGCTCACAATTGGTTTGTGGCATTATAACCCAGCCGTTTGGGTTCAAAGTCCATTGTGGACTTTTGGCCTGTGGACTTATGACCCTGCGCCGAGTATCACATCGATTTACATAGACGTAAGCGTGATGAAGATTGTAAATTATCTCTATCAGGCAACTAATCAAACCTTACTCGCTAAACTAAAACAATAGGTAACATTTCTGGACCAATGGATATAGTGCCTGTAAGGCTTATACTTCTATCATCCATCTTATAACTTTCCTTAGCACATTTTTGTGCAGATGTATCATCTCCTGTCACTTTTCTATTTTTTAACTTTAAATCACACTCTTCCTATGTGACATCCATTCCAAAGGAGAAAGGCAGATATTTTTTTTTTTTGTTTTTTTAAATCTCAATTGCAGATGTCGATGCTACATTATTTGTGAGCTGTCATTGGAAATTGAACAACGAATCCCAAATAAATTTCGCATAACTGGCATGATGACACACCAAGAGGAATGCTTCCTGCATACATGACCGGAATAGACAATTTGGGAGAACTATTTCTGTCGGAGGGCGTGTGCAGCCGACGTTAAAGAAAACAAATTGAATTTTCTGTATATTCTTTGAAGTCTTTATCTTGGATGATGTCATCACTCCACCAAACCCTAAGGATTTGTGGATGATAAGTGGACCCATAAATTATCTTGTTTCGTTATCCACACTAATTAGTTCAATGTATCATTTATTTGAAAGTAAATCTAATCTGTTTGTCAACAACAAAAGGCGCAATTCATCTCCTTTTCGCAAAAGAGAAAATTAAATGCTGAATGAAACATCCTTTTACAAGGAGCTTAGCTACAGTAAATTTATCAAAATCAGACAAATTTTCAAAAGTCTGTGTTTAAATTTCAATTTCGCGGAATGTTTAATGCCTTAAACCTACTTTGACTTCTGTCTAGACATGTCAAGCAGATTCAATAGTTTAGCATTCGCATCACCCACATACCCACTTACCCAATCCACGTTATAATCTTTGAAAAGCTTGTAAGTCATTAAAGATTTCTAAGCACCAGTTGATGGTGTACGATGGTAATGGTGCGATAAAATTAAGCTTTTCAACAGACGAATCCGCAAAAAACACTTTCAAAAGTGTACAGTCCTTTGAACTAAAAATAAAATTGACTCTTATTCGGAAATGAGTTTAAGCACTTCCTCAGCCCTTGGCATAACCATGGTACATTGCTAGTGTTCCGTTAAAATGCCAAAAGGAAAACTGAATACATTTTGAACTTAATGTTGTTGGCTTTGTCTGTGGAAACATTTCTCAGAAAGGACTTTCTTTAAAGTTAATTGACTTACGAGTATTTCCTTTGAAAACATGGTAGGGGCAACTGAAGTCATTAAACTCATTTGGGTTCTATGACTTGTGAGTGACGTTTATGATATTTTATTTTCTTTGCTGGTGGGAGTGCCGATAATTAACCTCGTGTTTTGAAGATTGAAGTAGAGTGGGGTTGGGGTAGTTATAAGATTTTGTAGCCGCAGACTTTAACGTCACAGCTCTTTTATATAAGAACGCAGTATTTAACTGAAGGCATTTTTGGAGTGGGAGTACTGGCAAGAGATTTGGTCAGTTCTAGATCAGCATCATGGTGGGTGTCATCACAGGACACTGTCTAAAAGACAAGCATACAACAGGGCTTGGTGTATACTTATACTTTTGTAGAAGCTGCATGAAGGAGAAGGAAAATATTTTCCACGTTTTTGTAGCTGCCCAGCTCTCTCCCACAAAAGAAAACTTCAGTTTGGAGAATTCTACTCTAACTACCTTGGCGATCTTATAAACTCAAATGTCACAAACCTCCTTCGGTACATCAGAAGCTCCAATTAATTTAATAAGTAGGTAAGCAAGATCCATGTGGTAACACGATGCACCTGGCTGGCTTAAGCTGGCAGCCACTTCAACATTATCTAACCTTTCTTAAAAGCAGATGTGGCTAAAGTTGTTAGCTCATTTTTCGCTCCAGAGGAAGGACCAAATGGGCACCTCCAGCTGAATAGTCGATTGCTTGCTTCAAAAAAGCACACTTTTCATTCAAATTTATTGACATTCAAAAGGACGAAAGGTTCATCTAATGAAGACTGTTGGGTTCATAAAACCTAACAATCGAACCACTAAAGAAGAACTAAAGTAGGACGGCTCATGAAGAACCGTCTAGATATTCGATCACGCGACATGCCCTGGACTTCACCCACTGACGAAAGACAATGAATGATGGTTTGGAGCTCGGTTGTGTGAACCTTAAATAGCTGAATTTATACGCCAATTCCAACAAACATATAAAACGATCCACTAATCTGGAGACTATATTATCTATTCGTTCTGAGATGCAAAGAGTTTTAAACTTTCAACACTTGATTGAGCCAATCGTGATCCACATCGTCCTTTGATGCTTTAACAAAATCTTAATAAATCTTTTTAGAAGCCTTTACGAACACCAAGGGGTCAGTGCATAAGATTGCTATGCGAGCTGACGAAAGTGGTCATCTTATTCCTGCTCTTGGCACCGAGGTAGATATGCACTATGTCAAGAACGGAAGAAGAGAAGACTTCTTAGAGTGATCTATGGCTCCGTCGGCATAGACGGTGAGTGGAGGAGGATATACATCAAAGAAGTATCTATGAACTGTTCAGCGATTAAGATGACTGGAACATGGAGAGCAGAGCTTGTCAGTACTCTGGCCCGGAGTCTTCGAATACATCAGGGAAGGATGGCGTAGTAAAGGAAGGCAGCTAACTGAAGATCCAGCTGACTGGACACGTTTGTTGGTTGAGGCCCTTATTGATAAGGTCGACTCAGAGCGAAAAAGTGCTTCGCTTGTCTAGTCTGAAGCTTCTTCGCTTCAACTTACGTAGTTGCATGTAAGCCTTACGTGGTTTTCGTTCGTCAAATTCGATCCTTTTTTCGGTCGCAGATTTAAAACAATTTGTCAGAAGTCTTTACATTTAGGCGCTCCTAGCCTATTCCTATTGCAACCTGTTCATACTGAAGCAGAAAATCATTCGACAGTTGCTCTTATTTTCCATCCCAATGTCAGCTATTCGTCATTCAAGACGACAAATCATCAAGACCATCAACTTATTTAGTCTTTTATTGCTGGTGGCGCCACTTTTAATTGGTAATGGTAGTGGTGGACAACGTGTGATCATTCCTTATTCAAAAAGTTTCGCAGATAATTTTTGTTCGTTAACGCAGAATAATAGACCCCTGTTTCTGGTCTACAATTAAAATAATAGGCCGTCCCCGTCAGCACTTGCAATTTTAGACACGAGAACCTAGTGGTTACGCTCACGATGTAGTTGCGGTTTTCATTTATGAAATTGCACTATCGCATTCCAGCACTATTTGTGTCCGCAGATAGGGTCCTATATCGAAAACTGAAATATGAATTTGTAGGAATCTCTGTAAACATGTATCCTGAGGACATTATTTGATAACAACACAGTCGTGTTGCGTTTCACTTGGGGCACTCCAAACTGATGCAGTTTTTGAATCTATTACAACTGAAGCAAATAAGATAAAAGGAAAAAAAAAATGTACGCGCCAATAGCATGTATGTAATCAACGCATATTAAAACCGAATCAATTTTAAAACTGGAACCCAAAAACAAGCAAACAATCCTTTCAACGTGAATGAATGCAATTTTCTCTTTACCAGTCAAATCTTGCCGAAGGCCTATTGAATTACTCTCCAATCCAAGTGCATATTTTCAATTTTAGTTCAGCAAAACGTGCAAAGTGTATGAAAGAATGCTGGTACTGTTGTACTCGGGCGTATACGTACCATTTTGTTTTGTTTTTCATATTGTTTGATACAATTTTTATGATGCGCACCATTAAATTGGATAGTTTCACTGCGAATTTTCCTGAGAATTATGGAATTTATGAAAAGAATTCTGTGAAAAATGTATAACCTGTTTAAAGTCTGTTTTAAATTATTCAGAAAGTTTATTAACAATTGTTTGACAATTTCAATGTTAACCCTTTCCCTTTTGCTGGTAACCCAGCATTCAATCGTTTTAGTATTTGAAAAATGCAGTAAAAGAAAATGAAGAAACTCATGTGCATGCACACTCTCAAAAGTTGTACGCTTGGTGGAGAGAAATGGCCTCAGCGTGGATCCTAGCAAATCAGAATTGTCACCCGCTATTAAGAAAATTAAAATAAGTGGCCACTATATACCTAAGATAGAAAGTGCTTATAATTGCAACTGAGACTAGAGAAAAACCTGGAAGAACGAGTTGGGTTGAGTGGCTGTCCCTACTACGCAGGGACACACTTAGACCAGAACAAGGCTCGTTGTGGTGCCACGTAGAAAAACCGGGTGAACAGTATCAGAGACCTCACATGTGTAATTTTGTTAGAGAAGAAGAATAAAGTTGAAGTTGGTGTTCTGGGTAACCGTAGCGGTGTAAACCCTATCCTGTGCCACACTAAGTGCAGAAACAATTAGACCCTTATACAAGTCATCGAAGAAGTACTCCTCCTTAGTCTTGATAGAGCAGGGCAGGAGCAAAGAAGGTGTGTGGTCGTTTCCTCCTCCTTTTCGTCACTGATTCTAAAAAAATCGTTAGAAAGTACACCCATTCTGATGAGATGCTTGTCAATAAGGCAATGCCTCGTAAGGGCTCCTACTATATTTCTTACATATTTCCTATTCACGGACAGAAGTCTTGCCGTTCTCCTCAGATCCAGGTTGGGCCAGATCTGTTTTGACAGAAGACTAGCTATTCTATCAGCTTCAGTATCGAGGTAAGATTTTATCGATTCTATGGAGGCAGGTGGTTCCCCTCCATTATCAGACGAGATCCGACCTGCGCCTTCCTATGTTAGCTCGTCCGCCCTTCAGTTGCTCGGAACGTCCCTGTGCCCACTAGCCCAGCACAGGGAAACATCGCATCTGTCAGCAATCTCATTCAGAGACCTGCGGTAATGCTTTCCCAACTTGGATCATACTGTTGGAGATTCCAAGGCTTTTATCGCTGCCTGACTATCACTGTATAGTACAATAGCGCAACCATCTACCACGTTAATCGAAAGCCAAGCCGCCTGAATAACACTGCAGTGATCCGGCAGTCGTTTGGCAACGAGCAACGAGCAATTAAAGAAAATTAACTGTTTAGATAGGCAAGAGAGATTTCCACAGGACACAATCGAAACAAGTTTGAGGTTATTCTTTACGAAAAAGAGGATTACGATCGATCTGATTTAGCCATTGCCAACTGGCATCACTGTCTAGAACCCCAATAATGCCAAATAGGAATGATACTAGTAAGAAGAGTTCTTTGGTCAAAATATGTTGCGTCGACCACATCAAAGGCAGTCTCATTTTTCTGACAGTATAAGGGTGCATTTGGCAAGACGTTTCGGTAGTTTGGTGAAAAGACCTTTCGCATAAATATGAATGTGACAGCTTCAAAAGACGGCTTTTCTTGGCGGCGTTGCAATTGCTAAAGTTTCCTCTCCTCAATATCTATATCATGAGGTGCACCATCAAAGAAATTTACCGTCTTAGACGGCATACCTCGGCTTCTGGTATTATCCGTATTCTAGTTTTGATGATCTTGCGAATTTATCCTTAAGACAAACATGAATCCATCTATTTGAATGACCACGAGCTATATTTTAATGGAAGCGTCGCAGTGTATTTTTCTATTTCGATGACCAGGCGGCGCTTAAGGAATTGCGTAACCCTTAAATCACTTTGAGTATGCATGAGCTCTCTAAATTTGGTTGCAATATTAAACACCATTGTATGTGACATGACCCTTCAGGATGCAAATGAACTTAAAGGATGCTCCCAGATGTTTATAAAAAAAGACAGCAGACAACTTATTGACATCCTATCGGGACACTTCACTTTGGTCAAGTGCTAATCCTACTAATATTATAAAAGGGAAACGTTGTCCGTTTGTTTGTTTGTTCCTCTGTAACACGAAAATTACGGAACCAATCAACTTCAAATTTTGCACACAGAGTGGCTGTACCTCGGGTCACAGTATAGGTTACTTTTGGTTATTAAAGGTAACTTCGCAAATTAAAGGTGGGCGAAGGCGCGGGTAAAAGCTAGCGTAAAATAAATGAAACTAAAGCGTGTAGTTATCGGAAAAACCTTTTGTCCGTCTTTCGTATTTCACTCTCTTACCAATTCCTTTTCTAAAGAAGAGAAGAAAGGACACCATTTTTTAAGAAATTCCAAAACAAAAAGGAGATGTAAAAAAAATCCAGCGTGGGTCTTCTGTCGGGAACATCACTAAGACACAAAAACAGGCCCATTGTACTACCATAGCGTGGGTCTTGCTATGGTTATTATAATTAAGGACGCACAATTTGTGTCATCGTCGTCGTCTCCTTTTTTAATTCTTTTCTCTTGAATCCACACGTAGCACTCGTTCTCTACCAGAGGTACGTTTTCTTCTAACCAATGAATACATTTCTATGATCCATAGAAACATTTATAATTTTGAAGACTTATTGGTGATGACAGTGGTCTCGATCGCCTATAGTCACCACCTCGTAACAGGTTACAGGTTATTCGTGCGAAAAGTCTTACACGCGCAACATAAATGGTTCCAAGAAGCTAGACCTTAGACCTACACTTATTGCCGAAGAGAATAAGTGACAATGATTCTAATCGAGTTATTGTACATGATAGATGCACGAGCATACTTTTCGAATGGTCAAGAAATTCAAACACGCTCAATATTTACAATCTTTTACATTCTAATATAACAATGCTACCCACAGGACTTTTCTTTTCATATTCCCCATCGATTTCGGGAAAAATAAATCCGAATAGAAAAAATCTCTCCTTGTTGGCTACCGTTCAACAACATCCTGAAGGGTATTTAAGACCACTCCAGCAAATTTTTGGAAAGGAGAATCTACTCTGATACCTCGAATTGTACAAATTGCTATGTGTTCACCCAGGATCAAGAATCCCAATTGATGAAATTCTTTTAAAAGAAATTTGCGTAACAGTGATAGGAAGGACATAAGCACAATGGAGATTGGCATTTCTTCAATTCTGATGGACATTGAGTGAAACCACTCAAACTTCGAGTTGAGTTTTGTAGTTATTATTCCTGAATGCATACGCTCATATTACCCACCCAATAGGATTCACATTCCAAATATAGAATCACTTCTCGGGTCAAACACATTTCTATTGATTTATCTGGGATAAATAAGAACTTAACGCTTCAGCCATTTACCTTTAGGATTCTTGGTGCCACTGTTTGACTTTTGATCAATTAAATGATAACATTTTCGGAATTCCTTGAAAATTAAATTCCCCAAGACACACGATTAATTGGGGAAATTTTTCTAAAGAAATCCACAAAATTTATTGTTCCCTGGTCGATGGGCGGAAAGGAATCTTCGAAATTCATGGACGAGCTAATTGAATTGATGATGGCCAGAGGGATAGAAATAAGTTCTCAACATTCGCAAACGATTTAATTTTCTAAAGATAAACATGGGAAATCTTTTAAATGAATTTGAAGATCCTTTTGACGAGACAAAACTCTGAATTATGGCGGCTCAAGTCGATAAGGGTTTTGCTTTTGAGATTTTTTTTTTTTAAATTAGAAAAGAGGAATGCTATTGTGCGCGACATATAATTTTGGTAATTTCTGTGTTCAGCTTTTGAAAAAGGATTTTCCTATTTCAATAAATTTTCTTAGATGTATCTGTTAGAGAGAGAGAGAGAGAGGAATCTGTTGGGAATTGGGAAAAGTAAAACGATTTTGTAATTGACGGCTGGAAGCATTGTCTAGAGCAGTGATGGATTGTGCGTAACTACTAAGAGAAGGGGTACACAAGGCATGTGTATCTTCAAGGACGATTTAGGGCTTGGAAGCATCAACTTGATAAATTGCACATTGGGAGTGAGGTATTCCGTGGTATTACTTCAATAAGGGCCCTTATAGATGCTTTTATCTCGCAATAATTGCGTAGATTGATTTTCAAAATTTATATCCTCAGATCTTCAGTATATTTGAAATCGACTAATTACTAATTATTTTGAAATTCTATTTTTTTTTTTTGTCACGATCGTATTTCTTATTTAGTTTTAATTAGGCAAATGGCCATCTAGATGAGTCCATTTGCTTTTGTCTTTGAAAGAAAGCCCCCCATGGTACTTCCTTCTCTCGCCTGACAATCCTTTTTTTCCATATGTTCTTCAGTAAATAACTCTAACTTTTCACTTAACGTTTTAGATTGGTTTTGCTGAATGTATCTTGCTGATCTTTGCATGTAAAATTGATTGGAAAGCGGTTAGTTATCGTACCTTGAAATTGCTTTTTGTAATGGAATTCCAATCAACGATAGCGCACTCAGTAGCAAAATGTCTTCATTCACTGGCTCTAGAACAGAACCCTTCCGATATGGACGTCCATTGTGGTTTTACAAAATCAACCATAATCAAAGCCATAGTTATACACGAGGAGTTTAATAAAACGAACGAAGCTTGCGAATTTCACACAATCCCTTCAAGTATGATGTTAAAGAGGTCACATCGTAGAGGATGCGAAGATTCTCCTGCAGGGGATGTCAAAACTAGACATGGCTCTATAAAGCTCGTCTCTATAAATGCTGTCATAGGCGGCCTTAAAAACTATAAAAAGATGGTGGGTATCGATTTGCACTTCTTGGGTTTTCTCCAGTTCGACACCAATGAGAAGGCCTGTATAGGTGACACAGATGAAGGGGTTTCCTTTCTTGTGGGTGGGATAAAGCATGCTGAGATTCAACAATCAATCAGTTGAATAAAAGATTTCTTAATACGTGATTGAACTTCACTAATGGATTTCTAAGATTGCAAGATATTATCAACAATGTAAGATGCAATAGGGGTGTATATATTGCAATAGTAAGTGGAAATACGAACCACTTGAACCAATTGCTATTTAAATTAAATTTTAAACAGCAATGCATACGTAATTCGAACTCAGAAGGAGATAAATCACTCAATCGTTAGGAATTTAATTACAAATACAATTAGTATCGACAGTTGTATCTTTAAGTGATGTGTTTTTGTATCTAGAATCGCCTTAATCTGTATATTATTGGGATATAATATTTCACTTTCAGACTCTCTGAGTGAGGGTCTACATTGTTGACAAGATATTCTTCACACGGTCAATGATGTTGAAGAGGACTTTACTACAAATTAACTTGAACCTCAACCTCAAAATGTAGGTAAGTAGGGATGTCTTAAGCAATCCTGCCCTGTACACAATTAGTATGAGTTTTTATTCGTTTTAAAACTACACATCTTGCCACCCGGATATGTGGATGTTGCCTTTAGTAAAATTTAAGAAGACTCTCAGCTCTAGGTTTTCAAAGGTGGCGAGCAACAATTTTATTCTCAATTTCATCCTCAAAGAGGAAATCTGTATCATAGAAGATTTAGAACTTATCTACGTGTCACCCGACTGCATATCCAACAAACTTGGCGATTATCCCTGTATGGCATTGTGCCTTTTTGTTATCCTCAATTGAAAAGCTACGGAAAGGATATCAGGGAGATAACAGACTTCCCCTCAGGCTACTTTCGGTTGAGATCATTATAACTGTATCAAAGTGGAAGTCATTAGGTAAATATGTAAGTCGAATCCATTTGAAAACTATAGAAACGAAGCGTTCGTTTGCGAGGTGTACCTAGGAGAGTATAAAGACAGACAATGCATTACCCTAGGCTTGCAAAAAATTTATCTGAACTATTCCATTCACATGCCTGGGTCCTGATAGACACATATAGATCTAAAGAACAGGTTAACTTCTTAGACTAAACTCAAACCCAAAGATGCACTAGTGGACACATAAATTCTCAGCAAGCATGGAGCTACTGTTTAAGATAAGTCCACAACTACAGTTTATGGGAGGTTGTATGTAGTTTCATTGATCTCTGAATGTTTGTGAATTCTGTTTTTATTTTTTAAATAAAAATTTTAATTGATTGTGGCTTACTAGCCAATTCTCATTATGCAAACAACTGTTGCTCGACCACCGGAAGCACATCTAAATGCTGTTCCTTTTATAAAAAAAAATTAAATGAATGCCCCCTATTCCAACATTTTTACAATTGTTCATCACACTTTTTGGCTGTCAACTGAGTAAACCTCTCTCAGTTGCCAGAAGTCCTTTTGAAGGATATGCAAAAACGGGACCAAAAGCTGGAATATTTTCATGTTAATTTCATGGTGGAAAAGATGCTTTTTTATGTTAAAATGTTCCCAGCAGATCTGACAGGATGTTACTTAAGGAGGACTCACCACCATGATGTTTTTTTTATTTTTTATTTATGATTCAATAATAATCAGATAATCTACAAAAGTGTGAGATACAAACGTTTTTTGAAAAGGAAATAATTTGCACATAATGCAAATCATTTATCGTTTATCTAGATTATCCTGAAGGATAATCGGATCATTTTTGTGAAAACAAAACAATTGAACTGTGTAATGGTTAGCACTTATGTTGTGAGTTTTTTGTTATTGTTTGGATTTCATTAGAAGATACATTTAAGGGAACTTTAGTGGCCGTTGTTATATCTCCGAGGGTCTTTTTATCGGTTTTAAATTGTTTCCAATTACAAACAAAGGAAATGCCATCGTTTTCAATGGCATTTAACAGTAAACGAGTTAAGGGTTTACGTCAAGGATAAAAACTTTTCTAAATTTGATGGAATATTGAGTGCACTAGTTTCAAAAATGGACTGGGTTAAGGTTAATTCGAACTTAATTCTTAGCAGATGTTTATTGGGCTTGTTTGAGGGTGGAGACGCTAGGTATTCCCCAAGAACCTTGCATGATGAATTTCTTCCTGAAGTAGGATAATATACGTAATCGTATCGGTGTTAACCCTTACTTCGCACTATGTGCAGATCCACGTAGATTTGGAAACAGAGCCCTTTATTTTCTAAATAAAGAGCCTAGCTAGGTCACTGAGGGGTCTCCTTCTGAACATTAATAGAGCAGGGCAGGTACAGTATCCTCCTTATCTCTAAAGTTTAAGTAAAAACCCATTCTAATAGCATGTCTACCTATCAAGCAGTAACTCATGAGTGCTCTCTCTTAATCGGCAGGCAAGGGCTGATACTATTCCATTTGCTGTTTTCCATTATTCCAGTTTCAGTGTCGAGGAAAAACTTTATCGATTCCGTAAAAGCAAGAGCTCTCAAATTCGTCTAAAGAAGAGATGCAAATCACATAGAGCGTGCATCGAAGTTAGCTTTAATAAAGATGTCGTCTTGTTTTTACCTCACAGAGTTGCACCAGTAACGATAAGAAGTTCCTGAATATCATCAATGTACCAATTGCAGCCAAAAACACCTAATTTTTCCTTCACAGTTGCAATGTCAATATTTTTCAAAACTGTTTGTCAAAACAAATGTACTCACTCCTCCTCTGTTCATTTGTATCACCATTTATCCGATTCTGTGAAATCCACTTACTTTTCCGGTTGACGAAGTAACAGCTTAAAGGATACCTATCAAGTAAATCCAAGAAAACATGAGCATTTCTTATTCCCCTGATATGTCAATAGTGTACTGTTTACAAAGTCTAAACTGTTTTCACAACGGCACGTTTTCATTTCCCATTGAAACAGTACCGGAAACAGTTAAAAGATGAATTCAATACCATAGGGTGGTATGAGAGGACCGGTTTAGCTTTAATTCCATCTGACTAAAGCTGAATATAACAATTGTGTAGAATAAATCTGTCTGTGTTAACACAGATTACAAAATGCCCCTGTTCCGTACATGCTTTCAAGTAAATATGAGTTTAACAATATTACATTGCGGAGAAGGTAAATATTTAACTTTGCACAGTTTGTCCCCCTCTCGTGCTGGTGAAGCTCAACGACAACTTTACAAGAAAAACATTTGAAAAAATATGAAAAATTGGTTGTTGTATGTGACACAGAGGTTATGGCATGAAGAACAAATCAAGGAAAATATTGAATAGTCAACCATTTGCTAACCTCTTGAAGCATCCCTGTGATCATAACTTTTTGTCATGTAAAGGGTCTTCCAATAGGGACTTCCGAACTTTGACAGTTGATAGCGGCCATATTGTTCAAGCTACATCTGTCAAATTTGCTGTCATTTCATTTCAGTCTGTTTTGCCAAATTACCATGGATGGATATAGCGTTCAACAATACATACAAATAATTAAACAGTTTTTATCAAAATGGGTGTTGTGTTTGGGCAACGTTCCGCCCGCTTCGCCCATTTTACGGTCGCCATAATCGTCCTTCCGAGAGGACTATTCGCAGTGTGGTGGATAAATTTGAGTCCACTGACTCAGTAAACGATCAACTAACACCTGTACGTCGACAAAACGCAAGATCTGCCGAAAACATCGCCGCTGTCCGTGAGAATCCGCATCGCTCACAAGAACTCAGCCATTCGCAGACCACAACGCAGACCGTACAAAATGCAACTGACCCAGGAGCTGAAGGTAAACGACCATAGACAATGACGTGTGTTCGCTGAATGGGCTCTGGAGCTGTTGGAAACTGACCCTAATTTTCATCGAAAAATCATCCTCAGCAATGAGGCCCATTTCTGGATGAATGGGTACGTCAACAAACAAAATTGTCGACTTTGGGACGATACCAATCCACATGTTTGGTGTGGATTTTGAGCTGGCGGCGTCATCAGTCCATATTTCTTTGAGAACAACGTTGGCCAGGCATATTAGTCGATGATTACCAACTTCTTTTGGCCTGAATTGGATGATATGGACACCAACGACATGTGGTTTCAACCGGACCGCGCCACATTGGAAATTCTGCACGAGCTATTCGAGGGCATAGTCATCTCACGTGGAGGTGATGTGAACTGGCCACCGAGATCGTGCGATTTGATCCCGTTAGACATTTTCTCGTGGGGTTTTCTGAAGTCGCAAGTCTATGCGAATAAGCCACAAACCAAAGCGACCCTCAAAGCCAACATAACCCATGCCATTGGTCAAATTCAGCCTGATTTATGAGCCAGAGTCATGGAAAATTGGACATTTCGGATGCGCGCTACCCAGAGAAGCTGCGGCGGACAATTGAACGATGTTTTATTCCACACATAATGGCATCGATAGGACTTTCAAACGAATAAAAAATATCGATGATATCTCACACACACATTGTTTTATTTAAATTTAAAGATAGGAAGCGCTTAATGAAGCGCTTAATTCCACAAAGACCAGAAGGACTTTTTGATTGATTCCCAACATCGATTAATGGATTTATAGTTCAATTTACACAGGTTCGAACACGATACCATACCTTACACAGTGTGGTTTGAAGGCTTCCAATGGCCACGATAACTAAAAGAGATAGGAAAAGGAAAAGATTGCCCAGAAAACATATTCCACCGTGTGCAGTTAACGAAAGAAAAGTGGTTTCCTTTGGTAGGTCTTCATCAAATCTCCACTAGGATGTCATCCTGTACTCCTAGGTAGGTTAACTCCTTAATTTCTTTCAAGTTAAGCTATTGCAATAATGAACAACCATTATTTTGCATATGCGTAATTTTTCTCTCTAAAAATATTCTACCGCATACACTTCAAGGCACTAGCCATAAACACTGTTCCGACAGTTGCTCCGGGTTGTTCATTCTGCTCGTCCTTGTGGTTATTTAAAACTATACGTTGCAAATAAGAACATAACTTCACATCACATGGCTGTGTTCACTAAACATTGCTCTGTTGCTGTTCACTTTATGCAAAATTCCAAGAACATTGCAGGCCACTTTGAACGTGATGCGGTGTACCCGTATTAATTAGCAGACAAGAGAAATTCCCAGAAATGTTCATCATTAAAATAAACTCCCTGGAATGCCAATAAGATCCCCAAAAGGAGGTGACAATTAAAGTCTTGTACTTTAGAATAGAAGTAATCAGCATTTGAACGATATTAGCAGGAATAGGTGCATACTTTAAAATTGTCAAAGTTTTAAGGAAAAGGACATTCGCAAAGGGTAGGTAGGTAGAGGTGGCGGTTAAGAAGAACCCAAGAAGCACTACCATCGTGTGACCTGGTTGATATTTGGATATGCAGATATTAAAGTGTGGCGTATCATCGTGAGACGGGATGTGTCTCAGAATAAACTGAGAGTGCATCGTCCTTGACAACTATGAAGTGGAACGATGATTATTTTTTGATTTGAGACACAATCAAAGACTCAGCATCAGGACTTAAAGTTGGCTTTTAGACCGTATGTATGGAATCTAACCAACCAAGTGGTGTCACCTACAAATAGTTCATTTCAATTTAGAATGACGGTAAAGATGTTTTATTTTTCGGATTCATCATGCTTGAATAGAATATAACTCAATTATCAACACGCCAATGACTACATGCATATTTAGAAGTATATTCCACTTTCTATTGGGGACTAGATGAGGACGTGGTCAGGGAATTGAAGAGAATACTTTTCCATTCAATTGGAATCAGTTCAGCCATTGAAAGATGATTTATACAGGGTGGATGGAATGAAAACAGTTCAATGACATATGACATTCGACGAGCAGTCATTTTTGTGAAAACCTTTCATCAAAATTGATCTTCCTAGAGCAGATAAAACGATACCAATGTTTGGCTCCTTAACACTAAATGAATCTCCACTTCAAGTTTCAAAAAAGGTGAGTAACCATGTCCATTTTCGACCGCAAACCAACATGGAACGATAAATACCCTTAAAAAAGAATAAGAAAAGCATTTTACGCATGCAGTAAAGCCTTTAAGTGGCTCTGTCTAAGGTGCTGACAGCTGGAATGTCACTGTAAATTAGTGTTGGAATCGATGACGAGGTTTTTCAAGAACGGAACAATGCAGTGTTTTTGTCTCAATTTTCGATCACAAAGGAATCTAACTTGTTGACTTCGCACATTGTAGTCATTTCTGGCTTGTTTGAACTTTATTCGATTTTCCCCAGAATGATTGGCTGTATAAGACTGGAAACTTATCTCTTTGCAGCTTCAAATTGCGCTTTTTCCTTTGGTTTAATGTCCTTTCTTTGGTAATCATCTACATCCATATCGCTATCGTGGAAGCTGTACAAGTTGTTCTCATATCGACAAACTTTTGTTTCGAAAGTTATTTCTTTAATCACTGTATGAATAGCTGAACGAGGATAAAACAAAGTACATGCTGTCTGCTGTCAAAAACAAAACGTCGAACACCATCTAGGTCAAAACCTAACAATTGACAGCTATAATTTTGAGGTAGTGAAGTAGGTTATCTACCTTGAGACAAATATAAACTCCACCAATGACATCCTAGTGGATATTTGACGAAGGATAACCTTAGGCAACCGCTGCTACTTTGGTTTGTCCAAACAACTAGGGTCCAAACTTCTAACTCGAAGGTCCGAAATCATGCTCTACAAAACCCTGATCTTGCCAGTCTTGCTTGACGGAGCTGAGTGGTGGAAGATAAGTAAGACAGCAGAGCAGATCTTGGGATCCTTCGAAAGAAAAATTCTACATCGAATATTTGGTCCTGTCTGCGAGGAGGGCGAATGAAGGAGAAGATATAACCCTGAACTCTACGAGCTGTACAAAGATGTGGATGTAGTCCGGAAGGCAAAAATCTGTCGACTGCACTGGCTCGGCCATATCGAGCGAATGGACAAGAAAGCTCCAGCTAATATGATCTTTGAATCCCAGCCACCTGGTTCACGAAGAAGATGAAGATCCAACCTCCAGTTTAGAGATCAGGCCATCACGGACGCCAGAAACCTTGGTCTAGTAAACTGGAAGCAGCGTGCCCGGGACCGTGAGGGATGGAACGCGGCATTAGTTCAGGTCCAGACCCTCCATGGGTCGCTGGCCTGATAAGTAAGTAAGTAAGTATGAATAGCTGATGTGACTTTGTGGTCTGATCATCCTAAAGGCAGTAGCACGTCAATCGTGTATTTACCACCATGACAGGTAAGACACGGGTCCAGTGGGTTCGGAATGACTTGCAGTCTCAGGTGACTAAAGTACTTACAAGCTCATTCAAAAGTCATTATCTCTACCAACGCTTTACCATATTTTCCTTAGGGTAGGCTACACACATCCCAATCGCGAAGTCAATTTGAATTGTGCACAATGAAAACGATCGTAATGAAAATTTCAGTGCGAGGAAACGGGGAGACAGGTCTTAGGATGAAGTCAGACAGAGTATCAAACTCATTGGAAGTATGTGGATGGATGTGTGTGAAAAACTGTGAAAGGCAAGCAGTCAACTCGAGATAACAATTGGAAGAGGAAGCGGCCTTCGTCATCTATATCACCCGTAATTCGTATTCCTATTCTGTCCTTGTCCAGAAAATGCACTTTGTTGCAATTAAGTTTCTTTGACATAAAATTTAATTTTTGAACGACTCTCAAGCAATCCCAGTTACAAATTCAAGGTGTGAATTAACCCTTTCCTGGTTTTCCTAGCTTTCCTCTTCGTATCCCGTTGCTGTTGAACCAAATCAAAAACAAATTGCATGTCAGAACTGAAGCTACTTCAGGAGCAGTGCAGCGTTAACAGGTGTCCCTTCTAGAAGGGAGAAGGTAAGACAGAAATTGAGAACCATCACAACCAAATTGCACTTTTTTAAGTGAATTAAAATTTGAATATTGAATGCAAACCCTGAGTTTGATATTGAAAGTCTGCACAGTTTATGCTCAAGGACTCATATACATATATCACCATAAATGGATAATGAAACATTGTGTGAAATGACTCTCAACTTTTTTTATTTCTGAGTGAAAAGATACAAGACCTAATTGTGATTGCGTCCTCTTTAACATTCCATCTTGCAAAAAAAAAAAAATTAACCAGTGGGAAAGCAATATAGATCCTCCTACAGAACGGGAGAGGAATCATTGAGTGGTTGGCACTACTCAGCCAGTGGTATTATTAAAGTAATTGCGGTCGGCTTGTATATATATTTTTCGTTTAAAATGCTCACAGCTGGATATAAGGATTTTCATTTGGTGGTTAAATTAAATCTCCATTCAAGTGAAAACGTTTCACGGAGGGTAGAGAAAAGATTATTCAGAATTAAATGGCAAAATGGCATCTGAAGCTGTGCAGAAAGTTTGAAATGGCTTTCATTTAAAATTAATAAATACAACTTATATATCTTTGCTTTGGAATGAAGAACGAAGAAGCTATTTTAACTGGCTAGACTAGTAGCTACCTGCCTGCAGTTTTGCACATCGAATTTGTTAAGCTTCCTTTCAACCAACTCGTCCCACAAAAGATAAAAACTATTTTTACTGCATCGTCCCCCAACGCAATCGAGAAATTCGTGTTAAAAACGAAAATCACAGAGGCTTTGGTAGAGACTTTTGAAGCGGTTGAGGTGCGCCTTTTATTTGAATAAGTACACTCTTGGGGGTTGGTTATTACCTTCCGGGAGGTAGTTTCGGAGGTAAGAAAAAATAGACAGCTACGAGGTGGCGACGGCATCAGTTCTTAACCATTTAGATGACATTAAAGCCCTCAAACAGAATAAAGCAAATCGGTTGAGATATTCTAACCACTCGCAGCGTTCCCCAGAAGTATGAAGCAAGGTGATAATTGTCAAGCTTCTAAAAACAAAGGTAACCTGACACCAACTGAAAAGGAATACTTACAATATTTATGTCAAAATGGTCTGGACCATGCATCACCAAGATATTCCTTGTCAGAAGAATAACATCTTAAGATCCGTGTGCTGACAGTCGTTTATAAAAAGTTGACATTCACCTTTCAGGCAAAATTGTATCAATAAGTTTGTCCATATTGGCTGATTTAAGAAAGGACTCTATTGAGACTTTGGAGTAGAAGAGGTAGAAGATTGATTCTTCGATGTACTCTTCGAAAAGCCTTAAGAATTTCCTTCTTTACTTCGAGAGTCTCTTTGCATTCAAAAATATCTAGCTGACATCAGCATAGGCAGTCTCCAGCACTTCATAGTAGTAATCCTGGCGAAATACAGATCCTAGTGGTAACATAATGGAACTTATCTGGTCTTAGTGAGGTTGCAATTGCAGCCTGCCACACCTACTTAACCTTACCTAGTCTATGTGAAATTAGCAGCAAGATTAGGTTGGAGGGAATGATACTTCCCCGATGATACTTCGTTGGACCTTTGTAATTCCCTTAGAGTTGAGGTAGCGGGTGGTCCACAGAGCTTGCCTTATTTCTTCAAGTATGTACTCCAAGCAGTCCTAATGGCAGTTCCTAAATGGCGAAAAGAAAGGACTTGATTTGAATTGTTTAACAGTATCTCTTGGGCATCTTGACAGCTCCTACTATAATTTTATGAATTTACCCCTACATACGTATGTAATTGCGTATTTTCGCTTTTCCATTTCCACTATGCTTCTGTTTTTTTCCCATAGGTTAGAGCTACGAAAGGACCTCTTGAGTCTATATATTTTTTCTTTTCACAATGTATGAGCTAAGTGCTGATCCTTTCCTTGAGAGTTTCTATAACCTTTCTTTTTCGCTGCCCAGTGCTTTTAGATGCTGCTAAGTTCTCCACAAATATTGTACACTGACAAGTATTTACTATCTTTGCAAGTATTCACAAAGCTAGTCTCTCAGAGAACACCTTGAAAGACACTGCATTGAATAATAACCAGCACGAAACTTGCCCGGCCCCGGCTTCCATTAGGGATGACCTAAATTTGTGTCATAATAATGCGATTTGACTTGTCTACCTAAGCACTTTCAAAGTCACCACCCATCCAATCAGAAACATGTATCTATGCTTCATTTCAATCGATACTTTGGCCACAAACTCCCTTCCTTCAGTTCAAAACCAACCAGCTAACCAACTTTCAAACTAAGTCACTACTGTCACACTTCATTTGAATTGATGAACTCAATTAGGCTATTGTCCTTGTACCCAAATCCTGTGTCTCGGCAAATGCCCAGCCGATGTCTGTTTAATCAAACTATAGCCTCCTTCTAAAGGGACAATTTTTTCTTTCCCCCAATTGTATTCCTTTCCACAGCTCTACAGATGATTATCCAAAATCACAAGCGATCCTTATTAAGATTCCGACTTCATTCTTACATTTCTGGTTAAATTCAAACGAAATCTTGATAAATCCGTAATGACTGTTCGGCCACAAAATCCCTTCCTTGCAGCCTTAAGTGATATCATTAAATTCCCATAACGAACAGAAGGCCTCCCTTCAACATGTACAACACACTCTCAAATGCGTTAAAGTCTGTCTAATACAAGTTGCGTTAGATTGCAGAAAATATACAATACGCTTAGTGTGACATCTCATTACTCTAAATAACTTTTTATTGAATTTCTATTTATACATATGTACGTGTATATGTTTGTGTATGTAGATCAGTTTGTTTCACATTTGGGACGCGATACACGGACTCCATTGTTGTACATACTCGTATTCCTGACCCGTCACCCGGTAAAATTGCTAACGCTGCATAGAGCGCTCACCGTTTATGTACCGCTGTCGACCCGAAATGAGCACGTACAACAATAATAAAGTTTTCCTACTTTCATCGTTCCATTAGACGAAAGACGAAAGCATCTGTTGGATGGGCTAGGGACCAGGGGCCACTCAAACTACTATTATCATTCTCATCTGAAAATTGCTTTCTTTTTGCTTCCCTCTGCTGGAGCACATGTGTGAGAGCACGTTTTTTATGCGAGAACCCAAAGGAGAAGTTATCTGCACGTATACTGCGGTACGGGTACTGGTACTGGGACTGGTACTGGTACTGGTATATCCCGAAAAGATTATCGACCGTTTTTTTTTTTTTTCAAATAAAGCCTATTGTACTTTTCGGGATACCCGACAGAGCAATCAATTCTAAAGCCGATTTCAAATATTAACAAGTTCTGGGCTTGAGGTTGTAATTAAATTAGATTCGGGAGGCATTTTTGAATCCTTGTTAGTATTTGTCAAAGATTCTTCCCCCCACAACGGGAGGGAAGCTATAAATATAGCTATTGATGGCATTTTTCTATTTCGGCTTCTCAAACTCAAGTGGATGGGTGTGTTTGAAAAGATTTTACCTCCCGCCATAAATCAGAGACAGATGGGAGAATATGAGAAAATGATGTTCCTTAAGGACTACTTAATTCGATTGATAAGCAGAGATCCAGGAACCACATGAAAGCTGATAATGACGACACTCAACTCGACTTGATGGGGAGAAAATTACAAACATATGTATGTAGAGGTACGTCATGCACACCGATTAAATGAAATGATGATGATATCTTGGAGGGAGTTGATGTAAGGCATGGATATCCAACGAATTTAGCTTTGTATGTCAATCGACCAGAAATTGCTCGTCGTCATCATCGATGGGAGAATTTTGATTAGAGAGAAAAAAAAATAAAAAAATACTTTGGTAAGAGATGCTCCTGTCTTTGGAAAGGAACGACAATTTTTAAATTTGTGGGCGTTAAGTATGCTTTAAGAATAAAATGCTTTACAATACCCTAAGCGTTGGTGTTCCCTCCGCCAAAAAATGACTCCTGCCACATGTCAGACATTAATGGTAGGTTCGGTTATAGAGGTGGCTGTACATTTACTGTACACTGGGATTTTAATGGATCCCATTGCATTCCTCGGTGTGGGAAACCTGAAAATACAGAACAAAAAGGGGATTATTAATTGTGATTGGCCTCCCTGAACCATCCCGAGTTCAGAGGTATTTTGGGATAACTTTTGGTGGCTTGTCTGACAATTCCCCCAGCTCATGGAAGAAGTATTCACCGGGGGCCGTCTTTCTTTTTATGATGAGGCTTAGGCTTGGGCATTCATATAGAAAGTAGAATGCATCTGTCTGTTTTACACAAAGGCCTTCTTTTTAGGTGAACTACCAGCAAGTTTTGCAAGGTCTGCCATAATGCCTATAAGAACTGATAGGTGATTTCCATGATTTCTTTTATTTTCCTTTTATTAAGTTCCGTCCAGAGCGTTCTTAAGGCGTGCCACGAATGCACTCTATCTCTCATTTGTGAGTTTTTGGAATCTGACAGTGATGCTGGACTGTGAATTATCTTGTTTCCTGTGACCCAAGTGAGTGTGATGGAAGGGTTTATATTTAGGGACTTAAGCTTACCGTTTTGAAGCTGATTATTGTGGATATAATGGCTTTGATGGCCGCTTGATTAACTGTGTACAGACATGTGGATGCATTTTCTTGAAAGTGCCTCCTGAAATAATTCTCTGGAAGCCTCAGTTGTTGTTTGAACTTTCGGAACACGCGGCCGTGATTTGGAAGTTTTATCGACCGAACAATATCTGGATCTGATGCATAGATCCCATAGCCTACTACCACATCCCTCAGCTCTGTCTAGTGAGGAATTTAGTTTCGAAATCTAGGCAGAAATCACGGTTTGGTGTTAAATTGTCAGTTTTTGATCTTGCTTGTCATTGTCTCAGTATATTGGTTTGTTGAGACCCCAATCAAAGGAGGTTGCCAACATAGTAAAGCAGTGAGGAGGCAGAAACAAGAACTTGTAGAGCAGAAGACTTAAAAAAAAGAAATTGGTGCGACAGCCAAGGTCAAGCTTCTCGTAACCATTTCTTTTGAACGGATAAATGCTAAAGATGCGTTAAGGTTGAACAAGGCCAAGATGGTTTCATTCGCTGGGGAATTTCGTTCATCGAATATCTGGAAAATAGCAAAAACAAGGAGAGAGTTCTAAAAATCATTTGTTGATAAGCTTAAGGGAAAAGATTGCGAAACAACGGCGGATGATAAAGATTTTGATCGATCACGGGAGTCATGAGATTCGTAGACACCTACTTAAAGAGGTTGATGCATCGCTAGAAAAGAGTATCGACCTAAAGGAAGATAACGTTGAAAAATAAAACTGAATTTGGCCGAGATATAGAGATTCCGGATGCCTTTTACTTTGTTCAAGTCGGGATATGATTATTGAAAAATCTACCTGTCCATGCCAAAGTTTTCACAAAAGTTTTGTTTAACTTTGGTCAGATCAAGGATACGTTTATTGAAGGCTTAAGGTTAAGGAGCTTGTCTCGATCGGTGGTAGAACCAACAAGATGTTAGTCAATTAATTGACTGCTCCTTTGCTCCTTCGTTCTAATGCACGTTCAAGTCATCCAAAAACACAGATATTCCAGAATGAAATAAGAATCTGTCAAATTCGAACAGAATCCCACGGGACATCTTTCTATTTCCCCCCAAGATGTGAATTGTTTTAGCATTTCCGGATTCAAAAAACGTGATTTTTCTCAATATTGAATTTTGATATCCACCAGAAGGACTCACAAATCTCTCACATAAGGGACATGGGCTATTTCATGCACATGGCACACATTCCATACAAAAAATAAACTAGTGCCATACAAATTCTGAAAACGATGAGAATGTTAATTTTCAGTTCCCAAGGCAACGATGCGAAAAACCTAAATTTTGATCTTTGCATTGGAATGTTCCTTGGAAACGTGCACCACATACTTACGTACTTATCGAGATACAAAAATTCCTGCAAGCTTTCAACAGGAATTTCTTTTATTTCTTCTCATTTCATTCTCAGTGTATGTTCGAAAAATTTAAGTCGATGATGGTAACACATGTAACTTAGCTATAGATGTAGCTAGCCCTCGGTAAGGATATGTATGAGTTTCAATTCGAAACTACACGACTTTTGGGCGAACTTAGATTCGATTCAACACACGAAGCGTTATGCAAATTTCAAACTGTAGTTATTTCAATTCTAACTTTGAATTGAATCGCGGTACTCTTGCCTTGAACTATTCATTGACTGCCTCTATGACTATGGTCCAAAGTTGTTGAGTGCAAAATCTCATATAAAGGACAGATTTAAACTTTGATGAAATCACTATTAACACTTTTAATAATATGAACACAGAGTAAGGAAGGCCGTCTATGCCTGTAGCAAACCCTTTGGAAAGAAGTGGGGATTTCAACCAAAGACGACCTAGTGGATGTACACAGCCGTAATGCCTCCCATTCTCACCTGCGGGTCACTAGTATGGTGGCCCGCTTGGAGCAAGGGCTTCAACCTCATGAAACTAAAAAGGCTCCAAAGATCAGCCAGTATAGGCACCATGAGTTTTTTGACGTCAGCCCCAAAGGGTGCCCTTAATGTACTATTACAGCTTCTGCCCTTCGATCTACACACAAAAGATACCGCACTATACAGCGCAGTCAAACTCAAAGAATCTAATTGCTGGACCGCAAAGCCCTACGGCCACATCAACATTCTGGATTCGTTACCTAGTGGTATGGTTACGTTTCCAACCGACTGCATCACTCCCAAACTAAACTTTAAAAAAAAAAATATCCACGTAGGATTTCCTACCAGAGCTCCGTGGAAGAAAACCGAAGTTGTGGAGAACTTCGACACGGTCATCTTCACCGACTGATCAAAGATGGACTGTGGTTTGGAGGCCGGTGTCTACTCAAAATCACTAAAAATATCATTATCATACCGTCTGCGGGATTTTGCCAGCGTTTTTCAGGCGGAACTACTGGCAATCTTTAGGCGTGACACAACGCACAAACAAAACATTGCTATCCTCATAGATAGCCAAGCCGCTATCAAAGTTATTGACTCGGCTACCATATCCTCCAAACTGGTACAGAAGTGCCGGAACGAGCTTGCTCGCTTGGGTGAACGCTTCAGGATCAGACTCCTCTGGGTTCCGCGGCACAGTCGCATAAAGGTATGTTTTCAGTTGACCGAAAGCGACCGACATCACTAGATTAGGTGCGGGAGAGATTTTCACAGCTGTGTCCCTCCAAGAAATTGAGTTCTCTTAGTACAAGCTTTTTCTATGAGCTATGGAGGACCTTCTTATCGTCGATTTCTTTCTTTTTCAATGTTGTTCCCGAAATAACCGCCACTTTACAATGAGTCTTAGGACACCAAGAAAATCATCAACAGAATCTTCCATTGTAGGGCAATAGCTCAAAGATTCAAAAGGACCCTATTGCCAGCCACTCAAAAGAATGTTTTCTTAGAGGGCTCCATCTATTAGATACCAACCAGCAGGGAGAAGTCGACCAAATGCTTTGGATTATCAAGAGACGTCAACAACAAAGTGTTCAGAGTGTTAGCAAGTAACAACCAATCTACTCTTGGTGGCAAAAAAGAAGGAAAATCTATGAATTGGAGCGAACCTGGTCCCAGTGAAAAGCAAATAGAACTACACACTTACAACTATGTACATCTCCTGAATACAAAGTTCAGATGACAAAATGTATTTTCCGATAACAAAATCGATAATCATACAAATTCTGCGACTAGTTCTCCTAACGAATACGCAGGAAGGACTGACAGAGCCCAAGGGAAGACGAACCACAGCTATATGTACATAGTTGCCTTATTCTTTGGAACCCTTCTACATTCAACAAATAAATAGCATCCCAACAACATGACTGTTTACAAGTTTGTTTACAAATTGATTTCCGGAGCCACGAGGAGCATCCTTGTTTGAACTCTCTTATTTGATATGTGTTACAGAACGTGGAAAATTGAAGTCCATCTGAACTCATGCATAAGTTCACGAACAAGGCTTTCCATCTGAATATCTAAAAATATTCGAAACTGACAATCCAGTGTGACACAGTTAGTTGATTTCATGATAAATCCTTTTGCCTTGGCAGACTAATTCGAAAGTTCTTCCTCCACACGTGCTATTTCTCCAAACGAGTTATTCCTCAACACGAGTTCCTCAACCAAAACAATGAATGTTATTTCTGGCGTTGTTTTATGACCACCCCCATTGGTCTTGACAGCAATGGCCGTATGGCAGGAAATTAACATGTGTTTCCTGACTAAAACATCGACACACTATGTCCCGTAGTTTCATTTTGAGATGAATGGTAATCGGTGTGCTATAACGGCGCGTAAAAGCTACAAAATGTGTGTGTAATCCTGGGCAATAAGTTAAGTGGATACACACACCCTGCTTGAATGGAAACATGTGTGAGTATTAAGTGACATGGAAAATATGAATAACATTTTCAAACAAGGGATGCGGATAAATTAAAAATAATACTCATATCCTTGGAGCAACAAGAAGGAATAAACTTTTTGGATAACAAATTGACAACACGTGCTGCACAGCGTTACAACACAAAAAGCCTGTTTGGCTTGTTCAACTTAAATAAAAGAAATGAGACGTCAATTTGAATTTAATGAAATTGCAGGTGAATGACAGTCTAATATTTTATATTAGATTAGATCCCTGAGATTAGATTTTACCTGTGACTTTTGCTAAGTAAGGATGAGCCTTACGTCTGCATTCATCACAAGTAGATTAGTATGAGTAGATTGCCTCCGTACATGGTTTACATGTTGGTTTCCATGCATACTTTTGAAATATCTTGTATTTTAAGGACGAAATGCTTCTAATACTTGATTTACTTCTAGTGCACAGATGAGATCAAATAAATTGGGATAAATTCCATTACTCCTTGTTATCCAATCAATTTGGCTTCCTAAATGGAAATTTTATTCAACACAACTCTTCGGTTTGACAGCAAATGTAGAAAGATTCACATGAGTGGATACCATTTCAACATGAATTACACACATCTTCATACGTATGTAAGCCAAGGAGAAAAGGAAAACTTATAGGTTAAGGAAGTCTATAAGAATGCGTAATATTGTAAGTGCTGTAGGCAGTAGCACTATAAATTTCGAAAAGTATTTTACGGTTAAGATACTCTCATACGATTGCATGCACATCTGACGCACACTACATATCCAAAGGACACTTCGAATGAAGATTGAATTAAGTTTTAGTGTAAATGGATGTAAGAGAAAACTAAATGAATTTCAAAATGGAAGCAGTTCATTTGGAATGCAAAAGATGCAACAAAATGAATGAATGTGTGGCATTTTTATTGAGCTAACGTAGTCGATAGCCATAATTTATTCCAGAACCAGGTTAGGTTGTAGGGGTGGCTGCACTTAAGTATAGCCTCACTCGAATCTCAACGAATCCATTGTGTTCCCCGGTGTGGTGTGGGGTACCTAAAATAAATGAACATGAAATTGGCCTTCCTGAGCCATCTCGAGTTCCGGAGGAAGTGAAGGATGGCTCTCGGTGGCTTGTCCGAAAATTCGCCCAGATCATCAAAGAAATATTCTCCGAGGGTTGTCTTCCTGTTTCTACTGAGGCTTGGGCATTCGCAGAGGAGGTGGAAAGTGCCCTCCTGTCGCTACATCCTCTGCATAGATCTGTTGTGATCAAACGCATTCGTTTTAGGTGGGCCGCTAGCAGGTTGCGACTTGTCATAATACCTATAAGAAGTGATAGGTGACCTCTATTGACTGCGATGATTTCCTTTGTTTTTCTCTTGCTAAGTTCTGTTTAGAGCATTCTTGAGGTGCGCCATGTTGTAAGTAAAACCCATCTCTCTTTCGCGAGTTTTTGGAATTTCGCTGTGGGGAGTAGGATTGAGTCATCGGCCATTGTTAGATCCATATCAGAACCCATTTTTGCTAGCTCGGGATTCAGATGAGTGTGACGTTGCGATTGGTAATGAGTGCCTTTAGCTCGTCATGGCAGCGTTTCACGAGTTTGGTTGTGGATGTGATGGCTGCTTGACTATCAATGTATATGTCGATGTAGCTTCTTGGGAGTGCCTGTTGAGATAGTTCTCGCGACGCTTCGACGATTGCTTGAACTTCAGCCTGGAACTTACATTTACTCCAAATCGGACCGTAATCCTTTAGTTTTCGTCTCCAAAAATGCTACTAGCTATATTTGTATGACATCAGCGAGGTCTTGATTTGATTTATGCCTTTCTGTCCGTAAAAAAATACTAATATCCTTGATGGATAAAACATTTCTCTTTAGCTAGGACAAGACTTATTTATTTACTTCCGCCTAGAATGCACTACAGTTCTTAGCAAGCTAGAAGGAGAGACTTTTCATATCTCATCAAGATTGCTGGTCTACTCCACCAAACAGCTAATAAAAATAACCAATCCAGCCTTACCTTTACCCGTCGTTGCAAAATTCTTCCCCATTTTGGGTAAAAAGGGCTACAAATGGCTGCCTTAAAATGTCAGCTAAACCAAAAAAGAAAAAAAAAATGAAAAGATTAACGACTTATGAACAATTTTTAAGTTGCCATCCCATAAATCTTTCGATTGTATTCATATTTCGATACTTTCTGCAAACTCATCTGGAAAAAGGATACAGCCATATGCGCCTCAAGTCCAAAATGTCTTCTCATCTCATTTGCAAGAGTAAACACCACTGTTAAAGTGTATTGTTCATGTTCTCTCATCGTAACAGCGTTGGGCCATAAAACATTGGCACACTTTCAACTTTACCAATAAATTTTACAAGTCCTTCAATCCTGTCAGCATTTTGCCTTGCGATCCCTTCCTGTGTCAGGATGTCAAACAATGTGAATTGATTGAAATATAAATTTTACTACCATTGTCGCCACGAACACACAAAAGGTGGAAACTTTCAGAACAACTGCATTAAAAAAGATTTTCAAGTCAAGTGCTTAATAAATAAATTTACAACAATCGTAAAGTTTACCAACAAATAAACAAAAAGGCTCCAAAGTTAGACGAAAGACCGGGTTTATTGCCAAAGCCAATATCGGAAAATTTTCTACATCAATTGTTTTAATTAATTTCCTGAGGGAGCATGGGCATTGTGAATTCCTTGTTTTTAGTTCGAGTGGTGCCAATGGAGTGTTCATAACTATTTTCCCATAAGGATACGACTTTAATTGCACAAGCACACTTTTAAAGTAAATGGGAGTTCTTGAAGTACCTGGGTACTACAAAATTCCGTATCGGGAGCATAAAAATGTTTTTGTATCTAGAGAGTTTGCATCGTTTAGGTCATGGCCGTCAGGAAAATTAAAAGCAATTTTCTTACGAGTATCTATTTGAAATCTTAATGATTCTCGTTGATGTTTAACGATTACTTAAGATTGCCTCTACAACAATGGATGATGAGCGTACAAAGATACTTTCCCTTGAGTGGTAGGATTTACAGCATCGTCAGACAATAGCCAAGCATAAATATCTTCATGTCAAGGAAAGGGATTTTTTGTTTTTATAGGTATGTTCAGCGAATCTATAAAACTTTGTTTAGCTTTTTGTACAGCTGTGTCTGCGTGAGTTAACTTTATTGTTCGGCATCTTTGGGTTGATAAGTTTGTTTGAAACTTTTAAATGGACCCACCATCTGTTTTGAATTATTGTTTCAATTTTAATAAAATGTCTGCAAGTGAAAATATATCTAGGGTGGATTCGAATCCTGTTTACAAAGTAAAAATGGACATTCACCTTTGATCGTTGAAGTATTTACTCGTAAGCCGATTTACATCTTAAGAGGTTCATTTTAAAACTTTACAATTCGTCTTTAAAGTCAAGGATCAAGAATTATTTAGTATATACTAGATAACAGCCATTTAATCGAATTTGACAGCAGCGGAACACGACAAGATGGATTGGTCTCACTTCTTTTCTGGCTTATGATCATGAACAACATTCTAAAGAGACAGGGTTAAACAGGGTTAAGGTGCTGATGCAGTGTTACTGGTTTCAAAAAACTTCATATCTATCTACGTGAAATCATGGAAGCTGCCATAAAACAGTAAGATTAGTTAAATCTGATACTTTCACTGCGAAAATCAAGATACAGGACTTCACTCTTCACACCAATTGTCGCTAGGCACCATCCAACAAACAGAACTTCAATATTATCCGCATTTTTCTGAGCGTAGTCCTGGCACAATCAACATCTACACTGATTCTTCTACGCCTTAGTTTCTGATGTAATTATTCATGCTGTCAACAGTCGCACTATCGAAGGGATCTTCAATGTCAATGTAAACACTCGTACTCTTTTCTATCAAGCGTACATCCAATTCTGTTGAGCAGGGTTCGAAACTCAGATAGACAATACGGCCTGCCCGTATCGATAATACCAATTCAGAGGTGACTTATCCGCGGTCAGAGCAAAAGTTTTCCGCTTGTCAGCATTGAGTCGTTTCTTCCTTGCATAGGGTTTTTGAGATTAGCATGTCTCTGCATCACCGGGGCCATGCGAACCAACCCCACGGAGCCCTAGAGGCACTTGTTGGACTTACTCCATTGCACATCTTTGTCAACAAGGTTGCAATACGCAGTGCAGTCAGCTTCCAACGCTCTACAGGAATCCAGCCAAGCAGACCAACCTATCAAATGGCTATCCTCTCTGACTTTCCCGAGCTGAAAATGATCAGCACGGTATGTAACTTTATGCCCAAATTACTCTGTTTTGGCAGGAAATCTCAAAGGCGCTTGGAGTGCGTCCTTGTGTCTTTCAGGCTGAATTATATGCTATTGACAGCTGTGCCAACATCATTCTCGATTCCAGCATCAAGGGAGCAACCATCAATGTATTCACTGACAGTCAAGCAGAGCTCAAAGCACTGAGTTCCCATTACTGTAGTTCAAAGGCCGTTTAGACTTCTAACAGCGGAATAATGTCAAGCTCTGGTGGGTACCAGGACACAAATGCATTAAAGGTAATGAAACTGCAGACCAACTTGCCAAGAAACTTTCTTTTCTACAGCCCGATCCAGGCCGCTCCACTTTAGAGAATCGGTCGATTATTAGTTCACTTCGCTTCTCCCTTGCGAAGTTTATCCCAAGAGTCTTTGACCTCCACTAAAGTCAGTAATCCCTAAAAGCGATGTTTGCCTAAGTTATCCATCCATCTAAGTAGGTTCTAATCTTCGCTAGTAATAGTCCTTTAATAATAAATCTTGGGGGAGAAAATAAAATGAATGACCCATATTCGATCCAAATTACCGAAAATGGAAACATAATAAGTCATTACTCCTTGTACCACTCCACCACTACTTATTATTGTTGGATACCTCCTGTAGAGTAAAACATAAACCAACAGTAATGGCTCAATTATATTCTCCCCCACACCCCAACTGGAGTGCACACTCGTCATTATAACTGATTCATCGCAAGAGAACTAGCTGGATACGCTCCCTGCAGAATGTCCTTTTATTTTTAGTTTTCACACAAAGTTAGCCATAATGAATTCCCTTCAGCTGTGCACGTCAAAATGTCACAATAAATTAGGAGAAAAAGCACTCCTACGCCTCTTGTCTAAAGGCACATTGACAATATTTCTCCTCACAGACACACATCAAGCTCGTAGTCCTTCAATATGACACGAGTGCTTGTGTGGGCAAACTAACTGGACACATGGCCTTAATTGATACCAGCATGAGGCACACACATCTTCGAACAAAATTGTTCAATTCTTTGATTTGCTGGACGAACGGCACGTGAAAAGGTAACTTGCCTCATTAATTGAGGATCAGCAGGCGAGGGGAATAGAAAATTAACCAGCATGGTCCTTTTGCTGCTTGGCTACCCCAACCAATTGATATGAGTGCTGTTTTATATGCTAGTCAAAATGATGGCGCCCGGAAGTATAATTCGTAAAGTTGCCATTTTTCCACGAGTTTGGCATTTCTCTCGAGTTTCCCTTGTACGAACAGTGAGTTATCACGAAGTCAGTTTATCATCCTTCCTAATGGAAGGAAATGTTACGTGAATGAATAGAACTGGAATGCATATTTTGGTGGACCATAAAAGCGTTTGTTTTATTTTTCCGCATTACGGTTTAGCTAAGGAAGTTTATTTTCAAATGCCTACGGAACATTGCTGTTTTATGAAAGTCAACACAAGTAATAAAATCCTTTAAAGGAAATTGTGCAACATTTTGAAATTTAACAATAAAGTTTCTAAATACACACTTGTTATGAAGATAAATTCATGAAATATGTAGGCATATGATGCTTTACATTTTTGGAGTAAGTATAAAAACAGAAAAGGCTATAGACCAGCGTCATTTACAGTTCTATAAAGTTTGGATAAAGATAAAATCTCTTACAACACTCAAAACGCAATAAACCAAAGAGAAGTACCGGCTCGACAATAAGTTTCTCGTGTTTTCTCCAGTTTTCCCTACTCGATCCCTGCAAATTATATCAGCAACACTACGAAGGAATTTCATTTCGACAACTTGTATCCTATTAACCTCAGTAGGTCGACTATCTGAACCTGGAACCGTCAGCGTGACAGGCAATGATGCCAACCACTACCCTACAGCCACCCTGAGTTGGTCTCAAAATGCTAATCAATTGGGTAAATGGATTGAATCAGCACGCATTGACTTGGTAAATCACAGACAGATACTCGAATATTTAGTTGAAGAAATCCATTACATACATGAGTAAGCGAACCGGATTCCAAACAATATGAATCTCTTACCATTCATGAAGAAATATAGTAGCTGAAGTCTTCAGACAAGACCTCAGACCTCTTGAAAGTCTTGTAGATACCCCTGTCACGTCAGCCAGAAGAAAAACAACACAATTGTTGGCTTGCTTACTCCCTTTCTTAATAACTCCATTCCTCTCTTTTTAACGCGATGAAATGAGTAAAAGTGTGACAAAGCCTAAATTCTCTTTACTGGAGAACGACAAATCCTCGACTCCTCTAAAAAGTGCTGAGTTTGAGGAAAGGAGATAAATTTGCTCCTAAAAATGTCAAGTACAAAACGCTTGTATGATTTATTTCCTTTTCATCCATCTGATTAACAACTGCACTCCCTAAGGACTTCCGACCGGTAAAGGGTCTCCGTCTACGATACACCCTTTTTCAATTAAAGGCATGTTCTTACCCCTTCGCTATAGGCAGACGATATCGACATCATTACCCGTTCCCCTCGTGTCATTATTGACGCTTTTACGGCAATAGATGGACAAGCCAAACGAGTGGCTCTCATGATGAACGAGGATAAAGCAAAGTACATACTGACTACCAAAAACCGATCCGGCGAAAACCGCCCAGGGCAAAACCAAACAATTGACAGCTACCTACCTCGGGGCAAATATAAACTCCACAAATGACAAATGACCTTAGCCAACCGCTGCTACTTCGGTTTGTCCAAACAACAAAGGTCCAAACTCCTAACTCGAAGGTCCAAAATCATGCTCTATAAAACCCTGATCTTGCCAGTCATACTTACTGGAACTGAATGCTGGACGATAAGTAAGACAACAAGAAAAATTCTACGTCGAATATTTTATCCTATCTGCGAGGAGGGCGAATGGAGGATAAGATATAACCACGAACTCTACGAGCTGTACAAGGATGTGGATGTAAATGGGCAAGAATGCTCCAGTTAAGAGAATCTTTGAATCCCAGCGAAGAAAAGGAAGACCGAACCTCCGGTTTAAAGATCACGCAATCGCATACGCCAGAAACCTTGATCTTGTAAACTGGAAGCAGCGTGCCCGGGACTGTGAAGGACGGAAAGCGGCATTAGTTCAGGCTCAGACCCTCTAAGGGTCGCTGGCCTGATAAGTAAGATCAAACATTGTGGCATCAGCGATTACTTTTAAACATAGGTCCGGGCTTTTTTTTATCGTCTCGAGCTTGAGGGCTAGAGCGTTGATAAATTCACTCAATTTAGCGCTCGAGACTCTTCGGTAGTTAAGTTGCTTCTGCTTCTGAGTATGTAGACCATCCACCCTCTTGACAGACATCCTTTCCCAGGAGACTATGCCCGCATAGAATTTATTTTCTCATACTTTCTGCTTCCTACTTGGTCTTGATTCTTTCAACATCTAAAGCTAATTTCATATGAAATCACATACCATGATCAAATTAGTTTCCACCAATGCAATCTACCCTTCCCAGAACTCCTGCAGCTTCAGTTTATTTTCAGCTTCAATATATATCACCAAAAATGTACCTTAAAATCCGCAATAAGTCTAACTTCATCTTACTTATGCGCTTAGAGATTGATAGCCTCATTCTTGGTAATCCATCATCATTTTCACAAAACTTAAACTTTAAGATTGCTCAATCGTCCATTCAAAGACTCTCATTTTTCCTTGTTTACATTTCATTTTTATTTGCTTGATATAACCCGACCCCGTTTATTTCGAGACAAAAAACCTTGAAAAATTACTTACTCTTAAACATTCGCTTTTTGAGAAAAGTAAACGTATATAATTCTACCACATGGACATGGTCCTGGCGCTCCTCGAACAGGAGTCATTCATTACACTTTGTGATAGAGCGATGCAATACAAACATTTTCATGACAGGTAAGGACAATGGTGACACATCCTGTGGGAAAAGGCATTCGCAACCATAAAATTCTACAAACTGAGGACATTATTCAACCAGAAATTCTCACCATGAAAGAGTCCTTGTGTAAATTGCTGAACAAAACGGTCGTTGACTTTTTTTTTTTACTTTTTTATAACTCAAGCCAAAAGTGTCGTCTAAAACTCTCTTAGTTATGGCTATAGAGCCTTGCTAAGTGTTTGCTCTTGAGACTTAACAATTAAACATTCATTTTTATTTTTTATTACAAGAATAGCTTTTGAGGACTTTCCATGGAAGTCGGCACGGTATGAGTCTAACAGGTAAAGTCGTAAGCGACTCCTTTAAATGAAATATTTCCCTAGCTGGACGAAATAAAACTGTTTTTCCCTCATTCTCCTTTTAACGAGGCATAACTAAAAGGAAACACATATATTTATGCCTGACTGACCATACTTTTATAACGATATTTCACGTGAGATAACTCATGTTAGGGGAGTTGTTTGGGATGACGTAAGGTTGCGGTTAAGTGGATGACTTTGGGAAATAGGATTAAATTAAATTAATTTGGTAAGCGAGAGAGCATCTGATCAGCTTTTACTTTGAGGCTTATACATATTAAATAGGATTAGCGAATTGATAACCTTTCTTTTGACAGCAAAGCAATATGAGCAATGATTCAAAAGAACTAAAGGTTGCATCTTATGTTTCTGAGAAAACAATGTGCCTACGAAACATGAACCATACTAAATGTCATATCCTCTTCAACACGTGCATCTTTACAGTATCTACATACATTCGTGTTTGTGAATCCCATATTTCCTTAGAAGCCAATGACCAGACACGACACGTTGTAAAGATTAATAATCTCCTTAGTTTCCTTGCGATCGTGCTCTGGCAAAAGGACCTTGGAAACCCTTTATCTAACTAAGTTAGATCATGCATGGTCTGTCCATGAAGGAGTTTTGATATCTAAAGCTACCCCACTTCTTGTCTTTTTCAATTGCAAATTCATTTCCCTCCTTTCTGCAGTGTTCAGACGTCCAGCACAGTCTAACACGGTTCTGCCTTAATACTGCCCTAAGTTTGAGAATTCTTGATTGTTGCACATTTAATGAACCATGATTCCAACACTTTGACCATCGGATATCGATCTTCCTCTCCACTATTACCCCCAAATATTTTGTACCAGCAGTTCACCCGCGGCTACGCACGCGTTAAATACATACAAAGGTTTATACAAAGTCGCTACAAATCGTCTGTCCCTAGGGAACTTTCAAAGATGAAAAAAGTGCAAAAAGTGTCACCATTCCAATATTGGATTTTTGAAATCCGTTGAGAAGTTCCACAGATTAAAGATCCATCCAACCAAATCATCATAATATACACCCGTTCCCCGTCGAATTACTACGAACTGCGAATGCATTGTAAATAAACTACGTAGTGTATCCACAGGAGCAAGAATACGACCAAAGAAAAATAAATGAAAAAACTACCCTTGCGCAACTTGGCAAAACAAAAACAACACATGATCATGAACCGATGTGCCGATGGCTACAGCTACACTCTGTATCTTGGCCCGCTCTATAATTCTAACCAAAGTTTTCTAGTTTTTTTTTCTTTAAAACAATCATTCGTGGCGTCTAAAGGCCTCCAATCCTTAACTTCTAACTTTTCTAACATACAAAAGTAAATTCTAAAAATTTTTATATGACGAACCTTTTTTTCCGACATCCGATTTTAATAAATCAAAAACCTATATACTGCTCCAATGCTCTTATGCTCTGTTCACCTGTGAAAACTACATGAAAATTCATTCAGTAGTTTCAGAGATGTGCGCGAACAAACAAACAGATAGACAGATAGAAAAGAATTCTAAAAATCGCTAATTTGTGTTCTATTACTCTTCTTGAGTCAACCCCTTCCTTTTTTATTACTTTTTCTTCAATGTATAGATTGATGATGATGATCCGATAGGGACAATTCTACCCGCTCAAGTTTGGGCACGTTGAAGGAAGGCATCTTGTGTTCATTGGTAAAAATACCTAGTTCCATTCTATCCATAGTCTTAACACTTTCATGATCTCACTTGACATGTTGAGAAACATGTTAGCGACCTTAAATTTGTTAAAAAACAACAAAATCCTTGAAAAATTCTGAATTGGTATTATATCCAAGCTTAAGGTATTCCTTTCGTATCAATTTTGCTTCGAATTGTTCTTAGAAAATTCTGAAAAGTCGATTAAGCTTAAGATTATACACATATTTTATAACCATCGGTTTTGAATTAAATTTTCAAAGAAATTTCAGAATTATCGCAACAAAATACAAAATTAAATGTAAAATTCAATGAAATGGAAATAATATTGAAGTTGGGTATGTACAACATTTTTATTTCTCATATCTTTTATCCATCAGTTCCTGGAACACCAAAAAGCTTACCTTGAAATGATTCGGTCAAAGGCAGTGAAATGGAAGCGTTCTATTTATCTATTTTTATTTTTTTTTTTTGAGATACGTATACCTACCTGTCAATCAGGAGAAACATTCGAATTCGATATTGTACTTGAGGGTTGAGAAAGATTCGGTGATATAGATTTTCTTTTGAGAAAAAATTAAACTTTAATTTCAAACATCATTGAGAGGGTATTGACTTTCTCTGTTTTTAAGATGAACAAATGAGTTTTTCTATGAATTTTATTCGGCTCTATACCTACCTCTAGGCTGAAGAAGATGAAGTTCTCTTTGAAGTTTAGTTCGGTTGGGAAGAGGGAATTTATGTTTGCTTCTAATTTCTTTCCAATGATTAGAATTTGGAATGAGAATTTTGAGGAAAAAGCTCGTCTTCAACAAAATCTTTTATTTAAGACAATGCTTCGAACCTAAAAAAATCCTTTGACAGCCTACTCGTACGTGACACATTTGCTTCATCGTTACTTAAATCAATAACGGGCTCCGATTTGCTCGGAATATCTCTCCTACTTTTGAATTATCGAGGACCTTTTTGAAATCAATAAAAGCAGGTACACGACGTATTGTGTTGATATGGTCAACCCAGGATGTCTGCAGACCGGAAACCATCTTGTTTGTTATGGGCATTGTTTCCCAGACATCCTTTCTTGCGGTCGAAAGTTATGTTGCCTGTTGGTTTGGTGAGTGTAGGAAGCACCCAAATATTCCTTCCGTTCTCACACTCTTTTAAATTGCCTTTCTTCCTGTCAAGTCCTGCAGTTTGGTTTTCTTTGAACGCTTTGTTTGGGAGCTGTGATACCACCACAATGTGTGGTTCATGCTCGAACTCTCGTAGAATCAACACCTTTGGATGGTGGATAGTTTTAAAATGCATAGTCAGTGATAGACTTGAAAGTCAAAAATGAGGAAGGATTAAGGAAACATCAATATCTATTTCGTAAGAATCGGTTAACGATGGACATAATAGCAGAAGTAGTAAAAAACGCCAGAAGAAGCCATCGAAAGGTGAAATAAAGCAATTCTGTGTTATTTTAGCGCTAAACATTAAAAATCCCTTCAACGCTTCGAATTGGAGGCATATAATTGCAGAACTAAGAGCCAAGAGAGCCACTTTTGAACCAAGTGAACCAAGGTGAACCAAGGCCTCAACCAACAACCTTCTTCAGCCAGTAAAATCTTCCAGTTGCATACGTCGAGTTTGTTGACGTCACCTTCCACGTGGGCATGCCATCTCAGATGAGGTTGTCTTCCTCTTCGTAGTCCCTGAGGGGTGAAGTCGAGGATTCCTTGAACTGGAGCATTGGTGTTCATCCGTTCTACATAACCTAGCCATTGTTTTGACCAAGTCGATGTGGCTGTACAGTCCTTATATTTTGTGGTTAATTCTTCTCCTCCATTAACGTTTTCTCCTGAAAATTCTAAGAGCACTTTTATCCAGGCAGGACAGGGATGATGGAGGTCTCGATAGTGCCTTGCTTAAAAGTGGCCCCCTAAAGTCATAGACAGCGATTGGCGAGTGTTATTCTCTTTTTTTGATTTAATTCACTAGCGCTAAAGGGGTTATGAATACCCTTATGATACTATTCACACAGCGCTAGTGTTGGTGTTTTTTGAAACTCGGTATTAGGTTTCAGTAATTTAGCTCCGAGAGAGGTGTCCTGTCCAGAATAACTACGTTCAATCTCCACGCTGATGAATGTGGTTGTAGGGTTGGTTGCATAAACCAGGGTAGACAAATTCCATCACGAGGAAGAAAACCAAAGTAAATTATGAGCGGAGTTCCACAAGGCTCAGTATAAGGTTCTCTTTTGTGGAACATAATGTATGATGGCGTTCTAAGACTTCAAGTAGCGGAGACAGTAAAGACTACTGCAGGAAGTATTTAGAGGTAGATATAGCATTGAGTAGTATTCACAGGTCTCAAACAAGCTGAGCAAAAAACAGAAATGGTGGTCATCAGCAATAGAAGAAGAATGGACACCATAACAGTCACTATGGGCGTGCATATAATCGTGTCGTGACTTTCAACCAGCGCCTAGAAGCAATTCGGCAACACCCCTCGTTAGGATCATGCCTAATATCGGCGGCCCGGAATCCGGATTCACAAAATGAATAGTGCTCTACGGATCCCGCATGTAGGTTAAAGTCCTTGAGGAAAGGTGTGTGGCTCTAACAAATTGAAGCTGAAATTTCCGCACATCAAAATGCCAGTAGTGCAGCAAGAGTATATGAATGTCGGAAAGTATAGGAAAATCATATCTGGAATCAATTTAATATTGAAATGGAGTGCGGGACATTCAGTCACACAATAGATACCATTCATCCTTCGCCACAATGTCTGTAATATCGGTATCAACGACTGCAATCTCAGAGAGTATATCCACCGGATGAGTAAGGATTGTAAACTGAATAATGGATAGAGTTATATCAATTTCAAATATCTTAAGTGCATTATCTTAAACATTATTGAAAATAAACCGAGATAATCTTGAGATGAAAGTATCAATATGCATTTCAATGATTAATAGATACTCCAGCTGCATACTGTATGAAATGCAGTATATGGAATCGTAAATTGTTGCCCCCAGAGCTATCATAACTCAAAAGATTACGACATAAGATACATTTTATGCAGGACATTATCATATCGAGTTTAATAAGCCAAAAGGATGAACAAATGTTCTTCAATTCGATCTAGAATGCAGTATAAAGTGCATTGAATGTCATAACTTTAACCAACCAACTGTTTACCAGACTCATACTCCCACAATGAAACTTCAACGAGATACATTTGTCGTAAATAAATTCTCATATGTATTGGTGAAAACTTGATGTGCTTCAAGGACCAATATACTCGAAATAACGATAACCGATATGAGAACACACACAAATACCCAATTTATGGCGATGCCACTAACATTTAGATAAACTTAAGCAATAAGGAACAAATGGACAAGGCAGCAGGGAATTACTGTCAGTGTGTGGCCAATATTCTTAATTAATCAAACTTTTGCCGACGATGTGTAAAACAACTTCTAGGTTGTGGTTACCTAGCCCAAAAGGAGAACTCTCAACTCTCTTCGTTTTGTGATCCAATCAATTTATTCATCCGATAAAATTTAGTTCCACTCATAGATTTTTTGGGTACTCGTACATAAATTGAGTTGAAATTAAAGTGAGTTTGGTTGATGTTCAAAGATAAATCATTATTTTTGGATGGAAGGGATGTATGTAGTATCTACTCACACAGAAGAAGGCTATGCCAAACTGAACTGAACTGATTTACTGATCACAAGTTTGGCTCGTGTAAGGTGTTTGCCCATAAAATTGAGATAAAGCGGTTCGTTAGGGAAGTGGTAAGGGAATGGTGGTAAGGACATCAAAAGGAGCTTGTAATAGGGAGTCTACAAAGTCTTTGGAACGAAATATTAAAGGTGAATCTTTTGAATTTTCGATTAGTTTGTTTGAGCATGCGACTTCGACGACATGAAGTAACTTCTAGGCTACTTTTTACCAGTGTACAAGCTCTAGGTGTACCTTTGTCATGGGAAAGTATTCCAGAATCCTGAGTCCACAACGAGTTATTAGCAACTCAAGATTCCTTGATCAAAAGTTATGTCTTCTCTGTGTTTTGGAGGCCGCCAGATGCCGTTTTTTAATTATGAAAAATAATCTGGACTTACAACAAACAGGTAGAGAAACCGCCATTACAGTGGAAGCCAGAAGTTCATCCTTACTCAAGAATATTTTGTTACAATCATCCATCTCCGTGTCCGACAGGGCGCTATCATTGACTAAAGATGGATGGGACGGGAAACCTGTATTTTCCGTAGACCGGTTGAGGAAGGAAATAGCTTCCCACACCATAAGTCTTCGTCAATTAAGCAAGAGTTTCTTTATTGATCCGAATAAGCGCGTATCTATAGAGACCTATTTGTTCGTCCAGCTTAGCAACTTTCCAGTTGTGCGTCGGAAACGTTGGGATGCAGACCTGAATGATCCGAGATATTTCATCTACATTTGAGGGTTCAGCTGGGATCCAAGTGCGAGTTCTCCCTTGCCTCAACCTCGAGCCATGGTCAGTTTGTAGAGATCGTATAATCTCTGATCGGCGCAAGCAATCAGCTTTATGTAAACAATTCGAAGGTGGGCCAGAATTTTCTCTCATGATTCCGAGGATCACTGCTTTCAGTTAAGCTGGATTCATCTTCACCTTTCTGGAGCGACTCGTAGATTTAAATTTAAGCTGGATGCTATTAAAATGGCAAATTAAGGTCCAATGTGTCCAGCGGCGAAACAGACTTCACAAAACTGGATCTGAAACGCTCTAAGAATTTGATTTCTCTTAACAGATTGCATACCAGCGGAATCACTTGACACTGTCTAATAGATAAGCATGGAGCAAGGCTTGGCGTACATTCTTATGATTTTTGTAGAAGCTGTATGAATGAAGACTTTCGGTGTATCTGCCCAGCTCTCTCCTGCAAAAGAAAACTTCGCTTAGGAACATTCTACTACAACGACATAGGCGATTTGAATATTAAAGGATGGCAAAGCCCTCCTCCAATTGGTTCAACGAGAAGTTAAGAAAAATTACTCCAAGATCCATGTTATATCACAAAAGACCTATCATCGGTCTAAGTGTGTTGACGCCCACTTCTGAAAAGACTTCTGCGTCAAACTGGTACACGTGTGACAAATCTTTTCAAATATCCTCTGGTATCCCACCAAGAAGAGTTGAAAAATCTCCATTTGGTCACTAAAGGCACATAGCACGTCTTTAATATCCATCGCGGCTCTTAAAGACCTAATTTCCTTCAAATATTTACCAAATAGGATATCATTCAAGAAGGAACGTGTGATAGCTACTTCCTTTACACCATTATTTCAATTTCCACAATCGATCAATCCAGACTGTTCCATTTATCTGAAGAGGATTTCAGCTTCCAGACATGGAATGTGGAGTAGCCACCGAACAAATGTACGATTCAAGACAGTTCATCCATTAATATCGACACACCCGTTGGTGTTTCCTTCATAAAAGTTTTCTTTTTTCAATCATCAGGACACCATGTGTCACCAATAATGTTAACCATTATCTTACACTACAACATGTCCTTGAAATTATAGCCACAAATCATTTGTGTAAACCAAAGCGGTTCCATGATGGAAAGGGCTTACACCGACCCATTCTCAAAGTCGGTTGCTGGGTTTCTTTTTTTCTTGTGGACAATTTAAATCTCCCAAGTCTCAATAGAAAATTGAATTTTTCTCAACGCATGTTACCTAAGAAAAAGAAGAAAAAAGGGTTCATCCTCGTTCGTTTCCATTATTTTCGGGACATTTTTTCGGTCAGCAAATTTTCTTTTCTGCATGCTTGTGTCATTAGGAATAATCATTGATGGGAAAAAATGATAAAAAAAAAAATTTTGTTTCAAAAAATTTATATCACCGAAAGGGCTGGACTAGTTGCTACAATTTCCATAAGGCTATGTTGGCTGTACACGTGTCTGTGTAGAGTCCTGCTCTGCCCATCAAAACAAAAAGACTTTCACTTAAGCAACATGGTATTGGAATGGTTCATTTAAAAGTAAATGTCAAAATAAGGTCAAAAAATATAAATTTTCGATGTTAACGGAGGATAAACAGCTGTCTTATTTCGAATGAATTTGGAAGAAGGGTTGAGCATGGATAATATGGTGGGCTGTCTGGCACGTATCTAGATTGAGGACAAAGATGAATCATACATTCATCTTCATTTTCCTGTGAGGGGTTTTCTAAGGCGATGAGTTTTCATTTCATTCCAGCATTCAGGTGACTCTTCGTCTGCGGAGTCAATAAGGAGAATTAAATATCAGATTTATGTGACAAAAGGACGACTGTAGGCGGTCTCGGGTAAAAATATCATTTTCCTTAACATAAAGAGCTAGAATCTACTGGGAAACTTGTAAAGGATACTTTCAATATGAAATGTCTCATGCCCAGGGTAACCCTGTTATCCACGTGAGGTCAACTGATTACAACTTTTGGGTTCTCAGACGAGGTCAAATAGTTAGGAGTTGTCTTAGGTGAAGGACTCCAAACTTGTTTGGGGCTACCTCCAATTGCTCATGGCATTGGCTATCACAAACAGAGTTCAATGAAAAGGTAGATGAACTAGCCAAAAAAAGTTCTACATCGACCTTCATGATGCCACGACCATTCTGTGGCCTCCCAACAAGCACAGCTAAAGGCTGTATAAACAATTAGTTAAAAGACAAAGCATAACAGTACTGGACAGAAACAGAAGGTAACAGACAAGCTAAAGCTTTTATACCAACCTCTTCCCGAAAAAGAACGAAACAACTTCTACAACTAACAAGAAGTCAGATTCGTCACAGGCTTTCTAACCGGACACTGCCGGGTTAAAAAACATCTCATGGCTATGGGAATAGCACAAGATAACACGTGTAGGATGTATATTGAGGACGAAGAATCAGCAGAACACATACTATGTCACTGTAACTGCCTCATAAGAACACGTCATCTTTTTCTAGATAAATACTACCTCGTAGCGGAAGATATAACCACCAGCTTGCCCAAAGACATCAACGGTTTCATCGCGCACTCCGGCATCATGGAGGAGCTCTGTTAATAAAGGAGCACAATAGGCCCACTTGCGGCCGCAGTGATAAGAGACTAAGGACCAACTCAATTCCTAATTTAATCTAATATAGGCGGAGGACTAAACGGGAACTTTGCACAACAAAAACAAGGCGACCAATGCCATGGAGGAGGAATTAAAACGACGAACTGTACAGCGACATCAACTTAACCAGAAGAGTGAATATCCAAAGACTGAGGTGGCTGGGTCATGTAGAGCGGATGGACACCAATGCTCCGGTCCGAAAAATCTTCGAATCCGCCCCCGAGGAACAGCGCATTAGAGGAAGACCGCGACTCATGTGGCGCGCACAAGTTGAAGGGGACCTCTACCAACTTAGCGTGCGAAACTGGAGGCAACTAGCTAAAAATCGAGCTGACTGGAGACGCTTGTTGGTTGAGGCCCAAGTCCACCTCGGACTGTAGCACCACCTTAAGTAAGACCAATGCCATGTGGACATACCATAGCATGTATGGCAAAACCTGGAGTCTGTCTCCCAGGTTATACATTGTAGGGAATTGTGGAAGCCACATTTCCAGCAGCTGTTTGATGGGCATGACCAGGAGATAATGGTAGGGTATGAAGAAAACCCCACTTTCGTCGATAAAGTAGTTCTTCCATCCAACTTAGACGACGTCGGCACAGCTTATAAAAGGCTGCTGGGGTACGCAGACGACACCGACATCATCGCCCATTCCCAGACATTATTGAAGCTTTTACAGCGATTTTAGAACAAGCCAAATTAGTTGGTCTTATGGGCTTAGACATCCCCTGGGCCAGACCTGCCTCGACGAAAGGCAATTGTTGATATTATTTCACCTGCTATTTGCCATTGTTTTGGCTTCAATGGCAAGACGAAATTTCTGCGATTCAAGAGAAATAAGCGGTTCCTGTCTATTTTAAGAAAGGTTCTGATCTGCGTCCTCCTTTGCCAGCTCTGCAGTTACCCGGAGCATCCCCATGTCCTGGAACCCAGCATCTGTCAGCGATTGTTGTGAGCCAGGGTAGACCCACGGAGGCAACTTCGGTGTAGGTGAGGAAGATGGCGGTACGCTTGTCGTTGCTCGGTACAGCTCGTCGGACGGAGGTAGTTCTTGTCAACCCCACCTTGCACCACCTGCTTAGCACACAAAATCTCGTGCCTTTCATGCTTGCTTTGGAAGAAGAAGAAGTTCCCTTAACAGACATCAGACGGACAGAGAAGAAAGCAAGGAAAGAAAGGATAATTTGCCCAAGGACCTTTGCCAATGCCCTAGAGAAAGACAGGAAAAGAAACTTGCGAACTACCCTGTGGTATTGCACAATAGATTTTTAAGTTCGTAGTGCATCCTAACCCTGGCAAAATTAATTCTTCACCATAAAGTTAAACTCGCATCTTTAGAGGGTTAAAAGTTAAAGACTTCCCTCTTTATACGAGCGCCCTGTTCAAAGATACAGACAGCATGCACATGTGTGGTCCGGGCCTGTTTGAGATTCATAACACTACTACGAACTAAATAACTACTAGGCGTCAGAATCCGACATAGATCGATGTATTTAACTTCTGACGTCCCCCTTGTAAGTTCACCGACACTCTGAAACACTATAACTTTGACTAATGGTGAAACGTACGCCACAACCGTCGATCTGGTACATGGCACGGTCTTGCACAAATCGAATCCACAGAAACCATAAACTTTTTAATTTTCCAACAGAAAACCCAAACCATGGGTCAGACAATGCCAACAACTTGGACAATATTAATAAATTAGCTTAGGCAAAAGTTTGTGATTAATTTGACTTGTTTCCATTACCAGCAATCCGGGATGTTTCAATCAAAATGAGTAATAAGGGTCAATCCTAGTCAACGCAGCACCTACTTGACGCAGGCAAATCAATTAGCCGTATGAAAAATGATTTGAATTTTTCAAAAACTTTACGTGACGTTACCTTTACACCTTCTCACCTTCACACTTGATAAACCTAGTCATCAATTTCAAAGGTGATTTGCCATCATACCCACTTCCACTGTTATAGCCTGAGGAAGATCAAAGTATTTTGTAATGTTCTAATTTGCCCTTGCAACTCACTTATCACGGCAGAGTCATTAACAAGATTTTTTTGGAAGATGCCTCTTTGTTTTTTGTCCAGCAGCTTCGTCTGAAGTTGACATAATTTATAGGACAACCTTCAAGGGTTCGTGTTGGAATTTCCCCAAGTCCCAGTCAGCATCAACACAAAACACAAAATTAATAAAGCAAGTAGGGGGTTATGCTTCTTGAAAATGTCCACCCTTGTTAACGGGTATTTACATTCAAAGTACCTACCAGCAAAGGGTACACCCTCTGGAGTCCGTTATCAGCATCAACCGCGCGTTACACAAATCACCAAGTGAAATTGTGCCAAGGAAATTCGCATAAATCCACCCCAAAAAGTGTTGTCCTTGCGGACCGACCGAGACTATGACGACGAAATAATTACAATGACGAGCTGATATTCAGCCGTCTCCGCAGAATGCCCTGTGGGTGTAATTAGGAATTTATAATCCTTTGTTTTTATGTGGAGTAAATTGAAATTATTTCCTCAGTGTTGTGCTTCGAGCTTCTGTTGACTTTATGAAAAAAATTGAGTTCCACTTCCACAACAAACGTAGGTACTCGACTACGAATTTATTTATAAAGGATTAATGAACCATGATACTGGCGACAATTTAATTAGTCCTGCTTGTGGAGAGTCCTTTTCAGCATTCGTAATTTTGAATAAATAATATCCCAGTCAACATAAGCACCTACTAAGCATCGAGTGTTGTGCTCTGTGTCCTTGTACGCTGTTCGGCCGTGTAGCATGCGGATGTTGTTGAATGTGAAAATTTCTCCATGGCCAACTTTAAACTCTACAGTCTCGTCGCGACATAACTCAACAAATTTGGAGTAGGCCTCGTACCATGGAATAACTCTATCCACATCGATTCGGAAGACGCTGTCTCGCTTGGGTGTGTTTTCGTTTATTCTCGTGCAATTTCCTTCTAAATCCAGGCTGTGGAAGATAAATCGAATGGCATGCATAATTAATGGGACGATGTTTTCGATGACACTGATGACTCACCATATCACGGGGGCACGGTATGAGTTGTGAAAATGGAATTCTCCTTCGGCACCGATGTCAGTCCAATCAACGAGTGTTTTCGATAGGATGTCATAGTATTCAGGATATTCCCATTTCAGACGACGGGCTATGTAAAATCCATCACAAATGGTGTTGGCACCACCTTCAGAGTTCGATTGGATGAGGAAATGGAGTATGTTGATGCCGGGCATGTACTCAAAGTATGGCATGTCTGTGTGAAGTGCCAGTGGTGTCATCAAGTAAGCGTAGTTCTTTGCTCCAGGCTTGGATTTGACATGAAAATTCTCACTGAAAATGAATGGACACCAATAAATGGAAATTGGAGACACTAATCTGTAAATGACAACTGAATTCGTGTACGGATACAAGATTGATCCTTGGAACTACATATATTGCTTGGCAACTTAATTATTTATTTTGGATAAGTTTGGGTGAGGCTCTCTTCCGGAAATGTACATAAGAAGTTTGGAGAGTGTAGTTTTTCTTTTTTTGAAATGATTAATATCAAATAGAAAGATAGATGGATGAATCTCGAGAAGGTTGGAGTTTGTTTTTTAAACACAAATTACTTAAATATTGAAAGATGTTCACCGTGCGCAGTGTTGTAAATAGCCTTCTCAACCATCCTTTAAGAAGTTCTTGAGTGTTCATTCTATGGGCAACAAATACTTGAACCTGAAGGCAACCAATTTAGTGATTAGAGAAAGTACTTTCTAAGTGCTTATGGTAGAAGATCAAAGAACTTTCTTTAGTGGATATAATAGTTGCATCAATGTCTGTAAGGGTGTCAACACATTGATGTCTTTCTGTCAAGAAAATGGAAACAGCCTAACCAGTGACTAGTTGGCTGTGATTGGAATCTGAAAATGATACATCCATACCCGTCAGTGGTTGTTGTAGAGAGCTATGACGACTAACTAACTCTTGAATGATACATTTGTCTGGTCCTTAAGTCGTTTATAGCACGTTTTTTTGTGACCCTTGCAGGAATAGTCTACACCCGAACATTGACTTTTTTTGCCATTTTCTCACGGTGATTTCAAGTCCTGCAGTGTGTTTTCCCACCCTATTCTCAGCAAGCAATGACAAATCTCCGAGAGTATAACTTGTTATGAAAAAGCTTCGCGATCCTCCGCCGCAAGGACTTTCATGACTTGTTTGACTTTACGATTAAGATACTTTTTTTGCCAAAATCACGATCAGATTTCAAATGTTCGAGAGCCCTATCAAATCAGCGAAATGTGTCCCAGCCATCCAGCAAATGATCATTCGACTTAAGCTCTTGCGTTAACCTTATGTTCCGCGCTTGGAGACCTAGCAATGCGCTGAATAGTGGCTTAAGTTGGAATTGTGCATCTCCATTATATTTTGTCAAACCTTTCTGATGGAGGCTACGTTCAATTTTTGTCACATAGTCGTAGGCGCAAACTAGATTATATTTGCATGCTGGATAATGTAGTGTGTTCAGAAAAATGTGACAGAATTGTGACACCTAACAACACCTCAAGCATTCAGATAGTATGGTGTGTCATATGAACATGCATAACTTTATCTTACGATTTACGATTATGACTCCCGAGCTATAAGATTAAAATAACAAAACATCCCATCAGTTTGCGACTTGATTTTATCAAGCGTAGACCCATAAAATACCGCAGTTATGTAAGCCGATCTAATCTAATCGTGTATTACCTTAAAAATGTTAGGTAGGAGGGCATACCCAACATGCAAGTCTTACATTGTAATGCTATATCTCCCACCCACTTCTTCTTACCCGTATGTGGTGCGTTTTATGAAACCAATCTTTTCCGCCAATTTTCTCACGACTGTCTCGTCAGCTGGAGCATTTCTTATCGAGGCAATGCCCTGAACTGCCAACGTGCGAAGCCATCCATACAATGCTGCGAGTAAACAGATCATCAAACATACGGAAGAACCATTCCACTGATAACACGCAATACAATCTCACCACTGTCACTGTGAAGAATCTCCTCATAATCGAATTGCTTAAATTTGCTAGGAAACTCCTTGCCATTCCATAGATCCGGTGCCAGTCTATATGTATCCTGAAGAGCCTTTTGACGATGCTCGGCAGAGAAATTTCTCTCCTGCAACCACTTTAAGTCAAAGTCACATCTGTGTTCGTCATTCCACTCAACCTTCACCGATTTAGCATGCAAATCGTTGGCAATTTGTACGCTCTTCACTTTCACCTTCGAATTGAATGCTTCCCAATTGATTACGCGACTCTGTGTAGGCTGATGGTAGCACTGAGGGCACTGGCAGTTGTCACGCAGCCATATTCCAGGAAACTTCATCGATTTGCCGTCGTCATCTTGGAGGATGATAAACTTGCTGTCGTCGGCAACCAAGGCGCTGAGTTGCCTGCGAGTAGTCACGATTGCTTGGCGCGAAATTTTTCTAAGCATTTTGTCCGCGAACTCTGGGAGTGAGTCTATTAATAAGAATTCAAAGCGATTGACACTGTGGAACTGTGGGCCTTGGAATTGGCCAACATTATCTACCCGGAGTATCGCACTTGTTATCAATTTAAATGGCGAGAGATGTGAATTCAGTGATTAGATTTGTGTGGTCGAATTACTGCTTACGGGTGATGATAACTGCCTTATGCCGATGGATTGCCGTCTTTGGTGTACAAGACTGCCATGACTAATCTGCTTATTTGGATTGAAATGAGGTTCCTCATAGCAGAAAACGATTAACTGTGTCAATGCTTTTGAATCTGAAAATTTGCAATGGAAGCCGGATGTGTTAGTGTCATGGCAGAGGATTTGTTGAAAGATAATGACAGATGTATGTTGATTTTCTTCACATGGAGCACTGGGTGAGCTGACCGGCGCATGCATCTACGGCTCTTACTTTAATCAGCAGTCTCCACTGGCATCATTACACGAAACCTAAGTGGAAAACAAATTATCATCTTTTCTAACAGCCAGGCAGCAAGGGGTTCCAACCATTAGTTTGGAGCTGCTAAAGCAACAATAAAATCACGATCTAATGTGATCGCCATGACTCAGTGGATAGTGGGCCAGACTGGTAAATAAACTGACACAGGTTCGAGTCTTGCAACAACAAGCAACGAAATTGTTTGAAGCACCGCCTCTCGGCAGGCAATGAAAAACTTCCAACCTGTCTTGGAGCCTTTCAGAGTTGGAAAAAAAAAATCTAGAAAATATGACACACGCACCATGGATGGTTCTGAGAAGCCAGACCACGGTTCTCTATGAGCTGTCACGCCAAATATTTATATTTTGTGTTGAGTTCCCGGACACAAGGGAATTGAGAGCAACAAAGTTTCCGACTAGGATGTCAATCAGCATTTATAGCCCCATTCCCTTTGGTGCCTTGTGCGCTGGCCACATTCAGTTAGAGATCAACTTCTGGGAGTACAAAAAGAAGCTCTCAAGAAGAACAGGACTTCAACAAGTTTATCAATCTTTCAAACAGTTATGCTCATACTAAGCAACTGTAAAGTTGCCATCACAGAACCACAGCATTCTCCAGTTGCAGAAAGACCATGCTTGGCACAAAATATCGTTTAGGTTAGTTAGGAAGGTTGACGGGGAAGGAAGTTCTTTCCCCGTCACACTTAGGTCAATGTAGACCTATTGTGATGCTCTAGGGATTGCAGCCCCCTTACTAAGATCCATAAGCCTAAGCTCTATCAAGCCAGCCCGCAACACTGATGAATCTGTGTATGTCAAGCACCGACTTGCTGGACAGTTCTTCTAGATCCTCGAAAAGGTGTTGTCTTAGGATCTTAAATCTTGTATGGCACAGTGCCGGACAGTGTCAGAGAAAGTGTGGTGTATCTACATCCTCGTCACTGCATCCCCTGCATAGGTCATCCGTGTTCAATCCCAGTCTTCTTGCATGGTAGTTTAGCATGTTATTCCCCGTGATGATACCTTTTAGGGAAGATAGGGATTTTTTATTAATTTGCAGGATTCTTTCGGTTTTCTGTTTATTGTAGAATGGCCATTGTTTCTTGATTATGACAAGGGAGAAGGAAAAAAAACATCTTTTAGGTCACAGTGTTTTAGGCTAAGCCAAGAAAAGCGACCGCGTCCAATCAATGGACAGAGACCCTCTGACTGTGACACAGTGACATAATAGGCTTAGCCTTATGAATAACCAGCTCATTTCATTCCTTACGGCGCGTGTGTATAACTATGCTTATTACTCAAATGTCAAATATCATTAAGAAATAGATCAAACCAAAATGGCAGCCGACTATGTGCGTCATAAATGTAAATATCTTAATTTTTAGCTAATTAACCCCAAGAGTTTTTTTTTTTTTTTTAAATTGTACAATACGGTTATTAACTGTTCATTCTAGTGAACACGTAATAATTATAGCAACGACTACAAGTGGAAAATAGCAAACCGACACCATATTGCTGATGACACGTCAAAAGTACGCTGACATTCAACAACAGCGAACATGCCCTTTCATTTAGAGTCCTTAGACCATTTAACACAAAAGTTTGCATGAGAAGTTATTTAAATGTTCTAAAAGAAACAAAACTCTGGTTTTTGTTACGTAAATGCTATCACGTGTCTCTTTGCCGTTTAAGATTATATTTGGCAATTAGCTTGGTATTTCATTTAAATTTTAATTAAAAATCGAGTCTCAAAGTTTTCATTTGAATTTAAGTGGGAGGGTCTTACCAAGTGGATAATGATGATTTAAAGGTAAAAGGTCGTAAATATGTTAAGATATGTATGTAATCTAGGTATGTACCTACGTCTCCTAGAAACAACAGTGAAAAGTTTTAAAACCAACTTAATAATTAGTCTAAGATCTTTCATAAGCAGATTATTGCTTATGAAAACGCATTGACTATGAACTTTGTGAGTTGGTACTTAGTCAATAAACAGGGCAAAACTACGTGGCAATGCCTAGAGCAACGTGACTCCAAGTAAACCAGAAGAATCTCAAGGGAATGATACTTAGTCGCATGTTAGGGGGTTTGTTAATCACAGCCCGTTGCACGACTTCAACGCCGGATGGAGCGCACTTCGTTTGCTGGCAGTTCATAAAATGGTTTGCACTGTCGGATCAGAATTGCTCCACTATTTGACAAAATTTCTCAGCCTAAGCCAGGCCTCCCACCTATATTAAAGGGACCAGAAAATCACAATGACCTAAAAAACCTTCTCTGCCAAGCAAAGTTCTGCAACTGAAGAGTGCTTTAATCGAGCTGATGAAGGAACCTCAGGATCACGCTTGCGAATAAGTAGTAGATTATGGCTAAGGAAACGAGCCGAATGGGTTTTTCTTTGGTTCAAGCTATAGCGAACCATTTACTTAAAGTATACTCAGCAGTCTCCCAGTCTGCCCAGCTTGTTAAGATGCCTTTGTTTTTGTCTGTTTCAAGCTACAGCGAACCATTCGCTTAAGGTATACTCAACAGTCACCCGGTCTGCCTAGCTTGTTAATACTCTGTTTGACTAAGTATTGAGGTAGTCAACTTGAAATGACTTGTGAATACGCCACAGAAGTGTTGATTAAAATCGGAAATTATATTGTGTCTGGTGACCCCATGGATAATAATTTTGATGTAAGCCAGCTCTTGACAATCTTTTCGATACCTTAAAGTTCTGACTGAAAGGTGAGTAAACTTTAGCTCCAACTATCATAAAGATGATATTTTGATGTAGTGAAGGAGTTTATCTACCTCGGGGCAAATATAATGGCACCCTAGTGGAGATTCGACGAAGGATAACCTTCGGTTTAACCAAACAACTAAAGTCCAAATTCCTAACTCAAAGGTCCAAAAATTATGCTCTGCAAAACCCTGATCTTGCCAGTCTTGCTTTAAAGAGCTGAATGCTGGACGATTAGTAAGACGGCGGAGCACATCTTGGGATCCTTCAAAAGAAAAATTCTACATCGAATATTTGGTCCTGGCTGTAAGGAAGGCGAATGGAGGAGAAGATATAACCGCGAACTCTACGAGCTGTACAAAGATGTGGATGTAGTCCGGGAGGCAAAAATCCGTCGATTGCAATAGCTAGGCCACATCAAGCGAATGGAGAAGAATGCTCCAGCTAAGAGGATCTTTGAATCCCAGCCAAAGAAAGTTAAGTTAAAAATTATTTTTAGACTTCAAGCTGACAGAGATTTAGCCACGATCATATCTGACTACACGACTCCTACACTCAAATTCAATAACAATATTCAGGTTCACTTTCCGGAAAGGTTGGAACCTACCCCTATCAAACTACCAAGTATCGATCTTCACCGACGGCTCCAAGATGGAGTGTGGCGTTGGAACAGGTGTCTTCTCAGCGGAACTGAATGTATCCAAATCGTACCGCCTCCCAGACTCTTCGAGTATCTTCCAGGCGGAGGTACTAGCGCTTAGAGAAGCCTGCTAGATATTTAGCCTCAGCCCTACTACCTCATAAAACATAGGAATCTTTATTGTAAGCCAGGCTGCCATCAAAGCGCTCCAATCACTTACTTCGTCCTCTAAATTAGCTGAACAGTGTTAGGAAACTATAATGCAGGCAAACGCTCGGTTTAACATCACTCTCCTCTGGGTTCCCGGCCATAGTAACAAAGAGGGGAATGAAAGAGACGACGCGACTCCTTTGCGGAGTCAGTCTGCTCCCCGATGGGACTCATCAAGGCCAACATTTTCCAACACTTTCTCTCTATTGCCAACTCTAGATGGAAAGTCTTGCAACTTGTGGCCCACCTACAATAAAAACAGAACGAATGGCCTGATCAATAGAAACTGCATCGAGACAGCTAGAATCTCGGCCATCATCAATTTTCTCAACTCCTCAGGATGTATCTGAAAACTACACTCTTAGCTACTACGCCCATCAACATCCAGGTCACGTCAGTTGTGGTATCAAAACGGCGCATCCGCGCTACTTGTGTCTCTGGCAGGCTCACCAGTTTTAACCACTTCTACCTATCAACTACCTCAAGCTGGCAGCGGACATCATTGTTGAATCTATAAGGAGCCCTCTCTTCTCTGTAGCTCAAACTTAAGTGTATTCTCTAATCTTCCTCATTATTTTCAAAACAAAGTTTTAAAAGTTTTAGCTCCACAGCCGACAAATGAACATCTTCCTCTATATGACATTTAAATGTCATCAAACCCGGAGTATACATTTCCAACAAAAATTCCAATAAGACATATGTACGGTACGAGTATATCAAATATCAATTAGTGACTTATTATATAGCAATGATGTAAGACAACTGATATCAATACACAATCCGACTAAAGCAGAACCGTTCTGCATTAAAAGAATCACCCCTCGCTTAAGGCATACAATTCTCATGCTTTAATGGTATTACTTTCTTTTATTCCCCACGGAATGAATATTCCTAATTACAAGGATTAAGCAAAAATAAACGTTATTCTACACCATCTGCGAACGTCTTTTTTTTTTTTCTTTTAAAAGGCAAAAGAAACTAACGCTCTGAGCTTGAGGTTAAATATGCCTTCGAACATAAAACGCTGATGGTTATCGCTAGGATTCCTAAGGAAGAGAACATACTCGTAGCTGCAATTGTAATAAATTTTGAGACAATAATGGGAATTTTTGGGCGGTCCCACAGGGCCAACAGTTTAATCTGAACCAATAAATTAACAGTCAAAGGATGTTCTCAGAAAATATCATACCCAGTGGAATGTTATAGTATACGTAGTGCGTGTATCCTTTGCGACACTTTCTCCGTTGAGATAATCTTGGAATGATGACTTTTATGATAGAGTGTTTAGCTTTCGCCAAATTTACGAGTATATAGCGCTTATTTGGAACCTAAGCATACGTTTTATGTTAGGGATGAGTTGATTTAAATGGAACGAAGGAAATATTATTTGGAAAGGCTTGCGGGAGATTTATGTATCTCATTTTATGTCTGCATGTGATACGGAACTATTTAGAATCGAAGAATGAACAAAAAAAGAAAAGGCCTGAGGGGAAGTCCGTCTTTAGTGTGACATTAGTTCTAAAAGGGGTTGAGACAGTAAACACTTCATAAAGTTTTCATGACATCAAGCAACATACTTTGCAAGAAAAAGGTCTTAACGACTTTTTCTGTCTTTCAATTGTTATTGTATTTCTTCTTTATTCAGGACCTTACGACAAGAGCATGACAAGTCTGCTGTACATCAATCTCAATTTATAAGCTTTTGGGGGGACAGAAGTCAGGAGTTTATGGAAATATGAACTAAGGCTTAATCTGAATTCGTAGGAATAAATGTTGAAGAACTTTTTGGAATTTTCCAACATACACATAGATGATGCAGGTAAAGTACGTCATTATATCTGTAATAGAAGGACCTGAACATCTATCCAAAAAAATGGCCGGTAGCCTGAAAGATGAACGCATCTTTTTGACTGTCTGATGGTAAAAACAAATAACGAGAGTTGGTTAGGTTAGGCTGCCAGCTGAATGCCAGCATACTTAGACCAGTGATAGGTCCATTGTGAAACCACATGGATCTGGGGAGATCTCCTTACTTAGTCGTTGAACCAATTAGAGCTTCTGAAGGAGCGAAGGAGGCTTCTGACATCTGTGTTTATCAGATCGCCTAAATTGATAAAGTATAAATCTTCTTAGTGGAGCCTTATTTTGCGGGAGAGAGCTGGGCAGTTACAGAGAAGGTGGGAAATAGTTTCCTCTTCCTCATCATCCATGCAGCGTCGTTTGAATGGACGCCAAGCCTTGTTGCATACTTGCCCATTGGATAGTGTCCTGTAATGACACCAATTACGGATCTGATATACGATCTATTGAGAGAAATTAAAGGCGAGAGTACAATATCTGGAATTTAAGGGAAGTAGGTTCCTTCTTTGTCAAAAAGGAATACATTTTTGATTGATAGACCTAACAACAAGCATTTCAAAGTGTCCTTCTTTGGTGAAAAGAGTCCGATTTTAGTTGATTGGACAAAATCGTTTTGCTGGTACCCTTCAGGACCCTTATATGGGTGCTCGGACACACAGACATTCCAAGTAACTGCATGGCTGATAAACTCGCCAGAGAGAGCACAACTCTACCAATTCTTCCGGAAAAGGGGAATTTAAGCATGCCTCTCGTCACCTGAAAATTGCTACTTAATAGAAACGCGATCAACGTCGCCAATCACATATGGACAGCAGGTAGCACCTGTCTCATCACTAAGCAGATTTGGCCAAAGCTGGATGTCAAACGTTCTCACTGTCTCATCAGACGGCAAAGATTGCTAATAAGCACTTTAGTAGGTTGCACCATCGGCAATGATCTCCTTTACAATGACTTCTGCAGAAGCTGCTTAGACGAGGAGAAGGAGAAGACGATTCTCCACTTTCTCTATACATGTCCGGTCCTCTCAGCTCGAAGAAAAACATGCTTAGGTGACAGCTTCTTTCAAAACCTAAGTGAACTGTCTGACATCAACTTAGTTAGCCTCCAATGCATCATAGCAAGCTCCGGCTGGTTCGGCGGGTAGTATTTCTGGTGAAGTACAGATATCTGGTTTAAGTCAGGTCGCACCTACAGCCTGCCACTCCTACCTAACCTTACCCTTCAGTTGCCCAACTAAGGGATCAGAGATGTTTTGAAAAAAACAATTGGATTGCCCAATGATCTATCCATCGACTTACTAACAAAGTTGCAGCTAGGGTAGAAAATAATTGGACTAATCACTTGAAAGACTCCAGATTCTTTCGCCAATTCGTGCTTAAAACTTGGTTAAAACAAGTCTATCCAGTTAGCCGGGTTCGTAAGTAGCTGCCACCAGAAGAGCAGTCCAAGTTGGTAGAGATTCTCTTCTACTTATGCGCACCATTTAAGCCGAAGTTTTCTTCTCCGGCATTGTGCCTCCGGGTTAGATCCGAAAACTCAGCGGGCCAGAGTGTGGCGTCCATTTACTCTACATGTCATAGCTTAAATGGGCCACTCATCGGTGGGTTGGTGGATTCAACTCCTCCCATGGCACGGAAATACACGTAAAGTTTCTAAACGCGGTGAAACTAGGTGAAATGCCAGGTACGATCCCTGTCACTGTGCAGTTCAAGTTGACATACAGCCTCCACGTGGCGCCTCTGGATAGCTCTCTTAACATCCGCTGAATAGTGAACTAATGTATGCAGCCGTGTTTTAGGCAAGAGGACACGTTTTACTATCCCGACCGGTTTTGGCGGTTATGCGTGGGGTTAACGGTCCACGAAAAAAAATTATTGTTACGAGAGAGCATAGCTTAGATCGATGCCAACTAGTTTGTACCTTTGTGGCGAAGGACGGAAGAAAGGCAGAGCTACGACATATTTCCAGAGATTGAACGCTATGGTGAGTCGCGACGCCTCGTGGAGTCGCTAAGATCCACAAAGATGAAATAGGACATAAGCAAAGTAAATAAAGTTGTAAGCTCCTAAAGTTTGAAACAAAAATTTCAGATGGCAATTCTGTTGCAAAAGCGGGATAACAAAACTCATAAAAGGATTTCCCTTGAACTTTGCCTTCAAAGGATATCCATCACATCCACAGATAAGAGAATCGATAAAAACTCTTAAAATGATTTTTACACAACCGTTTAATGGGAAATTGATTTCAATTTATTAATTCACCCGACTCATTTGGGGGAAATTAATTTATTTGATTTCGGCAATATTTCATACAGTTGTATCGGAACATTTGGTTGAAACAACCATCAAATGTGAATGAACGGTAATTAAGGATTTACGTTTTCCGTCTGTAAGTGGCATTGTTTTCTAATTAAGTCGAAAAAAAAATAAAAATAATTCTCACCATAGATGCGAAATGTATTCCGCTCTCCCAGTCCAAGATTCTGTCTTTATTGAAGAGAAATGAATCATCACTAATCATTATTACTAATGACCGAAACAGAAAAGAATTCGGCAGCAAAATGTGCGAATAAAAGGCGTCTGACTTTTATAAATGAGGTCCTGGGCGGTGTAGTGTGTTGAAGGAATCACAAATATCCGTTTTTTTCATTATTATTCGTTTGTTTTCATGTTGTTTAGGACCAATAATCATATTCATTGGCTTGGGAAATTTGTTTTTCGTATTTTGGGAGCCAAAAAATTGGCATTAAATTTGTAACATCATTTGTGGAGGCCATTAGAATGTCAAAATAGAGATCAAAAAGAATTTATGAAGAGGAATAATGTTAAATCAGTGTAACGAGAGGGGAACTACGAGTATATTGCTGCTAAAATAAATCTGATTAAACCACATTCAAGATAAGACATCTAGCAGACAAATTTGACTACTTTTGTCTTTGACATTTGCTTACATACATCTGACATAAGAAGCTGTCAAAAAGCTGAAAAATAACAACGCCGCAGGCTCTGATGGTTTATCAGCAGAACTTTTTTAAATATCTACCGAAGGGATGTTCTGATAGGGTGTATGCACCAAATCATCAACCAAATATGAGTGGGTGAATGGAATATAAGTTCCACATCCCCCATCTAGCATCATCTTCAACAAATCTGTTCAACTGCTGGGATACGCAGACGACATCACTTCATTGGTCTCTCCTGGAGTGCCGTTATAGAGGCATTTACCACAATCATACAACAGGCGAAACGAGTTGGACTTGAAGTAAAAGAGGACAACACCAAGAGCATGTTGTTAACAAATAAAGAAGCATCTGTCCATCGCCTAGGACAAAAAATCCAGTGGAGATTCGACCAAGACTAACCTTAGGAAACCGCTACTACTTTGGTTTGGCGAAAAAATTGGGTTCAAAACTCTTAACGCGGAAGGCGAAATGCATGCTGCGGAAAACACCGCTTCTGGCAATTTTGCTATAAAGTGCTGAGAGCTGGACGATAAACAGAAAAGTAAAGAAGCACTTTCGAGAGAAGTACTATTCGGACCGCGATCTCTATGAGCTGTCAACCAAACTGGCGCGTATACATGGACAATAGTGCTCCAGTCAAGAGGAACTTCGAATCACAGACCCCAGGCTCGAGGCGACGAAGAATACCGAACCTTCGTTTTAAGGATCAAGTTATCAATTGCAGTGTCTCAGACAGAGAGTTATTCTGTTAAGGGAGGACTATGAGAAACACAAACCACAATTATTTCCTTCATGAGCAGAGCTTCTCCGGCCCTGAACCCACGTTAGGTTTGCCCGTATCTTCGGTTAGGGCTTCAATCGATGGTTGGGTTTTTAGCAAACACAACTGTAGATGGCATGACTCTCCAGGATGCAGGCAGACTAAACAGATCCTTTCCGACGTCTGTAAGAAATCAGCGGGATTCATGTTGTCTCTCAGCAGAAAAGACTGCAGGCAACTTATTGGCGTTATTACGGGACATTTCTCCTTTGTCAAACATCTCAACGTGTGAGGTTTAAGTGACACCACTGTGTGTGATGCTTGTGGAGAAGGCGCCGACACTGCGGAACATTTCCTATGTGATTGTCCTGTCTTTGCTCGTATCAGGTGACAGATTTTTGAAGCTGATGTGATGAGTGCTCCTGATGTGAACCTTAGCTCCTTATCACTCGACTTTCTTATAAAGATGAAGAAAACACAGTAAAAGGGTTGTACCTGCTGGTAGTACAATGGACCTGTTTTTGTTTTATGTTCCAACACCTTGACAGAAAAAACAAAAACCTTCCGGCCTTCCGAAGCTTCCTAAATACTTGGCTACGGAGTCGCTGCTAAAGAAAAATGATTTGCTTAACTAAACTACAGAGAACATTGAACTAAACATTGTACAAAACTATCTTCATCCTAGTCCTGCTAAAAAAAAGCATCAGCTTAGGCTCTATCTAAAGGCACAACACCTGTGGTCCTTCCCCCTTTGGCATAGTGCATGGAGTAAAATATTTAACCACGAACCTGTAGGGGTTCTACGCAACTACGACTTAGAGAAAATAATGCGCATTTCGATGTCCTGGTGTTACATTAACATAATTACATACAATTAACTTAAATGCTCAACACTTATGTATGAACATCGATCCTTACATAATTACTCCCGAACGCAATTAATTAGGTCGTTTATTTAAGTTGATAACAATCCATCGCACAGAATATTAAATATGTCCTGTACATCTCTCGTGCGATCATATTCCAATCAAATTATTATTGTTATTATCCTTAAACTCATTACATACCGAATCATATACGACAGGATGTCTGGATACTCTTAGCTGGCTTTGCTACACTTTCCTTACGCACAAGTAGGTACACATAATGTTCGTTGCTAATTAACTGTAATTGGCTTCATTGTGTGAAGAAATCGAAGGACAAAAATGGAGTAATCCTACTCAAGATAAGGATTCCCAAAGTTCACTAAAGCAGCACATCCCTACACTTCCACAGTGAGAAATCCTTAATGAAATTAGAAAAGGTGTGATTCAAGTAAATTACCCAAGAATGCATGGAATTTTTAGTATTCCCTGAATGGAGGGAATAACTCGAAGCAATTGTTAATTGAAAGATTAATGACTGGGGAAGAACATTCCTAAAAAGGACTTGAATTAACTCATTTTATGAAGTGAGAACTTAATGTGGACGTCCAAAGAAGAGGCATTATAGTGACACCTTCGATGGTATGATGTTAAATCAGATCCTATCTGGTAAACCTTCACTTAAAATAGATTTTTATTTACTGATCGATAGCGGATTCAAAGACAGTTAAACACAATGGCGGCCGTACATAAGAAAAAATCTATACAATGCGCAGACAGTGCCCATAACTAAGCACTAAAAGGGTTATATTTTGAGCACATTTGACGGGTGAATTTGTGGTCTACTACTGACCTGTGGGAGATAAAACCAAGCCAGTAATAAACTAACGGTAATAACGAAATCACTTAGGCGATGAATTCTTTTGACATTTTTTGCAAAAACCACAAAAACAGACCGAAGCTCATAAATCGCCGGATAATGTCTTTCTTTCAATGAGTTATATTGGCGACATTTTCGCTTTGGAACTGAAAGGATTCCTCTTAATGACGATGTCAAAAGTTGATGGCAGATATCTTCAGAATTCTTTCAGAATAAAGTACCTGCTCATGATAGGTTTTGATTCACCTTTTACCAGGTTTTTGTTGACTCTCTTGTCAAGGCTGACAGCAAGTGGGTGGAATCATCCATTACTACTTAACAAATGTACGATTTAAAAATGTATCTTTACTTGTTTGCATGCTAGATAGGAGCAGTGAAGACTTAGATTCTTATCCCGAAGTCGAATAGATTGGCTTCCTCCCAGGATCTTACTGCTTTTCATCGACTTCAAAGGGCATTCCACAGCATGAATCGAGATTTCACTGGATTGACCTTGCGCATTAAACTCCATACGAAGGTGCTAAGTGTCGCATTCAGTGATCGAATGTCAGCTTACTTTGAAGTCCAAGGCGGGGTATCTATGTTCATTTGACAGAATAAAGCCGATGACATCTTATTTCTCCTTGTGGGTCTTAGGCCCTCCACGGCGACGCTTACATGCAATCACGTTTGGTTTCTAGAAATGTGTCGTAGATCTGCCCAACTTTGTCCTTGCTCTTCGACTATCCTTTGCCATCTATGTCTCGATAGACCCACTATTCTTCCATCCTGGATAAGCGAATTTCACTGGATCGCCTAGGCTTTTTGAAAAGTACGTCCGATCCACTGCCACCTCGTCTTTCAATTGTGACTTCTATGGGACTTTGACCAGTTTTCGTAGACACTGTTTCGTAGCCATTGATTCCAGAACGTTTACAGTTTTCTTGTCATAATAGCGGACATTTTTCAGGCTCTACAACCATATAGAAGCAAGGGTTCAACTGAGAACAGTCATACTAATACCAAAAGCAGCTTTAGTCTTGCGGTTGGCTATGTTTTGTTCAATCCGCCCTTCAGTTGAATATTTTTGAAAATAAAAATGTAATCGCAAATAAAGAGTCTGCTCGTCTGCAACTGAAGACTTGGATTGTTTTTAGTCAGAATTCTACCCCCATCACGTTCAACTCTAAATTAACATCCAAAAATATACGTCATTCGAACCACTTAACTCGGTAGTCATTGTCACGTTCAAAGACAACATTGTCCAAATCATCGTTAAATCAAGACTAAATGTGTCTAACGAAAGCTGTCCACAAAAGCTGAAGGCACGTCAACACCCCACACACATGGATTTACCGCATAAAAAGATAACAAACTATGTGTATCCTTTCAAAGTGAAACCAAATAAAAGTGTACATCTCCCTCCCTACTCAGTATTCACTGCAAGGAGTCTTTTCAAAGTGCAAAAGTACCCGTTGTTAGGGAACAGACAAAAAACTTAACTGTCATTCACTTGCCACAATGATGAAACGTGTCAAATTCGATTACCCCAACAACGGGCTTGTTATTCCACGTTCAAAAAGTTCAACGTGGGTAGCCCTACAAGTTTATATTTTACTCAAACTCTTCGTTTCCTAGAACTTACACTGGCGTCGCACGCCCATTTACCCCACCACCATCACATCGCCCTAAACCGTTTAATACATTTAGAACAATGATTGAAAAGATGCGTGGGCATGGCAATGGCACATTGTAATGCATTACAATCAAATTTGATAATCAATCAATCATTGCTGTCCCGCTTCGATTATGTCGTCGTCATCACTCCGGAAATCGATGACCCGATTTGAAGAAGAGATACGAATTAAATGAGATTCTGTCCCACACTCTTCATTTGTTGTATCCTTCCGTCGCCGCTAGTGCTAAATCTAATTAAATACTGGTAATGATTTGTTCCCCCGGGACAAACTGGATACCACTTTGAACCGTGCCTTCCGCATGGATGACTGTCCCCCGGAATTTCTCCCAATAAATATTCATTTTGTTCGAGACCAACACTCTTATTGATTTGTTCGGGTTGAGGAGCTATTTTCATGTAAATCCTTCGAGGACTTTGCACAAACATTTAATTCCGTTAACATGAGTGGAATAATAAAATAAATTTCCATTCGCATGGCGGACCAGGAATGTTTGTCCTAAATACCAAACGCGTGACGATACTTCGCAAACCATTTGCATAATTTTAAGAGCCCATGGACCTAACAGTTCATGTTTCATGTTGGGAATGGTCCTTTGGATAATGTTCAAGAACGCTCATTGATTGTACGAGTATTTCCCAGTCCGGGGGATGAATGGAAAGGGAAAATATGAGAGTTCTGTGTGGCAGAAATCCTTATATTCCCAGAATCAAAGTTTGAGAGAGACTTTCAATCCTAAGGGAATGGCCTGAGGGAGAATAAAACGTGTAGAGCTTCTTTCGGCGGAACATGTCTTACGTAGGATGGCTGAGCTCAAGGTTGACATACAATGTCAATGTCGCTATTTACAGAAAATATATAAGACTAAAGTTGTGGTATGCGTTGAGTGGTCTTCTTAATTATTTGCTATTCTATGGGGTTTAGATATCCTTTTTGTATTGTGTTTACCTGTTGACAGTAACACCTGAATCGTTCTCGAAATAGAAACACTAGAAGGAATGTGAGAGAAACACCTGTGCAAGGCAATTTATTCAGCCTGAGCCTGGGGACCATTGGGACAAACAGGAACTTTGAATTAATTAAAACGAGATTGTTGTTGAAAAGGAAGACAAACAAAATGCACGTTACTGGGAACAAGTCAATGAACTTTTTTTTTTTGGTTTTGACCTTATCCTAGCATCCTTTTCGAATGGAATTCGTGTAAGACTCTGTCGAAGATAAAATAAGGATTAGTTTTGCTCGTGTAATTAGCTTCTTTTTTTACCAATAACTGACAGAATGTCCTTGTCGATTTCCTGAAGCTTTATGTTAACAGAATGACATTCTTCGACTGTCAATGAATCTGCCAAAGGTGTCCTTCTAATTTTAATTTGTTATTCGTTTAATATAAGCATGGCACAAAAATCTAAATCTTAATTCTAAGGCTAAGGCTAAGGTTACTAAGGGTAACATGGTGAAACTTAAAACTAATACAAAACAAATGATTAAAACTTAAGTCTAGACTATATGCTAAGGGTTACAGATGGTCAAGAGGGTGGAACTTAAATTCTAAACTACGAGCCATGGACAGGAAGGGAAGATGTGGTAGAGAGTGTGATTGGTTAGGAAGGTAAATTGCGGAAGGAATGTCTGAGAGAGGATTAACTAAGATGTAAGTCAAAGATATGAGGGAACTTATTTACGTTGTTTAGCATTCTTGTTAGGGGTTCTTGTTGGTCATACTCCGTGCGGTGATAGGGGACACGAAGCAGAGGGACTGATCGTAATCGGTGGTGGTTAATATTAAGAGAGATCTGTTGGAGAAGGTTAGGGCAGTCTATGGTTCCTGTTAATAACTGATATACGAATAGTATATCGGCCACAACACGGCGTGTGTTTAAGCACTGAAGGCCTAATAATTTGAGCCGGTTCTCGTAGGGGGACAGATTAAAAGGATCATCCCAGCCCAAACCACGCAAAGTAAAGCGTATGAAACGACGCTGGATGGCTTCGATTCTCTGAATGCGAACTTGATGGTAGGGTGACGAAACCTGGCAAGCGTATTCAAGGAGCGGTCTGACGAAGGTCATATATAGGGATTTGGTGACGTAAGGGTAAAAGAATTCTTTCGACCAACGTTTAACAAAGCCGAATGCTAAATAGCTCTGCTAATTATGGTGTCAATGTGAGAGCAGAAGTTAAGTTCAGTGTCACAGGCCCAGATTGCGCATTGAGGTTACAGTGGAGACCAGCTCATTGTTAATAAAGAAAGTCCTTTGAGGCAGGGGAAGACCTGATTGGCACTTTTTCACATTTCAGATTTTTGTTACACCAGATGAAGAATGTGTTTAGATCGGCCTGAAGCGAAAAGGAGTCCGCGGCACAAGAAATTTGCTTACAAATCCTCATATCATCTGCATATATTTCAAGGTGAGAATGCGTAATGACAAACTCTACATCGTTTATAGTCAGTACGAAGATCAGAGGTCCTAAGTGGCTACCCTGTGGAACTCCTCAGGTCGCCTTGATTGGATTTGAAGTACAAGATCTAAAAATAACTCTGTACGGGCGATCTTGCAAATAAGACTTGGCCCATTTAATAAACAGTAGCGGGAAACCCAGAGCTTTAAGTTTGAGGAGGACGATCTGGTGAGAGATTTTATCAAATGCTTTACTGAAGTCAATAGCCACGACATCAACTTCTTAAACACCCTCTAAGGCACCCAGTGTATTTGAAACAAATTCAATAAGGTTGGGGGTTGCAGATCTGCCTTTTAGGAATCCATGCGCTGATTAGGGGAGAAAATTGATTTGCAGTGGAAGAAGCGGGAGTCATAGACAATGCTCTCGAAGAGCTTAGGTATGCATGAGACTTTAGCAATAGGTCTATAGTTGGAAATGTCGCTCTTACAGCCTTTCCTTAAGATGGGGATGATAAATGATTCTTTCCACAGTTAGGGGAAGACTCCACGCGCAATTGATAGTTGGAAAAGAATAGAAAGAGGCTGGCTAATTTGCACTTGTATTTTTTCAAAACTATAGCGGGAAGGCCGTCTGGACCGGACGAGTAGTCGTCTTGAAGAAGATTAATCTTGTCAACTACTGATGACATTGTTATGTTGATGGCAGTTAGGGAGGTTTGTGTTCATGTAACTGAAGTAGTTAAGATCGTGTTCAACAGTGTCGTTCAAGAACGCTTGACTGAGGAAATCTACAAAGACGTTTACTAATATTTTAGGATCTGCGGACGAACAGTTTGAGAATTTTAAGGTAAAGGGATAGCCGTCAGATTTCATTTTGGTATTGATGAATTGAAATCGCCTTGGGTAAAGAATAAGATCGGACTGCATACGATTAAGGTAATCGGAATAGAAAGGTAGGATTCACACAGTGCGGAGAAGTCGTTAGCGGCTAAGACATTTTTACGAAAGACGTTGAAATCAGGCGTAAACATTTCGCAATCTTGAAAGTTGGGCGTTAGATTGGTTTCCGTTAAAGCAAATACGTCTCCACTTTGTTCTATTCTTGGATCAAATGAACGTCTTATAGATTGAAGTCAGATCAGAAGGGGTAAACCTAGACATTTCGCAGTATTTTTGATGGCATCGAGTATGTGGTCATTCTAACTTCGTTAAGTGACAGAAGACAGCATTTGGTTTTGGAAGCACGATTTTATTATACTGTCAAGGTCGTTCCTCTTCTGAGGACGTGAGTTAGAATATGAGAAACTGAGGGTAATGTCATCAGCGAAGGAATGGATTAGATTAGAAGTTCCAGACAAGAGTTCATTAATAAAAATGAGAAACAGTGTCGGAGACGAAACAGAACCTTGGGGAACACCAGCATTTTTATGGTGAATTGCACACTGGAAACCGTCAAAAACAACTTGAATTGGACGACTTTTCCGCGGAATGAGTCTTCAAATCACTTGCCACCACAAATGCCAGGCATGACAAACCTGTCATGAAAAGCTTCACAATTCGCCGTTCGGAGTCGGCATTAAAGCTGTAGGTCCCTTCCATTCGTGCGAAGAATATAACACGCACAACATAAATGGTTGTGAGAAGTCAGGTCTTGGGTCTCTCTATGAGCTGTCGTGCTTAAAAAAAATTTATCGAATTGGGTGTCCAGAGTTCTTTCACATTCATGAACCCAATTTGCCTCCTTTGGTCACTCATCGTTTCCAGAAACTCAAAACTTTTTTGGTCTGATAGGGATTTCTGTCGAATGAAGAGGCGACAAAAACAGTGAATCGGTAATTGGAAAACATTGTACTAAGGGTGTTGAACTCCAAGGATTCCAGGAATTCATTGATCCTCCCTCGAACATCTCTCACGTGCGCTATAAACAAATTTAAAGGTTTTAACAGACAATAAACTACAGATGAATGTACCTACTCCTGTGAGTGAATGAAAAAGTCCTTAATTTCAATATTCCTTTTGTATCCTTGTCTTTTCTTCCTTCTACCAATAAATATATCTACGGGAGACTCACCGCCCACACATTAATCTCCTTTAGCAACAAAGCCCCTCTCACAAGACTTCCAGGTCGATGTATCACTGCATCAGTAGAGGTAGATCTTTTTGGAGCATCTGGTTGATGTAATACCTAATCTCTTTAGTTGCATTTTCTCAAAGCAAATACGTCTGAAAAGTCCTTATGGTTTGAATTCAACACCATTATCTTGTGAACTGACGTCAACGTCCTTCCGTAGAAAGGATTTACCTACATTGGCATTGTGGCAATGGCATCGTTGAGATGCCAGATTTCAATGGTATAGTAGATCATATGATTTCTTACTCCACGTAGTTCTGTGTAATGGTGGAAACTTTACAGTACTAAGGTTTATGAACCACAAGTTCTAGCTAACAACTAGTTTTGGCATCGGATTACCACGTCCTTTTGCAGCTGATTTTGGTTCTTCAAAATAATCACAACGAGAGGCATTACAATTCTGTCGGACAATCAAACAACCATTAACAACTCAGAATTCCAATGCGAGCTCACTTAATCACCTTATGCTGGGGGGAGCCAATTAGACAAGGCGATCCTCTATCTTCCTAATGAAGTTGACAATATCCTCCGGTGTTAGGAATACCTTGTGGAGAAAGCGTTTCCTGACTCTGCAGGCAGCCACGCATTCAAATAGTAGGTATGTGTTCTGTTGATTCGTCTTCCTCTAAGCAAAGTCGGCATTCAGATTCCTGAACTATATTTAGTTCGTGTAAGTGATATCTGAGGCTGCAGTGACCGGTGAGGAAGCCGGCAAGCCTTCTGATAACGTCCCTTTTGTGATAGAGAATATTTTTAATGGTTTTGTTCAGGAATTGGATGACTCTTTCAGCCTGTCTAAGTCTCTAAATGTCCAACTGTCCAGACTCATTCTGAACACAGAAGTAGGGATTCCGCAGAAGGATTCGGCACCTATATACCTTCGTAGTTACATCTTGTCACTAGCAATAAGTGAACCATGTAAAACGTTCGTCAAAAACATGGTTAAGGACGATGGCATTTCCTGGACACACAAACATCTTTAATGTTGGCTCCAGAGAGACAAACTAAACCACTTTAACTAACAGTGTCACACATCAACCCATTTACTCATCATCCTTTGAACTTTATTTTGAATAAAGAAAAAGTGAATTAGCAAAGATATCCTTTCCTTACTCATCACATCATCGACTTTTAAGATCCTAAATATCTTTTCAATCTTTCACTACCATTCACATTTTCAAGAACTGCTACTTTGCCTGAATTCCTTTTCAAAAGGATTTCTCTAACAATGAAGAGAACACTTTCTAAAGGAATTCAGATGGAAAAACTGTTATCGTCCTTTTACAAATGGCTGCAAAGCAAAACATATATAAAAAGTCACTTCTTATAAAACGGGATGAAGCTGAAAGCTCTTTCTCTTTCTCTGTACAATCAGAACGGATTAAGTTACTTCAAGCGAAAAGAAATTGCAGAAGCAGCTACTTCACTCACGGGGATAGGTCTTTGGGTTTTCAGTCATCCTTTCGACGAAGGACAACAATAATAACTGTCTTAACATTTTTATCCCTATAGGGTTTGTTTACTTTGAGCGTTTGAGGAAGACTACTAAAAGTATGTTTGGTTAGTAGTAGGTTCCAAAGTTTAATTATGTGCATTCAATCGCCTTAAATTTTGAAGGGACTGGAACCGCGAAGGTAGTAGCAGCCGAAAAAGAAAATGTTTCGCATTTTGCAAAAGCATTGGTTTTTGCTATGCGAAAAGCATAAGTTCAATGAATTTTTGGAGTGAGAATAGTCTCTCGCCGAATAACTTAAGGAAGACTTGATTGGAGAAGGCTCTAGATATCTCTTGCATTTGTTTCCGTCAGACATCAAACTTCCTTCCACAGTATTTCCTCATCTTTGCAATGTCCGGGGTATCCGCAGATGTACCTTGGCTAAAACAAGATCAATATTCGCCGCCCGGAACGTCCATTATACTGAAAGAGTTCCTTGCGTCGATCGCAATGTGATCAAACTCCTCAAATTGATCAGGGGAACTCCACTTCGCCTTGTGAATGTTGAGATACGAGAAGCACGTACTAGCTACGACAATTCTCCATTGGATTGTTATTCGCCCAGAAGATATCGCTGTTATGCTATCGCTGAAATGAACAGAGAGAGGAGAATAGGGTATTCTACACCTTGTTTCAATTAGTCTATATTCTCTATATTTCCTTGTGCTGAAATTTCTTTCCACTGAAAGAGAAACACCCTCAATTTTGGAAATATCACGTACTGCATCCTTGTTCTATCGCTTCGAAGATTTGAATTGAAGGTATAAAAATGAAAGTATGTTTTATCAGTGATTCAATACCAGGTGAATACTGTTTCAATAAATCCTTTCAAAGTGCAATTCTCAAAGGGATCCCACACACAAGTACAACATAAAGCTTTGTTTGTTTGTACTCGTATCCGAATGGATGCATCATGGGAATATTCTCTGAAGTGACAATTGCGTTCGTGTTGCTTGTTTTCATAACTTTTGATCGAATCAATGGCTTTTGCACCTTTTGTGCGGTATTCAAGTTGATCCATTGCCTTTTTTTTCCCCTCACAAATGATTAGGATTTGTTTTTGCTTTATAGGGCTCAGCCTTAAAAATAACGTTTGAAGTGTCACCTGGGCGAGGAGAGAGGATTTGTTTTGTTAATAATCTATTTCACCCGATGACACAAATAACAAGGACTCTTGCGCAAAGACTGATGACTTGAATGTGACTTTCCATGTGTTCAGAATCAAAACCAATTATAAAATGTTCTCGAATCTTCAAAGACCTAGATATTCGAGGAAGCCGGTGTAATTAGAATTGAATGCTCGTTGGACGAACATATTTCTGTATTCTAAACGGAGACTTATGCTAATGAAAAAGCGTACAAGAGATCCTGTCTCTAATGTACTACCACAACGAAACCCTTGGTTCGACTAAGAATTCCGATAAACAACAACAATGGATCGGTCCTTATCAGTGTGGCTTAAGGCCACAGTGTAGGTACACCACTGACCAAATGTTTACACTACAGCAGATCTTGAGCAAAACCCACGAATTTTAAATCGATCAACCAGCCACCTGTGTATGGATTTTATGGTCGCGAATGCAAGCATTTTTTAAAGACGAGCTATTGCTTAGTTTCCTTTTGCTTTTAACTCTTGTTTTTAACCATCATGCCACAAGTTTTTGAAAGCAACTATCACCCGTTCATAATTTGTCGTTAATTCACTGCTAATCCCCATCGTCTAGTACTCATCGGACAAGATCACGTTATCTTACATTCTTGCCATTGTTCATGAAAGCGACCCCCTGCTTAAAGAAAATTGCTCATTAGCATGTTACTCTTCACAAGACAACATTTCCTGATTCAATCCTTAACAAACTGTATAAAATCACATCAGAAATCCTTTTTCCTATATCCCTTCACCTACACAGTTCATAAAATTTCATATTTCCTCTTCAACAGATCACATAAGAAAACATAAAGCACCCACACAATAGTCTGGGGAAAAAAAAAATATCCTTCCATCCTCCTCAACCGAGTGAAATGGTTCCATTTCAAAATTGATAGTTGATGCAGCCTCTTGGAGTAAGTTATATGAAACCATTGAAACTAAATTGCAAAAAAGAAAAGAAGACACACAAGAACTCCATCACAAGGATGAGTAAATATATCAAAACCCTACAGGATATCCTTTCTATTTCATCATTGAATACCAGCATAGGCACGAGAACGTGATTGAACCTTCATCGACGCGGAAATGATGTGACATTACGCGCTCTATTTGGCTTGGAAGTGGAAGAGATATTGGTTTCGAATTATGCTACGGAAGGACGCTTCTCTGTAATCATACACACGCGCTTGCAATCGATATTTTCGATTGCAGGATGCGATGATGTGTTTGAAACACACTCGGGGGCAAAATGAAATAAATATAAAATTCAAGGTCAATGGCAAGTCAACACGAAGGTGCTATCGTGATGGTAAGGGGGCGTTCAGTTGTGTGTTAAAGACGAACACGACTCTCAAAGGAAATCAGTTAAGAAAGCAAGAACTTTCAGATTTTATCACATTAACCACTTTTATTCGATTAAAAGTCTTATATCTAAGAATTTCGCTAACATAGCAAAAACTATAACTCCACGAAAGCAAGAGAAATCTCACTTATTTTCAGATTGCAGCGTACTGTCAATCTTTCGCTTCTTCTTATGTTTCGTCAAATCCTCTTTATTAACAAACGAATATATTTCAGCATCGGGACTTTCTAACCAAAATTTGTACTCTGGATTGATGGTATAGTTCTTTGTGTGCTTGCACTTGTTGCATTTTATCGATAGAACTTCACGTTTCCCACCCGTCCCTGTTATCTCGGATGTTATACCCGGTTTCAAAGCAATGCAACACTTTTTACACAGTGTTCTCTTTATATCGGGCTCCCTAAAAGAAAATATTGTGAAATGTTCCATAAGATTGTCAATTGTTTGTTAAAAAAGAGGATATTTACATTCTCTGGACGGATTTCTTGCCGATACTCTTGCAGAGATTTCCATAGTAAGCTGACAAGGTGTCGCTTTTCCCAGCCATAAGCATTGATGCTTGGTAGAGAAAATTCATCCGGCTAAACGAGTCCTTTCCTTGCAAATGATTGCCCTTTGGTGGCATTTTTGTTTATCCAACTGTTTAAAAATATTAAGAGATCACAAACAAAAGTAAACAAAAATCGTGGAAAATCTAAAATTTTTGTTAGAATGACATGACAGTTAGGACACCGCTGTACAGCGGCTGTCGCCAGAAAAAGACGTGTTCAGCATGTTATGTGTGTGTTCCACTAAGCTGTATACACAATTCGTTATTCTGTTTTATCCATAAAAATATAAACTGAAGCTGTTTGCTATTTCGTTTGACTTACCGTCGTTTTTTAGCTAACTTAATCACTGAATTAGTTTTCACAAGTTTTCGTCCTGGAAAGGCAAACTCGAGGAGATTGTTCAATAACTGGACTTTTAATAAAAAATTCAAATTGTTTCCCGATATAAACAAAACATCTGAAAAGTTGAAAATGAAATGAACGTCTCAACAACCTGGCAAATCGTCCATGGACCAAACTTTCAGACTGAAGCAAATCTAAGAAATACCAACGAATTTAAACTTCTTCTTCTTCGATTTTAAAGCTTACACGACAGCATTCATCGATGTTCCGTGCAGTTCGGAGTACCTTAAAAAACCGCTCATGAAACATTGACATTGCATTACGAATGCCGAACTATTTCATCCTTTCCAGACGTTTCAAAGAGGAACTCGCGTAAGTTCCCAAAAAATGCCATAAAATTAAAATTGTTTATACAGTGTCCGATTATGTGTCAGCCACCGGACCAACACCCTGACTGATAATCAAAACGACGGTTAATCGAGATTGGGAAAAAAACTGGAAAACTCAATGTGAATTTCATTTTTTGTCGAAGTTTTATTGAACATTATAATGAATTGAACACATTTGTATGCATATTTATAAAAAAATAAAAGAATCACAAGTCATGATTGGGATAAGAAGTCGGTATTTTGGTGTTTTATAGTGGCTTGTGATTTGAATTGTGTGTGTGACGTGTGACGGTTAGCCGGAGTGACGGTTAATCGAGTGACGGATAATCGGAGGTACACTGTATACTAAAAACTTTTTTTTACAGAAATAGATTTTAATAAACTTACATACATACATCTAACGTCAGCTTAACATTTTTATTACGTTTCTTGTTTTTCTTGACCTATCATTTTGAAACCACAGATGGCATATCATTCTACGCTAATCATTTTCACTAATGGCAAACGTCAAGCGGTCGAGTTGGATTTTTGTGTACAAAATATTTTTCTTTACATATTTCCAAAACAAAACGAAAAATAAAATACAAATTGATTGACTTAAGATATTCGCAAAAAGTTTTACGTTAATTTAATTTAATTTTTTGTTTGTTTGAGAAACTGTAAAACGTACAAAAAACAACTAAAAGTGCAATCGCTCACGTATGCCCGCGGTTTTGTTTTATTTTCTTATTTTTAGTTTTTCGATTTTCATCTCTAAATTGTAATATTTTGTGGGGAAATGTTCAAAAGGATTCCGCAAAAGTGGCGTTTGTAAGCGATAATTTGAGTTTTGAGCGTTATTTCCTCCAAAAAATGCAGGTAAGTGGGAAGAACAGTATTCAAGAACATTTGATGTAACTTTCTCTTGTATTTTAGCAAGTGGATGACCCACCATCGTTACCCGTTGGAACGGAGGTAAGCGCTAAATATAAAGGAGCTTTCTGCGAAGCGAAGGTTCGTAAAGTAGTTCGAAATATAAAGGTTAAAGTGGCCTTTAAACATGGAAAGGGATCGGGAGTTGTGTCGGATGACGCCATTAAATCGGGAGTGTTGCGTGTCGGTTCGACAGTGGAGGTTAAGCATCCCGATAGGAGGGAGAATGTCGAGGCGACAGTAATGAAAATACAAGATTGTTCTCAGTACACTGTGGTGTTCGATGATGGAGATATAACAACGCTAAGGCGTACGGCGCTCTGCTTGAAGAGCGGGCGCCACTTTAACGAGAGTGAGACACTGGATCAGCTGCCGTTGACTCATCCGGAGCATTTTGGAAATCCAGTAGTTGGGGGAAGAAGGGGAAGACGATCGCGTCACCTTCACGATGATAGTTCAGAGGAAGATGATGAGAGTGACGCTAAGGAGGTGATAAACGAGAAGGAGGAGCACATTGGCAAGGTTGTGTGTGTCGAATCGACCGATAGTAAGAAGAAGGACAAAGAGAAGTGGTTCCCTGGGTTGGTTGTGTCACCGACAGCACAAGTGACTGTAAGGATACGCGTGAAGGATGAGTACTTGGTGCGATCGTTTAAGGATGGACGTTACTACACTGTGCCCAAGAAGGAGGCAACAGAGTTCACTCGGGAGCAGGCACAAAAGCAAGATGGACCGGCAGTGCAGGCAGCTTTGGAGTATCTGGACAGTGACGTGTTGCCCACGCATTGGGACCGTGATTCGCTATTTGGATTGGCCAACTCCTCGAGTGAGTATGAAGAAGTGGACTCGGACAGTTCGGACGACGAACCTAGCGAAGAGAAGGACCTGTTCATCGCGCAGTTGTACAAGTACATGGATGATCGTGGCACTCCACTAAATAAAGTGCCATCGATTCAAAATCGTGACGTCGATTTCTATCGACTGTTCCGAGCCGTGCAGAAGCTCGGAGGTTACAACCGCGTCACCAGTCAAAACCAATGGAAATCCATTACGGTTCGGCTGGGATTCACGCCAATTACAGTCAGTGTCACCAATCTTGTGAAGCAGGCATACAAGAAGTTCCTGCAACCGTACGAGGAGTTCCATCGCAAGCTAGGCTGCTCCATGTTGATGACGCCACGTAATGCCAATCGCAGCAAAGGCAGGAGCTTAGTGCGAGCAAATTCGGTAGCTTCTCCAAAGCCGGTCGATACAAGCAAGGAGATTAAAGCAAGCACTTCGTCGGCTGCACTTGCGTCGACGTCTGCTGCCGCGGCTGCTGCTGCTGCTGCTGCTGCGCAGTCCACAAATGATGAATCGGAGAACACGAGTGAATCCAGTGTGGAGGTCACCGTAGCGAAGGCAGCTACCAAACGAAAGTCGTCCGTGGGTGCGGGCAAAGTGAAGAGTTTGGTCGAGAAGTTCGAAGAAAAGTCTAAGGATGACTGCGATCTACCTTTGGCCAAGATGCAAAAAAGCCATCAGCGTGCAGTCGAGAGGAAAAGCACAGAAACTCCCACCACAACAAGGGAGAACTCTCCCACTGGATCTGTCGGTAAGTTGATGGGTGAGCTGTCATTCATTTCACATTGAATTTTTTTTTTCTTTCCCTAGGGGCGACTAAGAAAGAGAAGCAGAAAAAACCACAACACGAGGACAAACGCGTTGGTAAACCGAAGAGGAAGGAGGACGTACACGAGAAAGGAGAAACCAGCGATTTTCCTGTGGACGTCGGTGATAAGTTGAAGGTCTACTACCATGAAAAGAAAGTCACCTACGAGGCCAAAGTCATAGAAATCTCTGTGACGAGAGGATCACCGTTGTACCTTGTCCACTATACAGGTTGGAACAATCGCTATGACGAATGGGTACCTCGTGAGCGCATCGCCGAGAATCTCACCAACAACAAGTTGAAGAAGACCCGTGTGGGAGGCTCGGATAAGAGCAAGCACGAGAAGTCGGAGAATCCGCCCAAGCCTCCATCAGCCAACTCGCCGGCTGCGGGAAAAACTCCTACCACATCTGCAAAGCGAGGTCGTGGTAGAAGTGATTCTCTTCCACCGCGCTCCACTACTCCAAGCTCTGTCGCGTCAAACTCTAGCCGAACGAAGTCACCAGCAGCATCGCACGCACAGAAGAGACCACCTAGGTCTGGGCAAAGCACAATACGGCGCATCTCCAACAATGTTTCGGATATATCGATGCAAACAGATTCAGACAGCGACTCTGATGAACCAGTACGAAGGCCGACACGTGCCACTCGCGACTCGAAGGGCAAACCCTCACAATCATCGCGAGGAAAGTCACCACAATCCGTGACAGCCACATCGGCAAAGTCCAACAGCCCAAGTGAGAGTGAAGATGACGAAGAAGCGGCTGAGGATATGTCCCACACCCCAACGTCTAGCGCCAAAGGCCGTGATTACGACCTCAATCAGATTAGGTCTGAATTGAAGGGCTTCCAGGAGCTGAAGTCACCGAACTCCGATGCAGAGACCGACAACGCAGACCCACAGGACTCGAAACCTGAGAGTATTTTCGATTTCAAGCCAAAGGAAGAGGAATCTCTCGACCCGAAGCATGATGAGAACACCAAGTCCTCTAGCACAGACTCTTCCTCTGACGGCACAGACTCCTTTGCTGACGATGACTCGCAGTCTTCAGACAAGACGACGACTCTAGAGAACATGACAGAGAAGCTGCAACTGAAGATTAATGCAGACAAGAGGGCGCTCTTAGAGAAATTCCCATCAGGTAAAGTCCCAGAAAAGGTTGCGCCTTCGTCCTCGAGGATCGAGAAGATAATCAAGGATTCTCTTGCTGAGAAACGTCAGGAGAGTCTAAAGGCCAAACCGTTCATCAACGAGGAACCTGTAAAGATACCCAAACCCGAAGTGAAAATTGAATCAGATGAGGCTGCGCCCATTGAAAAGAAGCCGATTCCTATGTCCTTGGAATCAGCACCTAAGCCGATAATCAATCTTACCAGAATCGGAAAGTTCCCCGTTAGCACTGACAAGCTGGTCGTTGTAAAAGAAGCACCCGAAGCCACTGCAGACCCAATCAAATTGGAGGTGGTGCCAGAAGTTAAGGAGGTGGTACCGGCACCACAGCCCCCACCGACACCAGATATCTACGAATTCAAAGAACCCGAACCATTTGAGTTTGAAGTTAGAAAAACCGCCGCTGCAGTCACAGTCGCACTGGAATCAAAGAAAAAGGCTCTGGGAAGCGGTCAGAAGTCCCCACCATATCAACCCACAATCTCTACACTGGCAGCTGCCTTTGGTAAGAAGAAAAAGGCGTCCCCAGTCAAGGACTCCCCCGAGAAGCCAAAACAGATGAAGTTAGATGATAAAGCTTCAGTGTCGAGCTTGTCTCTAGCCATGAGCAACCTGCTAACGCCCCATAAGATGGAGTCAACTCTATTCGATGCACTGCGGAAGTCACCCAGTTTCAACTTGAATTTTAATGCACTGCACGAAGAGCTGGCAACCACAGTACAGGAGACGACGCGAGCCTTGACCGATATCCTCCCAGTTCCAGATAGCCTTACTCCAACTAAATGTGGAGGCGAGTCGGCAGACGGTACTCGTGTCATCGGAAGCCCATTCATCGAAACCACATGCGACTTGTCTAACGTGTTTGAATTGAATCAGGACGCCGAAGGCCGCACGAGCAGTGATGAGGCGAAGGACAATAAATTTGAACTAGAAAATGTGAAAATCCTCCTTTGCGATTCATCGTTTGATTTGGAACCGATTAAGGTGGAGAAACCTTCGTCCATAGCCGATAAGGTTTTGAAGGCAATCAGTCAAAAGAAGGAGGAAGAGGAGAAGAATAAGATTGAGGTCATCACAAAGCTGGAGGAAGTCAAGCCTGAGGCGGAGGTGAAACCCGAAGAAGTCAAAATTGAGGAGGACAACCTGCCAAGCACAAGCAACAGTAGTAGCAGCAGCAGCAACAGCGCCAGCAGCACTTCACCCTTCATCACTGAGCCACAGAAGATCGCCGACATCACGTGCACTCTGATGAAGAAAGAATTCGAAATCCCCATTAAGAGGCCAATCCTAGGCAGTCCCGAGCCTAAGATCGGGATTCTCGAGTCGATTACCGTAAAGAACAACGTGTTGAATGAAACGATTCAGAAGTTGGAATGCGCAATTCAGAAGACAACCACGTCAGCCAACGTTGATCAATTCGTCGATGACTCCTCGGACAGTACCGACTCGGAGCAAAGGTTAATCATAGAAGATGAAGAGGAACCTCACGAAGTTGCGAACGTTACAGAAGTAAAACATGTACCAGAAGTAGTCCGCAAGCTGGAAGATCCCCTAAAAGTGACGGTAGTTGAAGCCGAATCTCGAGAGGAGGAAACCAAGAAGGAAGAACCCCAGCCTCAGCCACAGGTACAGTTGCAGGTACAAAAGCAAATGCCGCCAAAAGTGCAGGTGCAACTACCACCAAAACTGCCATCGCCGATTCCCATAAAGACACATGTGGTGCCAAGTATCCTTAGCCTTCCACAGACCTTCTACTCAGATTCAAATCTACACTCAGAGGATGGAGTAAAGCCGATCATCGACATACGATCAGTTGAGGTTTGCGCTTCGCAACCATCGGAGAGACCTCAGATTGAATCGGTATCCCTTATTGAACACGCTACAGTTCCCCAGCTGGAGGTTAAAAAAGATGATGCCATATCCGCAGCTGAAAGCTTGAACTTGCTCTGCGAGGAAACCATTCCAGGAAGTCCTTGTTCTATGGTGGGCAAGGATCTGTTGGACCCATTGGCTATATGCCGTGGCAATTCACACCCCATCGAATCGGATGTCAAACCAGTTCCCATGGACATTGAATGTTCTACGCCGTTGAGCAAGCCACCCCCACCAATGGAAGCCCCCTCGAAGCCTGGTCCCACACCCAATAGCTCTCCCAATGATTCAGCAAGCCAAGATGAAAGCAGCGAGGATCTCAAGAAGCAAGCTGATGTTGAGAACGAGGTGTCACCCAAAAAAAGGCGGCGCACCAGGAAACAGTCGGAAATGCTAATGGAATCACAAACAAAGAGAAGAAGGCCCTTGGTATCTTCTAAAAAGAACAACGGTAAGTGATCAAATGCGATTATTTCATTTTGACTACAATGATTCTTGTAACTAGGTTCCGATAGCGAAGACAATTCCGACACAATTTCACAGCGGTCATCGTCATCACGTCATGCACGACCCTGTCAGTACAACTTCCTCGTGCAATTGGGTAAGTACATGCATGCAGTGTCCTTTTAGAACGTTTGCTCAAACGCTTACTTAATTTCCAGATCCATCCCTCAATCCCGATCAAAGGATATCGATTCTTCTTAAGCAAATCCAGGATCTTCGCAAGACTTACAACATGATCAAAGGCGATCTGGCCAGTATTGACCGACGTCGCAAGAAGCTACGACGAAGGGAACGTGAAAAGAAGCAGATGCAGCTTCATCAGCAACAGATTAAGATTGGTTCTTAAGCGTGAAGAGAGACAGTTTTATTGATTGCAGACAATTTTTACATAACTAGAAGTTAGATGTTTAATTTATGTTTACAGAAAAATGTAATTGCAAACCATAACGGTATCGTAATGATATAAGTTTGAGGTGAATACTGAACACAATTAAATCATTGTATGTAGAAGGAAACTTGTGTTTGGACTACCATCATGCTTTCAAAGTTCGAGGCTTTCAAAATAGCTTGACCAGGTGGAATCATCAGTATTGTACGACGTGCACTGTGAAACCTTTGTGCATGTCTTCTATTGTTTTGCTGATGCTCTATGGTGTACTGAATTGGCATAATGTTGAGAAAAGCGTCCACCCTCTAGGCAAACGACAAAGTAATTCCACTTCCCAGTATAGAAAAGGGCGATGCTTTTCAAATACAGACGTGATGTTTTTGTAGGCTGCATGCACCGAATCACTAACCAAGTGAGGGCGGACAAGAATACACCCGATGACTGAAATATTAGGTCCATATATCCCATCTATAAAAAAGTCGAGCCTTCGTCTTGCACTAACTAAAGAGGCATATCTCTGCTAAATGCCAAACATAAGATCCTTACCAACGTAAATCGTAAACGTCTAAATCCCTTCTGTGACACGTACCAATGTGGCTTCCGACCAGCAGGTCAATAGACCAAATCTTTACATTAAGGCAAATCCTGGAAAAGACCAGTAAATTTAAAGTCAAGACTCAGCATCTTTTAATCAACTTCAAAGCCGCATATGATGTGCCGTCTTGAGCTCTATAGGGCGATTGATGATCCAGGTGTGCCGCATGACTGGAAAACGCGGTGCAATTTGGAAACACCTCGTCTAAACTTTTTTAAACATGCACCGGATTTCGACAAAGAGATGTGCAGTGCGAAGTGTTAAGAAATTTACCTACGTCGGAGTAAACATCAACTATACGAGTGACAACTTAGTGGAGATGCGAGGAAAACTTTCCCTAGGAAGCCACTGATACTTCGCGTTGGTGAATCAAATGAATCAAAGACTGAAGTTAAGTTTTACTACACATCTATCTTTGGAGACACGTTTTTTTTAACAACGGCAACTCGAATTGAATTAGAATTCTTACTTAAAAGTATTTGTGTTCACTTTGGTTTTGTCCTTTGCTAAATAACGCGCTTGCTAGCACGCTTTTACAGAATTTAAATGAAAAGCTCTGAGGCATCAAACCTTAAGTCATAACCTTTACATAATTTCCTTGCGAATATATTCAAAAGCCAAACAATAATAATTAAACTTCCTCTACCGTTCTTGTTCCACTAAACGCTCCTAAATAAGACTTATGTCTTCCTGTCAAGTTGTAAAATTATATAAGTAAACAGTCAACCCACACAATTTATTCCAACTTCCTGGTAAACTTCTACATAAAATTGTTCAAAGTTCACCCCCACAGTGGGAACTTTGTCCGACTCCTTATCCCCGATTACTAAGACGAAAGCAGTGTTATCCATTATCTGTAAACATAAATTACTTGGATCCCTATTAACATCCGCATTAACTAGTTAATTAGTTCAATGGAATCTGAACATGAAATATTAACTCATTCCCTCTTCATAACGACTCCTGCGAGGGCGTAGAAGGACTCTATTATTGTCTGGTTACCAACTAGGGTGCAGTCATCTGCATTTATCACGTGCACCCCATGAAATAACTTGGAGGAAGCCAATCACGTGCCTGCAATTAGCTCATAGTTCACTTCACTTGGGAGAGATTTTGTGGTGGACCACCACTAGAGGTTGACTTCTTCACCAACCCTTACACGTGTACAACGTAGTAGAATTCGAAGCAACACATGTCACATTGTAAGCGGCAAAAATGCCTGCACTATACCTTACGGAGGCAGAACAAAAGCAGGCATCCTTTGGAGCGTCGCCATCGTCGTGTCGGTGTAAATTAGAAAAGATTCCAGGGGATGAGTACAATGAAGGAACAAAATGAATGCCATATTGATTGTGAGTGCTTATCGATGTGGGCCGAGGGTGAAATTGATGGCTTATGTGAGAGAGCTTGTAATGAATTCCAATCATAATTGAAACCGAGCAAAGGGCCGAAGAATGTTATGTTTTATCGTCTCACAGATACACGAGTCATGGGGTAGAAAAGAAAAAAAAAAAAAAACACCACCGACACAGGCTCTAACAACGAAAAGGAGGACCGAAGGGAAGCTTTTTGTATTTGTTTGCATGGCAGATGGGTCTGGTGATGCTGGGGATAAAAGAAAACAAATTAATTGTATTTCCATGGTAACCTAATATCTTCTCTTTTTTTGTCCTTGTCCTTGTCAAGCCCTGTACTGTGGCAGGAAGAGAAGAAGCCAACCACTTGCTGAGCTTTTAAAATTGACTTTATAAAGCTGGAGCAAGGTATGTAATATTGATTCAATGTGCTGCAGTTGAAGTACCTGTTGGGATACCGGAGAGTATTTTTCTTATTAAATTGGAAATGCCCTAGCTTCAGGAGGTGTTTTCATTTTTTTTTTTTTTTCTTAAATGGATTCGTGCAGTGTTCGGTCTGTAAGAAGAGAATAGGCACTCGATGAAATTACATTGAAATTAGAACTAGGTAATCGAAATTGCTTACGATATAAGTAATGTATGTAGGTACCTACATATGTGATGTCTGGTCCAAAATTAGGGCATTTGAATTCACATCAATTACAAATGGTTTACCTTTAGAGGATAGATAGGTACTTTGAACGTGTACGATGAAAGGATATTGGTACTCAGTGAAATTGGATGTGAAGTGAAAGTGGATGAACTCACCTTAACCTTGATGACAGCCCAGAAAATGCTTCAAAAATACTTGTACGTCTACTGGTATGTTGTCCCTTTTCCTAAAAGAGGTTGTGGTTAAGGGATAGCGGCCTTGAAGAAAATAAACAATCTTAAAAGATGGCGGTAGCTGTGAGCAGAAGAAGTTTTTTCACAACTGTTTACCTCGGCTGTACCGGAATGTTTTCAGCACATGTTAAGCATCGACTCCTCTTGATATCTTGTGGCTTTTGGTAACAGCAACATGTAGTATCCTTAGATTACAAAGAATATACTCTGGTGGTCTTCCTTGACATAGAGGGAGCTTTTTACAACGTTGAACCAGGGGCAATTACTAATTCACTCTCAAGTCTCGGAAGCCTCGATTGGCGCATTAATAGATCAGAAAGTACTATCACCTCTAAGCTGGGCGATTCTTCAGTTCGGAGACTTGTGTTTAGGGACATACCTCAAGGGAGACGCTCTCTCCTCTTTTTTGAAATCTAGTGGTCAATGGGCTTCTATTGCCTATGCGGACGATGCTCTCTCTAAACTATCCAAATGGCCTAAAGAATGTGGCCTAGGAGTCAACCCCCATAAAACGGAATTAGTCCTCTTCACTAGGAAATACAAAATTCCCCCGTTCGACCCTTCTAAACTGTGCGGAACATGTCTGGTACTTTCAGACAAAGCCAAATATCCGGGTCTCATTCTCGACAAAAGCTCAGCTGAAAGCCTAACATCCTCGAGCGAGTAAAGAAAGCCACCACAGCTCTGTACTGCTGCAAAAAACCAATAGGAAGTAAAGTGCAAAGGTCGGCCTGCATAGGTATCAGCGGAGCACTCAGAACCACCCCCACGGCGGCTCTAGACACTCTGTTCCATCTGCTTCCTCTAGAAATTGTGGCAACCAGCTCAGTCATACGTATCAAAGAACTTCATGATTGGGCCGAACTGCGGGTTGGACACTCCACCATTCTTAACGATTTAGAATTGCTTCCGCAAAGCACCGACTACACCCTTCAACAACTCCTTTTTGTTAAAAACTTCGTTACCACTATCCCTTCCAGATTTGACTGGAAGGATGATTTTGAGCTACAACGAAAGGGATCCATCTTCTTCTACACAGATGGCTCTAAAACAGAATCGGGAGTGGGCGGGAGTGTATTCTCAAAGGATGTGAACGTAAACATCTCTTTCCGTTTGCCTGACCATTGCAGTGTCTCCCAAGCCGAGATAATGGCAATCAAGGAAGCCCTATCGTGGCTGAGGTTTAATGTACTATCTTTTCGGGATATCACAATTTTTACTGATAGTCAGGCCGCGATAAAATCCCTGGAATCTGTCGCCTTCAACTCAAAAACAGCCCTCAATTGTTGTTAACGAGATGGGTGACCAATTCAAAATGCACATTATATGGGTGCCGTTGCACAGAGACATTCCGGGCGGATGAACTCGCTAGAGAGGGCACAACTCTACCAGTTCTTCCGGAAAAGGGGAATTTAAGCATGCCTCTCGCCACCTGCAAATTGCTACTCAAGTGAAACGCGATCGACATCGCCAATCACAGATGGAAAGCAGGTAGTACAAGGACTCATTTTCTCTTTAGTTGGCTTCAAAACACGTAATGGTTCAAGTCTAGGAGTCTTTGTGCAAAGCAACCACATTAGACTGGAATTTCCCTTTAGGTATGGTTGGTTGGTTGGTTGGTTTTTAGCTGTCCTGACTTCTGGAGCTATTGCAGTACATCATGCTTTCACGTTTTGTATTTTTTACATCCACGACACGAGACAAACTTAATTTTAACAAAACACATACAAAATGCTATGCATACCTTCCTGACGACATTGTCTCTATCTGGCTTCTTTGCTCCAATTGGCATTTCTCTCTGTACAAAACGAAACAAGGTGAAATTGTTTGGCATTTCCATGGTTGGGTACATTTTACCTTCCTTTTGGTTTCTACCCATGGGCGACGTTCCGTAAAAAAAATGCAAACCAGACAAATTTTTTGAGGTTTTTTCAGTTTTACGTTCAGAGGTAGGACACAACGCAGTTCTTTTTGGTATCGTTGTCGTATGCAAAAAAAAAACTCGCGTTCTGAGTCCTAAAACCTCTGTTCCCATGAATTACCAGTGATATCATGACAGGACAGGGAATACAGATGCGTAAGATGCAAGCATTTAGAATTCAAAAGTGTAAAATTGAATTATCTTCTCTTGCCACCTGGGGAACGAATTTTTCAATCGATTTTTGCTTACTAAATTCCACGTGGTCTTCTTTCTTTTGTTTCTAATTGTGGGGTTTTTTTTCCTTCTTTTGGAATTTGGAAAGTTATAATTTATGCTAATTTTCTTTTAAGATATCGGTTTGTTCTTAGTGATACCTACACATAAAAATGTCTGCGTCAGGATTAAAACAATGTCCAATATTAAATGGAAATTATTTCAAAAGAACGCTTCAAACAATTCTAAGGATAATTCTAGAAAGTTTGAGCTGGAAAGTTTTAGCAAAGGAAGAGGAAGAAGTTTATCTAAGAAAAATAACTAAGGACATCTTCAACATCTGCTACACACACCAGTTCTGAAAGGGCTATAAGAACTGCCTTCAAATATGCAAAAAAGCAATTAATAAGGCCAAGTCATAGACCTGAAACACCCAAGAGAAACTAAGCAAAATCCTATCAAAAGAACACCCGTTGTTCGTCAAATGACAGGATGGGATGTGGACAGGTTCTTTGGATGTTCAGTGCCATAGTTCGTTCGATCCTCACCTAAGGTTTGCTTGTTTGGTGGTCTGTAGGTTAAGCTTACAACTTCACAAAACTAAGCAAAGATCAGGTGAAATCGAAAACACAGATTCAAAACATTTAACGCGCTCCTAAATATCATGTCCTCCACTTTCACATCAAATATATCGCATAGTGTAGTGCAAAACACTCAAAGAATCTAAGTTCTTTTAGTCTTTGAAGCTCTATGGGCACAGTTAGTCTCATGAACTGACTACACCAAAATATCACCTTAGACCTTAGCTCAATTATGTAAGTCCACTTCCCAACCAAAACGGATTGGAAAAAAAAACACAATGTTACGAAGTGTTATGAAGATTTTCATCGAACGTTACCAAGATGACATGCGTTGTAGGAGCGGATGTCTTCTCAGAGGAGCTGAACGCCTCTACAAATCTTATTGTCTTCCAGATACTTCCAGTGTATTCAAGGCAGAAGCACCAGCAATTGAAGAAGTTTGTAAGATGCTTAGTCTTACTGTATTGATAGCCAGGCCGCTGTCAAGACCTTCCATTCACACACCCGGGTTAGCGGTCAGTTTAACATCAATCTCTTCTGAGTTCCCGCCCATAGCAAAATAGAAGGTAATGATAGAGCAGATGAACGTGTGGCTAACGTGGTTCAGCCCCTTACTAGAGCTGGTTAAAGTTAAAATCTTCCACACATCTTCCAGAATCTGCATTTTCTCTCAAAAGCCAATTCTCGGTGGAAAAACGTAAAGAATTGCGTCACATCCAGGAAGACATGGCACATCTGCGACAGAAATAGGACCCACGAATTAATCAGTAGAACCCTTGCTGAGACTGCAAATTTGTAATATTTAGCACAGGTCACTTGCTAGTTGGCACTCACGTTGCTAAGTTAGGCAAGTTATCTCTGATAAGAACAGCTTCCAAAAAGGACTAATCTTAGAAAAGAGCTCTACAGTTGCCAGCGTTTTCCAGGCGGAACTACTGGCACTCTGTGAGGCTTGCTCGCAAATAGGGCATGACACAATGCACAAAAAAAAAAACATTGCTATCCTCAGAGACAACCAAGCCGCTATCAAAGCTATTGATTCATCTACTTTATCCTCTAAACTGGTGCAGGAGTGCCGTAACGAACTTGCCCGCTTGGGTTAACGCTTCAGGGTCACAATACTCTGGGTTCCAGAGCACAGTGAGATAGAAGGAAATGAGCGTTAAGAGGAACTGGCCAGGCAGGGCTCACCTCTACACGGCTCATTCGCGGCAAGGGTCCATATTCCGCTAGGAGCGGTCAAAGGATAAATCCACTCACACTTCCTGCAGAAGGCCCACCTCCAATGGAGGGAGCTAACCAACTGCATCATATCATGGAAGATTTGTCCCACCTAAGATAAGAATAGAACAACAGACCCACCTAGAAATCGCCAGAGTCACGGCTTTAATCACGGGGCATTGGCCAATTTGAGACCATGCGGCCAAACATGGTATTCCATACAACCCCCACTGCCGCAGTTGTGGGAACGCAAATGAGAAGGAAACTCTCACCCACTTCCTTTGCAAATGTCCGGCATTAGCAAGACTAGCCAGACTGCGTGCACTATACCAACCATTCTTCGATGACCTTAACGACATCTCATTTTCTTAACTCAACAGGCTGTATCTAGGCACCGACTGTTTCAAATCCTCAACAACACACATCATAAACTAGATCACAAGAGTAGTGGTAACAAAAAGGCATATTCTAGTGCTTATTGGGTACATCGTTGAACCGCCTCCTCTACCTACCTACATACCTACCATTAAGTTATGTCGTTTAAGCATACAAGAATCTGAAAGCAGATAAAGTGATCCCGACCTAGACATTAATGTTGAGACTTCATGCAAACTAAGTTGGACTTGTAAAAGTCCTCGGTCTAAGCCACAAGCCACATATTTTAACAAACCAGGACTAAACTCTGAAGGACCTCTTACCTACCTGGCAGAGACCAGAAAAGCACTGCAATCTAAAAGATCTTAACCTTAACCTCCTTTCAAACCACATTACATATTTAATTTTTCATAATTTACTCCAAAAAGTTAACACTTCCAAGTTTAAATAGGGTTTCGATCAGAAATTCAATTTAACTCACGTCAAATACGTCAAACACTTTGCCACTTCAGTAGACTCAATGATATAAGCACCAAGCTTCTCCTTAACCCCTAAAATGGGAAGCACTATGTGAACCCAAAATTTGATCAGGCGTGTGCGTCCGGATGCACTTTTGTGCAAAAACTATAAGTTACCTCATCAAACTTCCGGCAATATACAGCAAGCACCCCCAAAATGTAGTCGACTTCCCTTTGAAAACATTTCCAAATTATTATGGTATCGGTGTCTTTTAAGCATAAATACCGGTATGTATGTGTGTTATTGGCAAAGTCTAGACATACTCCACCCGAAAAGAGATTTGTTGTAGTGCCTGTCAACGGCAGCCTTGTCGATAACACTTTCACGTATCCATTCTCATATAATATGAACATTTTATTCTCGTGGCGTCCTCAAGGCATCCTTTCAGTTTACTATTTCTATGCATGCTGGGCGGATGGCTGGTAGGAATGTTTTTTTTTTGCTTTGTAAGCTGTAAAGTAGAACAACAAAAGAAGCTGTGTCATTGAGTGTGGGACATAAAAAGAAAGTCCCATAATGCGACACCAGAGTCCAGCCACATCGTCATGAAACTAAAGCCTTTATTCGATAAATAAAAAAGACTTCAATTGCGTTACAACAACAAGGATACAATGAAATTGCTCTGCGTGTTTTTCTTTTCAAATATATAAGGCTCTCCACTCGGTCCACCATGTAGTTCTCCACAGACAAGGAGTAGCAAAAAAAAAAAAAAACTAATTAAGATGTACACTTCGTCGGCACGGTTTATGTATGAACCCTGCCTCCTAGTGCAAATAATTAAGGCGCTCTTGCATCAGAAAAGGATTTTCCTGCCGCTTCCTCTGTAGCCTGGTGAAACATCCTTTCCTTCGTGAAATATTTATCTATGTACCTACAACAAAAGGTGCGAGGAGAGGAATGTCTAACGCTGTTGATGCAATGACGATCTATTCCACAGCCAAGTGGCGACTACATGGTAAAACCCTGTTGAGGTTGAGGGGTACTTCTAACTCCTGTGAGGACAAAAGTGCTTCACTTTTTGTTAAATATTTGACGAACAAATAGTAGCTAATGATGTAATTCTATTGTAGACGAGTGCCGAGGAGAATTGTGGGATGCTCTGCTGCGACTGAAGTTGAAAAGCAGCATGATGCCATTCTAAAATTAACTTTGAACATGGATGGGGATTATGTAGTTTAAATTAAAGGATCCCCGAAGTCCTACGTGCGCTCAGTTCGCATTTAATTTGGATTGCAATAGAAAATGTTGAGTCATTTTCAAGGACGTGGCAGTGAAATATGTCTTTTTGGAGAATTTTGAAAATTGCTTCATCAAGCGAAAGATTTTGTTTATTAAGTCTAAATAATTGATATCAATTGACTAGCAAAGTCCTCTCTCGAACAACAAAAGTGACCCTTAATAATGCTCTACGACACAGAGGCATGAACTTTCTCAAAAATTAATGAGGCTGCTCTTGGCTGCTTTGAGAGGAAAATTCTTCGGGAGATTTTCGGTCCCGTTTGCATAGATGGTGAATGGAGGAGGAGATACAACGACGAACTGTACGGCCTGTACAGCAACATTGACTTAGCCAGAAGAGTAAAGGTCCAACGACTGAGGTGGCTGGGTCATGTAGAGCGGATGGACACCAATGCTCCGATCCGAAAAATCTTCAAATTCGCCCCAGAGGGACAGTGCAGTACAGGGAGACCGTTGACAAGTTGAAGGGGACTTCAAACAACTGGAGGCAGCTAGCTTAAGATCGAGCTGTCTGGAGACGCTTGTTGGTTGAGGCCCAGATCCACCCCGGACTGTAGCGCCACCTTAAGTAAATAAGTAATTGATACCCACAGTTTCAAAGAATCATACGTCATAGTCCAAAGTGAGCAAGGTATGCTACCCTGGTGCATAGGACTGTTCGAGCAAATTTATCCTAATTTTCCTGTCGAGGTCGTTTATTATTCTCCGGGTTTTTGTTGAAGTAAACCATCTTATTCAGCTTGTGAATAAGTTTGCACGTAAACCTTATATTGCTGGCCACTGGACTTGTCTCTTGCCTCTTCCCATGATAATTGCAGAAGTTGCAGAGACAGGGAAGAGGCAGAATCAATCCTACACTTCCTTTGCACGTTTTCCCTTTGTAAACATTTTGAATTCTAGCACTCACAGTGGTAACAGCTACTAAGGACCTACTTTTTGATCTTAGTCTTCCTCATCTCTGGAGGACATTTTCAAACTTACTAACTTATCAGCTAACTAACTACATATTATCTTCCATTTGCATTGAAATACATAAGAAGGGCGCTTGTAGGTTAATGCCCACAACAAGTAGGTACTTAAGACCGTGTGTCGATTGATTAACGAAATTAAGGGATAACACTTGAGTTGTTATTGTCCGAATTGTGTTGTTACTGCTTATGCGGTTCTAGATATCTCCTATTGACCCAGTAATGCACAACTGGGATGTACCTGTAGATAGAATCTCATAGATCAGTCTATTCTAAATTATTTTCAGATACCGTAACAATGTGTTCCACTATTTAAGATTTAATTTACATTAATTAACGAATACTCACCTCAAACTCCACTGTTTCTCTACCTATAACTGTTCCGTTTATTAAAAATCATAAATAAGGCCAGGCGATGGTGATTCTATCTCCGATTTCAATTAGAACCACGATAGCTAATTGAAAAACCAAACAACTCAACCAGAACATCTCAATAATGTGGAATACCTGCCTCTTCTGTCACACTCAGCTGCACACGCTCTTCATTAAAAACTTGACAGGGGCGCTCTAAAAACTCACCTCAAACCATACGTATACGTGCCTATTGTTAGCCTAACTTATTGACAACTCGGTGTGTCAGCAATATGTAGGAAAACAATAAAAATTGTTTGTCAAGTTCGTTTTTTATAGGACATCTGTTAATGATAACCGAAAGTGTTTTCACCTGTCCGTGTTTTTTTTTTTCGATTGCATGAAGGTTTTGTTTATTTTTTAAGTGTTTGAGGATATTTCCCCAACTGTTCGTGACCGAATGAATGAATGTTTTTCCATTTTCCATGGTATCCAACCTTACTCCTCTGTGGAATAAAACGTAGGTATTCGGAATGGAAGCAAGCACTTAACATCTGCATCAGAGGGTAGTGGTCAGTCGTAAAAAAAAATTAAATAAAATCTTCTTTCTTTTTTCATTTTTGTTGTAAAATTCACCCGAGTAACAATAAAAGCTACATTCAATTAAAATCCTGAAGTTCAAAGACTGAAAGTGGAAGGGAAACAATGTTATTTCTTTGCGTAGGATTATGTAGTACCCTTTGGCACAATGGATATTGCCTCTTGAATTTTTAACTTAATATCCAGTCCACAAAGAAACAGAGTGTGAAGTTTTTTATTATAGATTGCAATTTTCCTCAGGCAATGTACTCGATTACGAAACGTGTTTGTTTGTTTGTTCCGAATTGAAATGAAAACAACTGATCCGATATTCATGAAACTAATACAATTTAAAAGAAATGACCTTCCTTTTATTTTGCCTCCTCAACTGCTTATATGCGCCAACTACAAAAGCAACTATCTCCAAACTAATCCACCTGCATAGGATGCCAATCAGGAATACTCGCTGCTACATCAATAGCCGTGTTTTTTTGAGAATTACACTCACTTCAGTTCTAAAAAAAACGATTTATACTCACATCATACTCAGTAGCAGCCGCACCAACCAATTGGTTTGCGGCTCGAATTTGTTTTATTTGTTTGACCGTTTTTAAATGTCAAAACCGAGGAAAAGCAACAAATATTTTTCGCACTCTAGGTGCCAATTCATGTAGCTGACTTTTTTTATATTATAATTAGCATGCGCTAAAGGGTTTATGACTACCCTAGAGCACGGGAATTAGGGAAATTAGAGGAGAGACGAAGGAGATACCGATGGATGTTGGTTTTAAATGCTTGTGAGTTGTAGTGATGAGGAAACACAGAGCTATGTAGATCATTCCACATTCGTGTGATGCGGCTAAAGAAGGAATCTCTATATTTGACAGTACTAATGTGCCTTCGAAGCAGCTGGCTATTTTGTAAGAGCACTTTTTGTAGAAGAATCGATAAAACAGTGAGAGACAGGAAACATTTCTTCGGTGTTCAAGAAGAGATAAAGTATTTTTTGCATCGTTGGAGGAAACCTTAACATTTCGCAGCGTTCTTGGTGACAACGAAGATCGTTGTTAACACACATACCGAAGATGAAAAGTTTTTCGGCTTCGGTGATGCAGGTTCCATTCATGAATAATGGTTCGAGGTTTGGGTTTCGCTTGAGAGACTTGATGTCATTAGAGTTCTTTAGCATCATATTCGAACATCGGAGGGCGCGATTATTAAAGCAGAAGAAACCGTAAGCCAGGTCAACGAGAGGGAGGTCTCTAGATGGTTTAATCGCTGAGCATATCGACTACGTTGCTAACTAATTTAAGGCACGAATTTAAGTACAGAGTGTCTAGTGTTCAAAACGGAAAGTGTTGGAATGAAAATGAGACGTCCAAATGACGAAACTTAACTTTGAACGCCTTTCATTGTCGTCTGCGTGGATCACTTGCCAGAAAATGCATAAAATGCTTAAACACCAACCAAATGAAAGATTATTTTACCTTAAATGCAACTTAGAGCACCGCAACACAAATGTTCATAAGACGATGCAACATCAAGCTGTCAAAAAAATATTAAAATCTCCAGAAACACATATGAACTCTTTTAATATTTAAGACTTTCCATTCTTACCGAGTTTACCGAACTTACCCTATATTCTTTGAAGTAGTAAAAGGATTTTAATATCTTAATGATAATTGAATGTAATATAACCAACAATTTGCAGCGTTGCAATGAGTTTAACATGCTAATTGAATGACATTCCATTGAAGGGAAGTGAATAAATGAATTATAGTTTATTCGCATTGGCCATTCCACTCTGGCAGTTTTATACTCGAACTATTTGGTTAAAGTATAATTCTAGAAGAAGCGAGAAAATTTATGGAAAACTATAAATATTTTGAATAATTTGAACTCCAATGGGTATGGAATAAAGTAATCGAACGTTTGGAAGTGGAATACTGCTTTGGAGTGACAGGATTGGTCACATCAACACCAGCTTTGGAAACGATACTTTTCCATTAGACATATTTATTTTGGGCCATGGTTCGTTGATGAATGCCGGCGAGGAAACAGGAGACATACCAAGCGGCGTTTCATAGAAGGACCAGAGCTGATCTTGAGCTACGAGCAGAGAACAAGTGATGAACAGAAGGAGCATAAGAAGAAGAGGAAAGAGGTTTCGAAGTTTTACCGAAAAAGAACTTGTAAATTCTACAAAACTATGGCCATCTATGGCAGCATTCATAAAGCTGAGCTATATAGAGTCGTGTCTAGTTTGGTCATCCCTGCCAAACTCATCCATCTGTCAATACCAAAAAGTCCATATACGCTGATGATATCGACATGACCAGGAAAACGCAGCGTGGCGTACAGTTCGAAAAAATCCAGTACTCGATATGGCCACCAATCGGAGTGTAAAACATGAAAAAGAAATCCTTCGCCTAGCGGTAAACTTTACAAATTAATTTTTTTCCATTTCGTATGAAAAGTTTTGAACACCATTGTCCTGCCGAATCGATAATACAGTACTTTGCGGGTATTTTTCTATAACAAGCAAATTAGATGTGGTTGCAGACTGTCGTTCATTTTAGTGGAATGTTACGATGCAGAGTCCTTCATCTGTGTCAGTGATTTATGGCATTTTTATTGATCTGCAGGTGAATATTTACTTTTTATCACCTGTAACACCTGGGGTATACGACATGAATAAGCCATCTATCAGAGTTGTAAAGGAATGCATTCATTTGAGAATTTAACTCTTATGATTGTACAAAAAAATGAATTCATTCATTGACTTCATTTTTGAATGGTGACTTATAAGTTTAAATCATCATTCATTTTGAAGTCATTGAATGAGCATTTAATTTTTGCATTCAATGAATGGCAGTCAATATCTCAATTCATTTGCATTCAATTGAAGTCTTTTGCATTCATTTGAAGACTTTTGCAATCATGTGAAGTCTTTTGCATTCAATTGCCATTCCCATTCATTTGCATTCATTTGAAGTCTTTTACAATCATTTCCATTATTTGCTTTTGCAGAATTAAGATTAGTTTCTTCATGGGTTTCTGATAAACTTCCAGAGAGCAAGGATCAGTGCTCAACACTTTTGGGGGAGGTAGTTCGGAGTCTTACTCGCTTTTTTACGGAATCTGCAGGTAACGTTGTTTTCTAGGCTCAGCTCCTTAAGATGTGTGGGATAACCTGATGTGGCATTGTGTGTGATTTCTACTCACTTTTAGGAGAACTCATTCAATGACTTCAAAATGAATGGTGATTTAACTTATAAGTCACCATTAAAATGAAGTCAATGAATGAATTCATTTCGCATGAATTCAATTGGGTACATTCAGTGAATGGATTCCCAAATGAATGTATTCTTTTACAGCTCTGCCATCTCTGTCACAAGATAAATTTTCTGTTTGTTTAACTGGATTCAGACCAAGGAAGAGTGTTTTAATGGAAGCACTCATTCATCCCTCTCTCTCTCTTACTTTCACAGGGGTTGGAACCAAAAGTAGTGCAAATCCTACTACATAACATTGAATGCAGCAACATTGATCAGTGGATGCAAAAGTGAGCCAGAACTTTATACAATTAATGCAAAGCATTTGTGTGTTGGTACATAAGTACATACATATTATATATGGACAACAAGTGTATAAAATATCTCTCAGGGGAGTATCACAACTTTAACGCGTATTCAGATGAGTTTCAGAATGCAGTCGAATGCATGGATTGTTGTGCACTTAAGTTCTTCGTGAATCCCGGACTCTACTGAAATAAGAGCAATTTACTTTGTTTTAACAACAAAGTCCAACGAATTTCTACTTTTGGACAAGTGGATAAAGTTGTACTTCCTCTTGAAAGCAATTTTTCTTTCATAATATGTGTATAAACTGGAAGTTCCACCCACTGGCGTCTGTCATGAGCTCACGAGAAAGAAGTTATGCACTTGCATCACTAGGCGAATAGAACATAAGTGGGACTTGGACCACTCAGGACGTTGGGGGATAGAACTAACACCGAACGCCCCTACGCTCTTTGTTGTCATTCCATAACGCTCGTATGAATGTGCATTTTCTAATTTTTACGTTTTCAGTGCTGCGCTAATTCAAAGGGGTTTCGCCTTCGCAATCTCCTACCTTACTTAAGGTGGTGCTACAGACCTGGGCCTCAACCAACAAGCGTCTCCAGCCAGCTCGATCTTTACTAAGCTGCCTCTAGTTTCGCATGCTAAGTTAGTTGAGGTCCCCTTCAACTTGCGTGCTCCACCTGAATCGCGGTTTTCCTCTACTGCACTGTCTCTCGGGGGCAGATTGAAGATTTTTCGGACCGGAGCATTGGTATCCATCCGCTCTACATGACCCAGCCGCTTCAGTCGTTGAATCTCCTAACTAGATTTGTTTGGTCCACAAGCTGTAGGGCCTCAGGGTTCGTGTGATGTCGGAGCCGCTCTCTATGTTTCTTAGCATGTCTTTTTACTTCATATTTTACTAGTTCCATACCCAAGTCCCTGTAGAGGTCCTTATTCCACACGTACCAGGGTGCATTGACGATATTTCCCACTTTTCCAACGAGAGGTGAAAAGATTTGAGACAACACTACCTTGCTGATCGCATCATTAAGCTCCTTATACTTGTTAAGCCGCCAGAATTGACAAATTGATGTCATTTCGGATTCCGAAAACTGACTGGTTCCCTAAAATTCATAAAAATCCTTCCAAAAATTTCATACAACGTTCCATAAGACTCGAACGTAGTATCCTTTCATACTTACTTATCCATTTCACCTAAAGCTCCATCATAAAACTAAGTACAACCCTCACCTTTATCCAAATAAATTACCAACAAAACTTTACTACTTCCGTAATCGAATCCAGAAAAGAACCAAATAAAACCCCATTACAACGGATCCTTTGTACAATGCTATATCAATTAATTTTTATTAACCACACCGCGTACAGAAAAAAAAAAAAAAACAGGGATCAGCTCAACAAATCCAAAACGGAATCACAATGCCCATCTCACTTGGATAATAAATGCTGGGGTAGGTATTTCACCACTCTCGTTTGATACCAATACCATCGACGGCTGTCCAAAGGACACGAACAGGACAAAGAAAGAAAAAAAACGTTTCCGTTGTAGTAATTTATTCACTGTTTCTTTATTCAATTCAATAAAGCCGGAAGGGAATAAGTAAACTTTGAATGGGGATGGTCGTACAATATAACACTTTTACTAAATAAATTGAATAGATTGTGTGTGATGCTAGACTGGACTAAAGGGAGACTGGAAGGAGGTTATTCTTTGTCGATGACACATTGCGATAATAATCGCTGCTATAACAATCAAAATGTGATCAAAAGGAATACGTATAAAAGGTGACGGATGATCCAAGGAGCTAATACATGGTTAAAGTTGAATCCTTATGACCAATCCACATTCAGAGTTTGCTTATATGCTCGTTTTATTATTCGGGGTTCAAAAGGAAGAAGGCAGAAGGCATCAGCTAAAGATTGACTTGAGCCCCGGAGTGATTATTTCACCATCGATGCCAGAGTCCTTTTACAAGGCAGAAGATTTCATTGTCCATGCTAGTTCTAACATCTGTAACCTTGATAACTGTTTCTGGAAATTGGGTTAGATAAGGTATGTGGGCCGACGAAGAGGAGTTCCTCTGCTCCACACTCAGGTCTCTAAGACCCATTGTGCACCCATAGTGGGGAAATCTTACCCTTAAACGCTACCCGCTTAAAAAGTGTACTAGTAACTACTTACTGCGTCAGTGGTACAAACCATCCTGTGGATTTGATAAAGCTGTTCAGATCGTTCACTGGTATGCCAGATAGTTTCTCTAGATCCCAGAAGAATTTGTGTCTTAGATGGTACAGGCCGGGGCAGGAGCAGAGGAAGTGGGTTGTGTTCTCATGGACTTCCTCGTCTCCGCAGGCTCTACATAGGTCTTCTTCCGTAACACAGAATTTCGTCATGTGGTACCGCTGAGTGTTATGACCCGGAATCACACCTTCAAGGGCGGAGGGTATAAGTCTGGCGGTCCTAGCCTTGCCAAATACATGCCATAATTTCCTTGTGGTGGCACAAGTGGCTAATGAGGACCATCTGTTATTTACCTCTCTTTGAGCTTTGTTCCCTGTTTAGAGCTTCAATGAGCAAAGCGGAATATTCACCGCGAGGTCGGCTTGTTCTAAACTTAGCGCCGAGCCCTCTCTAGCCAATTCGTCAGCATTCTCATTCCCTGGTATGCCCTCATGCCCAGGAACCCAGCAGAGCGTAACCATGTGCTGTGTTCCAAGAACCCTGAGCTCTTCTCAACACCACCTCACAAGTTTCGATTTTTTTGTTGTTGTTGTCAATGAAGAAGGTAATATCATTGCGCGGTATTGCCTTCATCGCAGTCTCACGGGCGACTGTTGTCACTGCTAAGACCTCCGCACTGCTGTGGTTTGAAAGGCGGACAGATTTTTTAATTCCCAGCTGTTCGTACAAGATTCCTGCACCAACGCCAATGTCTTATTTAGATCCGTTGGCGTAGGCGGCTATTGATTGGGTGCTTGACCGCTTTTTCATTCTTTCCTGCTTAGAAAGGCGCTTAAAAATGGTCTTTCGCAGTCTAGGTATGGCGTTGTGTAGTCAGGGGTAGGCATATTACCTATATATTTTTGGAGGATCGTGGTGTGACCCACTGTATTTGACTTCCAGCCGTCGGATTGGCTTATTCTTAAGGCACTTATGGCCGCTGATTGTTGTATAAGAATTTCTGGAAATTAGAATACGACTTAGGGCATGATGGGGAAGAACAGAGGTATATAGAGGTTGTCCGAACGATTGGACGATTTGAAGTCTACAACACAAGGCTCTATTTTGTATCCGATTCTCTTCCTCATTTTCATAAATGAACTCTTGTCTGCAAGTTCTAATCAAATCCATTCCATGGTTTTGAGTTTCTTATATTCATTCTATAATTCAAGTCCCTGCTCTGCAAGATACATATGTTAAACTCATTTTTTTCCGATCTCATGCTGTTGACGGTACTTTTGGTAGTTGTATTTATCATTTGTTTTGTATTTTAATTTAAAGCTATGACACTCTTAAAAAAGGAGCGTGCTGGACTTTAAATACAATTAAAGAATTTACATGGTTTCTTTCTGTGGATTTCAACCCTTTGACCACGACCACATCGTCATGGTTCCGCATTTACAAAGTGAAAACTTAAAAGGAATAAGAAACATTGTTATGCCTAGCACTGCTTTAATGATATTCGTACAGAATTATTTAAAGTCTCGCGTTAGGTGGTCCATTGTTTGTAAAAAGAAGCAATCAAAGATCGGACGACTACTTCAGCAAAAATAAAAAATAGTCGCCTGGCCGTTGAAACTCAACAGCGACCACCTGGGCTGTGGACCAGAAAGATGGAAAAATGTTGTCTTTACCTACAAAGAAAACAAAACGTTTTCTTCTGGAAAAGTCCTTGTGAAAATTCGTAGTCAAGGAGAGTCCTTTTAAAATTATTGAAGCAAACAGGTACGAGAATTAGTGAGTTGAAAGTACACTCTATACAGGTGGGTGGGTGGTTGTAAAAAGAAACTTCGTTTTTCTTTATATGTATATGTAGAACGGAAGGAATATAGATAGGTAGAGCTGGTGATTCGAGGCCATCTGCTTAGATATAATATTGTTATAGATTTCCAAATCAAACTAAAGGGTGATTTTTTAAGCGTTTAGTTTTAAATTTTCAAAAAAAAAACAAAAAAACTGGAAAATTGCAAAAGTGTATACAATTTTTATTTGAGTTCATAAAGTAATGCTTGCATTTTATTTTTTGAAGATTATTTCGTTGAAATGTTGACCACAGCTACTGTTTAAATGGTCCATAAGGAGAGTCCATTTTTGAGTCACTTCTTCGAGCATTTTGGTTGGTATCTCGCCAATAACACGTGAAATGTTGTCTTCTAAGGCTGCAATTGACGATAACTTATCGCTATAGACGAGTGATTTGTCATATTCCCATAAAAAATAGTCTAAAGGCGTCAAATCGCACGATCTAGGTGGCCAATTCACCGGTCCAAAACGAAAGATAAGTTGCTCACAGTAAAATGGTCGAAGTGCCCGAAAAACATTTTTACAGAGCACGAATTTTGAAAGTAAAATTCAATAATTTATAAGCATTGTACGGGTGTAGCGTTGTTCCATGATGAAATGGCAAGGCTTACTGAACATGTTTGACTTTGAAAGAAGTCACGAATTACGTGGGAGCTGTCAGAAATAGAACACTGAAAAACCAAACGCTACAAAAATCACTCTTTAGTTGAATTCATAAAGTAAATTGAAAGTACCTACAATTGTATTATTTGGATTTCAGCTAAGTGGTGTAAGAATAGCTAGGCTAATGTGCAAAGTCTCACTCTGGCAAGGTTCAGAAGTCCGCTCATAAAGTGGGATTTGGTTATCTGTTTATTTCCATTCGAGTTTGGCCATTGGCTCATGTAGATCGGTATCTACATTTCTTTCCAATTATCGACTTAGATATCTTGTTCGGGTGTGGTGAGTCAATACACTAATCCGACAGAAGAATAGGTCACCTAAAGCATACGTTATGTTGTAAGGCTAAATCCGTTTGCATTTAGAAAAGTTATAAGCTAAATGTCGCCTTAACTTTGGTGTTATAATATAAGCTAATCATTGTATATCGTGGTGACAGTTTACACCACAAATACTTAATCCGGTTTTGCTATTTAACATCTAGAAAAATTCTACTTAGTTCAATACCCTCAACCGCATATGTCACAACAAACAAGTTGGTTTTTTATTTTTATAATTAGCACCTTAGTGACATCCATGCTAGATCTTTATACAAAAAAAGGAATTCTAAACATGAACTTGATATCTGGAAAGTGGCTGAGAGTGAGATACATGCAACGGGTAGAAGAGTGTACATACATTAGATTAGATTAGAATTTGAGGTGTCCCTTAACACTGCGGCCGCAAGTGGGCCTTTTGTGATATCCCCTTCTTTAGAGCTCCTCCATAATCCCGGAGTGCGCGATGAAACCGACGATGTCTTTGGGTGAGCTGGTGGTTATATCTTCCGCCACAAGGTAGCATTTACCTAGAAAACGATGATGTGTTCTTATGAGGCAGTTACAGTGACATAGTATGTGTTCTGATGATTCTTCGTCCTTGTTGCACATCCTACATGTGTTGTCTTGTGCTATTCCCAAAGTCATGAGATGTTTTTTTAACCCGGCAGTGTCCGGTTGGAAACCTGTGACGATTCGAATCTGACTTCTTGTTAGTTGCAGAAGTTGTTTCGTTTATTTTAAGAAGAGGTTGGTATAAAAGCTTTAGCTTGTCTGTTATCTTCTGTTTCTGTCCAGTACTGTTGTGCTTTATATTTTAACGAATTGATTATACAGCCTTTAGCTGTGCTTGTTGGAAGGCCGCAGGATGGTCTTGGCATCATGAAGGTTGATGCAGAACCTTTTCTGGCTTGTTCATCTGTCTTTTCTTAAAGTGGCGCTACAGTCCGGGGTGGATCTGGGCCTCAACCAACAAGCGTCTCCAACCAGCTCCATCTGTCTTTTCATTACCTTCATATTCGCTATGGGCCGGTACCCAAATGAGGTGAACTCTGTTTGTGCTAGCCAATGCTATGAGTGATTGGAGGAAGTGCCAAACAAGTTAAGAGTGTACATAAAGAAACTATTTGGGATTGAAGTCAAAACTGTGAAATCCATAGATTCCTTCTTGACCTTCACTAATGTAAGCGCAGACTGCTCTCTGTACCTTCTGTAGATGGTTGTACATTACAACTTGTAGTGTAGTATCACGCCATACATAAGTATTAGCCTGACAACAGAATAGTGTAACTAATTTATACGAGGTTGCAAGCTCTATTTATTTCCGATTTTTGCAGGAGTATAGACCGATCGCTCCTTTCTTTATACGTTCTTGGATGTTAGGTTTCCGCCTTAGTTAACCTTCTTAATTGACTTAGCTTTATCTGTGAATAAGGCTAGTGTCATTCAATTTGGGAGGAATCTTTTACTTCTTGGTTAAAAGGACCTATTCAGTTTTTGGTTTGTTTGCCCCTGATCAACACTTGTCAGCCCTAATAGAGAGCTTTGAGAAGCCATTCTGTAAGAGTTTTCAAAGACAGCTACAGGTATGTACATCAGCGTAGGCTTCACCTTGCAACCTTCTCCTTTTAAGATTAGTAGTAGCTTGGTTCCAGAGAAAAGGAGATAAGACACCATCCCGTTGTATGTCCCTACTGATACACCTTAACGCGGAAGCACTTGATTTACACTAATAACTTGAGTTCGTAAGGGAAACAAGGTTTAAAATGCTATAGTTTCTGTAACTTCTTAGACCGTAGTACGATAAATCCGAATTTTCTATCACGAACTGCATACAGCTGAACCAATTCACAGATATGTAATCCCATCATTCATTCCTTGTTCGAGGACACCAGCTTTAGTTTGATATATAGTTGAAAATAAATCCAAGAAAATCTGCATCAAAGCAAAACCGTAATATCCGATGTTGTTTGCTGTTCAACATCAAATCATAAACTTTCTAGAAAAAAACAACAAACGTCCAGGAAATGAAATAAGAGGAAAAAACATTCACAGGACAGAAGTCCTTCATGTGTCGATTTATGGTGAAGTTTAAAGCTTTAAATAGTTCCCTTGATAACTACTCCAAATGAAACATAATAAATATTTTAATTAAACTTGGCATGCATAGTTTGAAAGTTTATAATTACACATTTGCCGTTAATGCTCTGACTGTTTTTGTATTTTTAATACACTGCTACAGACTTTTGTTTACATACAGACACATGGTGTCCTGCATTAATCCTTAGCAAGTAAATTATTTGTATCCACTGTGAGTTTACTGCAACATTTCGGGGGTTTTTATGTAACAAACATACCACTGAATAAGAAAAAATCAATCAATCCTTGAATCAAAGTATGGCACTCCCTTATGCTATTATCCACCACTTTGTCCAAATAATACTTCACTATTTGGAATAAAATAGAATCCATTACCGGGGATGTTTCGTACAAAGCCGTATCAATTAATTTTTATTGGCAACATCGAGGAAAATAGATTTGTTCAGTAAACACGAACAAAATTACAATGTTCATTCAAAGTCTATAAGGAATGGCGAAGCAATTTTCATGTAAAAGGAACGCCATTACTCCTTATAATGAAAGAATGTACACACCTACCTGTTTTGGGTTTCTCCTTTAATATATAGGTAGGCGTCTATATGATTTCGTTAATTTCAGAGGACATTCAGTCCGCGAAGGACCTGGTACCCAACCAGCAAGCTTCTCCAGTTTAGATGAATAAATAAGGTTACTGCCTTCGATTTAGTATTCACAATTGGTTAAGGTGCTTGGCAATTTGTACGCGTCTTTTCGGGATTCATTTGAGGGTGTTATAGAGTTGGTATAGAGCTGGTGGGCTGACGTTCATTCAATTTATATCTTAATGCTAAGAGCATAAGCACAAAAATTTGCTGTGCTGTTTGTAATTTTTTGGTAGCAAAATTCATTTTCAAATCTTCTCGACGCAATCCAAACTAATTGAATGGTCATGCTGTCATCCTTCATTGAGCATCGAGGTTGTCTGTTTGAGAATTTTTTCAGCCTAGAAAATCACATAATATACTCCCGCGCCCCCGATTCATTCTGTTTTTAGGGCTATTCCTTCCTGGTGTCCCGTGTTGCTGTTATGTATATATTGTAGAAGCTCCCTATAACATCAGTAAAAAGATTAAATATAGCTTCTTCGATTAAAAAAGTGTTAATTACCTTTTCGACCTGTCCGACTGCCAACGAAAATATTATTTGTTCCACATCTCTTAGCAAACTATTTTCAACTGGAAATTTATGAAATCAATTTCTCGCGTTAATCATAGTTCTATGCATCCCAACCCTTTTGTATTGACGAGGAATATCACGTTTTGTGGAAAAAAGATAACAACAAAGTTTTAATATAATTAGAACTTTAATAAAGGCGTTTGTTTATTTAGATGTTTGCATGGGTGTTCCAAGACACTCAACGCACTGTTTTGTTTCAGTTGGTTTCGGGCCAGTAACTTTTCAGCTCTAGTTGCAACCACAACATGAATATTCTGTGAGAACCCTATTCTGAGTGTAAACTTGGTATCGTCAAGTAACCATTATCCTAACTTTACAGGAGACTAAGCTTTGCTGTGGCGATAGTGTGTATTATCTTAAGTACGAGTAACACTCAAGAAAATGAAGCCCACAATGTCAGACTGTGGGCGAAAAGTCGACAGAAGCGTTTCCTTCTTTGGGAAACACTGGCCGTCCATAAGGTTGGTGTATCCTGCTTATAAAATTTCGTTTGTAATTTTTCAAAGGACACCACCATTTCCAGTTTATCATAAGTCTTGCACTGCCCGTCAATTTGAAGGATAAAAGATCATGGAGATCGCTGTCTGGTGCATGGAATTTCCAGTGGCAACATTTTATATCGCCAACCATTCAGCAATGGTGGAACAGCACTTACTTTCCATCGCTTCCGGGGAGGAAACGTTCCATCGGGGAGGCCATTCTGCCCACCGCACCACCCGAGCAACCCGTCGACCTGACAGCAACTTTCTTATACGCAATGATTGAAAATTACATGAACGATAAAAATGTAAATGGAAGGGAGTGTCTCCAGAGGGCAATTTGTGAAAACGCTCAAGTGCACTATGTGGGCGGTGTAATGGACAGGATATATCAGCGCCTTCTAACGTAAGTTATCTTTGGAGTTCAGTGTCAGTTATGAAGAATTCACTTGTCTCATTTAGTCCGGAAAAATCCATGGAGGACTATTACCATGATTCGTATGCAATAGGTGCAAAAGGAGCGGATTGCCACAAGACCTACTTTAACTGTCCACAAGGGAAGAGTGTGTTTGACCAATTTGTGCATGTAGAAGATATTGTATAAATAAAAGCTAAATAAGATACGGAGGCGTCCAGGAAAGAGGATAAATTTGAATAGTGGAAGTGACTTTGAGGCTAAAGTCTTTGTTTTGTGACTCTTTTCAGCCTAGAAAATCCTAGAAATGTCCCCGATTGGCTTCGCGATCTGTTCCTCGGGCAATTCCTTCAAGGTATCTTGTATTGCTGTTGTGCATGTAGGATTCCCTAGAGGGAGCATTTTCTGGGAAGTTGTTGACGTAGTTTTAGGTCTTGTCGGCGGTGAAGGAGATAGAACGACGGACTGTATCATGTAAGGGCTATTCAGCGACATCGATGGATTTGATGGCTGTGGCATACCAATTTTGCAGCCTAGAGAGTCTTCGAATCAACGCCGGAGGAATGGCGTAGTAGAGGAACATGATGCTTTTCGGTTGAGGTCTAGGTCCATCCCAGACTGTAGTATGAAGGATACAATGAACATAGGTTAGGTTAGGTGGAAGTGGCTGTCAGCTATTGCCAGCACACTTAGATCAGTGATAGGTCCATTGTGATACCACAGGGATCTGAAGAGATCTCCATGCCTACTCCTTAAACCGATTGGAACTTTTTATGAAGCGAAGGAGGTTTCTGATATCCTAAGTCGTTTAAGTAGAATTCCCCTAAATGGAGTCTTCTTTTACGGGAGAGAGCCGGACAGTTACAAAGAAGGTGGGGAATCGTTTCCTCCTCCTCTTCGACCATGCAGCTTCTACAGAAATCATTTGAATGGACGCCAAGCCTTGCTACATGCTTTCCTTTTAACCTATAGGATCTGATATGCCATCTGTTGAGAGAAATTAAATTCTTAGAACGTTTCACGTTTCGCTAGACACGTTATACAATTTGTCCACCTAGAATTTATTTTCTCGATAGCATCCAGCTTGAGTTTAAGTTTACATGTAGCGATCTATATACCCATGGTGTCTCTTTCTGTAGGCACGGGTACGGTGAGCATAGAAATAAAAAACAAAATTAAACACGATTCAATTTTTATTTTAAAGACCATTTGTGAATCTTCTTCACTTTTACTTTATTCAATTCAATATAACCAGAACGGATTAAAACTTGAATAAAACTACAAACTAAGGTATACTCTAACAGTTTTAGTATATAAATAGACTTACATCGTACATATATCCTTTTTTTTAACTTTCTTATTTTATTTTATTTTTTTGTTTATGCTATAATACAATGTTCCCTTCGTCACAATTAGACTAAAAATAAACATGTGAAAATAGATTCTGTTTTTTTTTTTTTAAGTATATAAGATAAGCATTAGGTGTATATGTAGACTGACAGCGGATTATCCTTTTGCAAGCAAGAAATCCAACATGGAATCCTTTAAACACCGATTGGATTTTTTTGTTTAATTAATAAATCGATTGAAATTAGGGAGTTGACATAAATCCTCCCTGTTGGCTATCGAACTAAAGGGTAGGTGCCTTAAATGACATTAAATGTGTGCGGGAGTGGATTTGGTTTATGTTTCTTCCGAAGCGGTGGGATATATGGTGGAGACGACCTTATTGCGAGTTGTCCTACTTCTGGGTACTTTAATAATGCGAATTTAAAGGGTCTTCCAATAGGGACTTCCGAACTTTGACAGTTGATAGCGGCCATATTGTTGAAGCTACATCTGTCAAATTTGCTGTCATTTATTCAGTCTGTTTTGCCAAATAACCATGGACAGATATAGCGTTCAACAACACGTGCAAATAATAAAATTGTTTTATCAAAATGGGTGTTCTGTTCGGCCAACGTTCCGCGCACTTCGCCCATTTTACGGTCACCATATTCGTCCTTCCGAGAGGACTATTCGCAGTGTGGTGAATAAATTTGACTCCACTGGTTCAACACCAGTAGGTCGACGAAACGCAAGATCTGCCGAAAACACCGCCGCTGTCCGTGAGAGTGTGCAGGAGAATCCGAGGCAGTCGATTTCGCGTCGCTCACAAGATCTCAGCCTTTCGTAGACCATAACTTGGCGAATTTTGTGTCGTGACTTGGGCCTGCATCCGTACAAAATGCAACTGACCCAAGAGCTGAAGGTAAACGACCATAGAAAACGACGTGTGTTCGCTGAATGGGCTCTAGAGCAGTTGGAAACTGACCCTACTTTTCATCTTCAGCGATGAGGCCCATTTCTGGACGAATGGGTACGTCAACAAACAAAATTGTCAAATTTGGGAAGATACCAATCCACATGAGATCCAAGAGCATCCAATGCATCCCAGAAAAGTCACTGTTTGGTGTGGATTTTGGGCTGGCGGCGTCATCGGTTCATATTTCTTTGAGAACGACGTTGGTCAGCGCTATAGGTCGATGATTACCAATTTCTTTTGGCCTGAATTGGATGATATGGACACCAACGATATGTGGTTTCAACAGGACGGCGCCACATTGGAAATTCTTCACGAGCGATTCGAGGGCATGATCATCTCACGTGGAGGTGATGTAAAGTGGCCACCGAGATCGTGCGATTTGACCCCGTTAGACTTTTTCTTGTGGGGTTTTCTGAGGTCGCAGGTCTATGCGAATAAGCCACAAACCACAGGGGCCCTCAAAGCCAACATAACCCATGCCATCGGTCAAATTCAGCCAGAGTCATGGGAAATTGGACATTTCGAATGCGCGCCACTCAGAGAAGCCGCGGCGGACATTTGAGCGATGTTATATTCCATACATAATGGTATCGATAGGCCTTTCAAACGAATAAAAATTGTCGATGATATCTCACACACACTTTGTTTTGTTTAAATTTAAAGATATGAAGCGCTTAATGAAAGACCCTTTATTAGATCCATCATTGGGTCTAGTACTTTTGTCCACTTATACTCATGACCCTCAGTCCTTGGATCACCTTAGCTCCACTCCTGTCTATATGGTGGATACAAATAAATGTTGGCTTTCAGCTTTAGGAGCCTGTTTTCATAAATCGACCACAATGTCACACTCGGTTATGCATACGTTTGCAGGTATAAATAACCTGAAGGTATATTTAAACACATAAGGTGGGTAGATTCATCGTGATCAGGAGATGAGGGAAGAATAATTTATCGGGTTGAATAATGAATTTTTGGGGCATGCAATGGAACAAACACTGTTGCAATATTATTGTACGATAAGGCTTTACTGATTTATCGGTGTCATGATAATTTTCATAATTTTTGGGTCCATTAGTTTGAATATTACATAAGCTGTAGAAGCATAAGCTGCTGACAATTGGAGAACTAATCATTCAATTTGCAACTCTTTGAGACATTGACATCACCACTTTGGACATGAATAATTTATTTCATTATAGAAACAAGATATTGTAATCCAAATGAGGGTAAACTGCTGGTCGGATAGAATTCTAAAATTGAACGAGAAGTCAGGTGAACATTATTATTGATGTGGAACTAACATCAATCTATGCAAAATGGAATTGAATTGGAATTGATGTCAAGTTGGCATTTTTGGTTTGAAAATTGAACTGCAACTTAACCAAAAGGATAGGCTCTCTTTTATATGCAAAAGAGCCGGTGGAGAAATGTATAGCCGGCCGCTTTCGTCCACAAGATATCAATTAGGTCCACATAAAGAGTACCCAAGCTCAGTAAACCTTCCAGTTCAGCTCTATATGCTCCATCTTCACAAAGGTAGGTAGGAAGAAGTGGTTTAAACTGGTGAACCTGCCAGAGACACAAGTAGCGGGGATGCGCCGCCATTTTGATACCACAACACACGTGACCTGGATGTTGATGGGCGTAGCTTAAATTGTAGTTTTCAGATACATTCTGCGGAATGAAGAAAGTTGATGAAGTTGAAGAATTTTATGTGGGAAATCTCAGATAGTTCCTTGAAAAAGGATTTTTCGAGAGTGCGCTCTCTGGCTCTGGCAAGTGCAGGGCAGTCACAGATAAATTGGAATAACGTTTCCATTTCGTGTGAATGGTGGTAACTACGGCAGTGATGGTTGAACCAGATGTCTAACTTGGCGTGCGGTCCAATTGGCCAGTGGTCCGTTCTAATTGCCAAGATCCTCGCTGTCTCGATGCGGTTTCTATTGATTAGGTCATTCGTTCTGTTTTTGTTGTAGGTGGCTCAAATCTGTCTAGATATGACACAAGTTGTAAGACTTTTCCACGTAGAATTGGCAATAGAGAGAAAGTGTTGGAAAATATTGCCCTTGATGAGTCCCATCAGGGACAAAAGGCAATCCTATGTCTTGCTTACTGAAGGATATCACTTACTGAAGCCTTTCTGCAGCACACTTATTGGAATGTACCAGTGCGGCTACCACATCGACCATATACCAAATTTTCACACTCAAACAAATCCTGGAAAGACTTACGAGTTTCAAGTCGAAACTCTATACTTCTTGATCAACTTTAAAGCTTGAGGTCTAAATAATGGATAACAGAAGAATCAGACAGATAAGTGCTGCAGTGAAGAACAAAGTCGTAAAGGAAGTTTGAAAGATGACTTCGTAAAAACAAGAGAGTCTCCCGATAGCAAGTAGATTCCAAGATCTTCTTAGAAAATCAGGCAATTGACAACTAGCTATTATATAACGAAGCAGGTTGAGCATTCGTAGGAAGTAGTATTTATTATTATTTATTGTTTCGGGAGAGCCGATCAGCCCTTGGCACTGCGGTTTCTAACGAATTCTATTGTGCTTTCCCTAGAATTCCTACATGAATTGTTTCACTCCAGAAGATATCAGGAACTTAAGGACCTTATCTGGTCTAAGTGAAGTTGCACTTGCAGTCTGCTACTATCCTACCTAAGGAACTTCTCTGGGTGGATGGCAGCAAGCTGTTCTGTAGAGACGAATTCGCCGCCTAGTATTATTTTTCTGAGTTGAAAGAGAGCTGAGCATTCCGTAAGGATGTGAAGAGAGGTCTCCTCACTTTCAAGGCAGGGTCTACAGCTTGAATTTGTTAAAAGATTTATGCAGTGTAGGTGCTCTTTCAGACGGCAGTGACCACTGAGAAGTCCAATTAGTGCTCTAAGGTTGCTCATAACGAGGTTCACAATGAAGTTTAGTCTTCTATGTGATGGTACCCGGAATAGCAGTTTTGCACGTGCTTGCCCTGGTGTATTGAGCCAGGCTTCATTGGATTCTTGTATGCACAGACCTTTTGCGTGTCTTGCGAAGAGTGATTAACCTACCCCCAGAAGGGTTCGGGTCCAAAGAATTGTGTCTTTCGCTAGTGAGTCGGCTCTTTCATCCACTTTGTGCAGGAGTCCAGTGAAGAATGACCATGTTGTTCCTGGCAAGGTCCAAAATTAATTTGCGGGTTTCTAGGACTAGATTGGATTTAATGACAGCCGAGTCTAGCGCTTTTAGGGCAGCTTGACGGTCTGAAAAGATGAATATTATTTTCCTCATGATGTGAGAGGACTGATTGAGTCACACACACTGATTTCTCGACTTGGAATATGGACTCGAATTCACCAAGGCGGACTGAGAAGTTCGCAAATGATGATTCTCCGAAAATTTCGGAACTAGTTCCTGTTTCTATTTTGGATCCGTCCATATACCAGACGAGGTCGGAAGGTGATGGTTGGGGCTTGTGGTTCTCCTAGTCCTCGCTTGACGGGATAACTATTGAGAAATTTTTGTTGAAGCAGTATTCGGGTAGCATGTCGTCTGGAGGCATGTTGAAGATCGTGTCTTGCTCCAATGTTTGAAGCAGGGATAAGGGAGTAGTATGCATGTGTTTTAAATTAAAGGAACACTTTCAATTGCTTCTCAATCGGCATGAAGAGAACCTAAATTAAGTTGATGAAGAAGTCTATCATCTGTAGATTAAGAAATTTCCACCAAAAAAGAGTGGACGAGAACTTAAAGGGTTCATCTCCCCAGCTAAAGAAATGTAAAAAGATCAAATATCCCTTTTTTGTACTTCAGAAGAATGATATTATTTTGACTTGCGACATGTTTGTCCATTTAACGCAATCAAACTTCGACTTAAAAAGTGTTAATCACCTTCTCGATCTAGTATACGTACATTATTACGGTCTACATAATGTCCGACTGCCAATGAAAATATAACTCGTTCCCCATCTTTTAGCAAACCAGTTTCAACTGGAAATTTAGGAAATCAATTTCGCGTGATAATCATGGTTCTATGCATCCAAGAGGAATGTCTAAAAATATCAAATGCTTTGCGACAAAAGATAAAAACAACGTTTTAATATAATTAGAACTTCAGTTAAGGCGTTTGTTTGCTCAGATGTTTGCATGGGTGTTCCGAGTCACTCAACGCACTGTTTTGTTTCAGTTGGTTGCGTGCCAGTAACTTTTCAGCCACAGTTACAACCACAACATGAATATCCTGTGAGAACCCTACTCTGAGTGTAAACTTGGTATCGTTAAGTAACCGTTATCCTTACTTTACAGGAAACTAAGCTTTGCTGTGGCGATAGTGTATCTCTGTCTAAGTACCAGTAACACTCAACAAAATGAAGCGCACAATGTCACACTATGGGCAAAAAGTCGACAGAAGCGTTTCCTTCTTTGGCAAACACTGGCCGTCCATAAGGTTGGTGTATCCTGTTAAATTAAATTCGTTTGTAATTTTTCAAAGGGCACCAACATTTGCAGTTCATCGTAAGTCTTGCACTGCCTGTCAATTTGAAGGACAAAAAAGTCTGGAGATCATTGTACGGTGCATGGAATTTCCAGTGGCAACATTTTATATCGCCAACTATCCAGCAATGGTGGAACAGCACTTATTTTCCATCGCTTCCTGGGAGGAAACGCTCCATTGGGGAGGCCATACTGCCCACCGCACTGCCAGAGCAACCTGTCGATCTGACAGCAACGTTCTTATACGCAATAATTGAAAATTACATGAACGGTAAAAATGTAAATGGAAGGGAGTGTCTCCAGAGGGCAATCTGTGAAAACGCTCAAGTGCACTATGTGGGCGGTGTAATGGACAGGATATATCAGCGCCTACTAACGTAAGTTATCTTTTAAGTTTGGTGTCAGTTAAGAAGAATTAACTCGTCTCATTTAGTCCGGAAAAATCCATGGAGGACTATTACCATGATTCGTATGCAATAGGTGCAAAAGGAGCGGATTGCCACAAGACCTACTTTAACTGTCCACAAGGGAAGAGTGTGTTTGACCAATTTGTGCATGTAGAAGATTTTGTATAAATAAAAGTTACAAAAGATACAGAGGAGACTTGGATCTTTGAAAAGTGGAAGTGATCTTGAGTCCAAAAAACTTAAACAAAAATATTCTTGGACACTTGCAATTTAACAAGCATTTTGAGTTGTGAAACGTCGAAGACTAATCAAGTTTAAGGTAATGTCTGTTAGAAAATATTTGCTTAAACTAGTTGGCACTGTATGAACTTAACATCATCCTGCAGAACTTACTTACAGACAAATCTTTGATTTGGAAAACTTCTCCTAGTGCGTCTCAACAATTTTTAAAATTTTTAGTGTCAAACATCATTCGGTGCATACAATTCGTCGCGAGTGTAAATTTTGACGTTTCGGTGACGTGTTGCTGTTAAGTTTCACATAAAAGAGATGTAAATGTCAGAACGCATCGTTGGCACACACCGATGTGGTAGACAAAACTAACAAATTGTCACAGCTCAGGGCTTCCATAATCAGTCTTGACTGCTTAGGCACAAAAGAATAATTATCATTCTGTTCAACAATCACCATTAATACTACTCAAGGCGTTGTTGGTAGACACGTCTATATATCTGGCATCCGCTTTAATGATTCTCGAATATCTTAAGAGTCTATTGTGCCTTTGGTAGTACCGAGAACGCTTTAAAGGATAAACATTTCTTCAACGAAGTTAGAAGTGTTTTACTGTAAACAAAAGGTTTCTGCAGGATTACAGTGAACTGCTTCAACTAGTAGGCACTAGGCATGCGAACTATTTCCATCTGTAGCGACAACCAGGTTGCGTTAAATGTATTGCTTAACCCTTTGACCACTTTCAATATAGTTCGTGGATGCAAAAACCCTCTGAATTCAGTCGCAAGATTAAATTGTTTGACTCTCGGCTGGGTTCCAGGTCATACTGGGATTTGTAGACAAGGCTCAAAGGAAAACTTCTTAGGACTGAAACCTGCCTGAATCCTTCCTGTTTAGATTAGAGTTTCCATTAGCGATCGGGTCTACTACGAACACAATTGATTGTATCATGCCTCTCCATGCCATAATGTCTGTAACCTAAACGAATGATGTCAATATAAGACAAATTACAAAAAGAAATATGAAGGAAGGGGCCTGGTCCTATTTGCGTCGAACATTTGAAATATAAACCTCTAAATTGGTACGAAACAATTTCTGTAGCACAAAAAAGGCCTCCAACAAATCATAAGGCAAAAAAAGCATTCAAGCATCACTGCATCCCCTATCCCCTTTAAATCGCCGGGAGGGTAGAGACTTGAATATTAAATTTGGTTTTCCGCGCTATGGAAATCATTGTTGAATTTCAAAAGAGGAATGGAAATTCGACATTTTTTCCCCAATTTTTTGTTTAGGGAATAAATAATTATTAATCTCCATGTTCCTATTTTTGTTTTGTTTTTTGCGCTTCATTAAGCTCTACATTTGTGTACGGTATATTGAAGCTACGTAGTAAACAATAGAAAGGAATTTGTACAGCAATGGATGGATTTATTTGTCATCTCTGGAATTCAATTTAATATGAGAGAGAGGGGGAGTTGCTCGGGGTAACGATTTTTGTTTTCACTAACCTACAGACTGATTTATAAGGTGATTTATGTGAACTACTTGAGTTGATGAAATATTTTGTGTGCAGTCTTTGGAATTCTAGGCATTCCCGTCTGATAGAGGTTTTGTCAGTGTTGTGCATATCTCCCACGGTAGAAGAGGAACCTGTTTACAGACCATATAACAACGACGAGTACTAACATCCTGCTGTCAGGCAGAACGAACCGTTGAACTTACACGGTGAAAGTCAGAACTTCCGAAGCAATATCCGACCTATTGGACCTGACTACTGTAGTTGGAGATGACTTGGAAGAGAGCATAATAGAACTTTTTTCTAAGACTGGAATCTCCCCATATTTTGCCCGATCCACAATAAATCAGACCTCCTTAACTCGAGAAGCATCGTTCTCTTCAGAATCTCGTACAGGATTTTGAATCAACTAAAACCTTTTGCCTACTACATTTCCACCACCATTATTCTGGTCTTACTCTATCGCGTTGAAGCATCCTTCTTCATGAAGATCAAGCTGACTGGAGACGCTTGCTGGTTAAGGCCCATTTCCATCCGTCCAAACGCGAGTATTGTTAACAATTTGAAGTCAAACCTTAAAAGCAGCTGAATGTAAAATGTTAAGCTCTTTAGCAGGAATACCACGTGTAGCGACTATTCAAACACGGTCACAGGCCTATCGTATTAGTAACCAAAAATGGAGGTTGACAAAAAAAGATTGAAGAAAAAACCATTGAAAGTTTTGCAGATATACTTATGTACCTAGGCTAAGTAAGGTTCTTAGTGAAATAATTTTTGTCATCGTCTCAAGGTTAGGATTAGGGACCCACTTTGGGCTGAATGAAGGCCCATTGTGATACCGCGTGTCGAAACCGGAAACCAGCCTCAGAAACCTCACATGTGGAATTTTCTATAGAATAAAGGGAGTAAAAGCTCTGGGTAACCGTATCGGTGTGAACCCTATCCTGTGCCGCACAATTAGACCCTCATACAAAACTCTTTATCCTAGAGATGTCAGGTCTGGCTAGGTCGTCAAGGTCATTGAAGAAGTACTCTCCTAGTGTTTCTCTCCTCAACCTTGATTGAGCCGGGCACGTACAGAGAAGGTGTGTAGTCGTTTCTTCTTCCTCCTCATCTCTGCAGCTTCTACAGAAATCGTTTGAAGGTACACCCATTCTGATGGCATGCTTGCCAATTAGACTATGCCCCGTAAGGGCTCCTACTCTAATTTTTATAAGTCTCCTGTTCACGAACAGAAGTCTTCCTGTTCTCCTCAGATCTAGGCTAGGTCAGATCTGTTTCGACAGAAGACAAGTGTTGATGTTATTCCACCTGCTGTTAGCTATTCTTCTAGCTTCACTACCGATTCTAGAGAGACAAGCGGTTCCCCTCCGTTTTCAGAGAGGATCCAACCCGCGCCTCCCTTAGCTCATCGTCTCAAAATCAAATGAAAAATTTCAACTTGTAAAAGGGTTTTCTTAAAATATTTTCGTTCATACTATTGTCTGAGATGATGATATCATACACAAAATTTGCTATGTCTACGTAGTCCTTCGACAAATCCATATTTTTGTATCCTTTTTGTGAAGTCAATATGTGTTTGTATGTCACTTCGTGTCGTTATAGCTAAAAGTGTCTGCTGAAATCTCATCCCATTCTCGGCGTCATATCTGTCCCATTTATATCGATTCTATTTTGCTAACTTTTTAGCCTGTGTGTGACGACGTTTTAGTTTCTAGAAATAACTTGCACATCCTCTATAACAAACGTGGAGTTAGGCATTAACGTATGCATTCTGCAATTAATGAATGTAATGCGTCTTGACAGTAAGGTAGATATATAATATAGATACCTAAGCCCCATAAGGTTACGAAGGACAAAAGACAAATAAGGAAGTAAATTGTCGTTAAGACTAATGCATACATCCGGTTAAACGTCCGATTTTTTATCAGAACACAAATTGTCTACACAAATAAGCTTTGTAAATTTATAATTCCTATCTGCATGCGATTAATCTAAATTACGAACTCCCACCAAACAGTATGTATCTACTTGAATTAGATATTTTATGTTATTAAGATTGAAAAAGATTAAAAAGCATAATAAAACTCAACTCCCCATGTTTCCCTGTATTCGTTAACCTTTTTTTTATTTAACTGTGTCGCAGTTTGAATTATGTAATGTAAACTTGACAATAAGACATTTTCTTCAAAAGGATTCGGTATAAAGGACCGGGGTGTTTCTTTTATTTTTCAACCAAAAATAGATCAACAAAGTTGATAAGCAAAGAGGAATGTTATAAATATCTTAAGACATCAACTGGCCTTTTATAAACGGTATCGAATTTTTATTCAAAGTTTAAAGGTTATTATAAGCAAGGGGTGCTTTTATCTTAAGATGAATAACATCTATACGCCTCCGTTGAGCGGAATTAAATTTTCAAAGATTCGTTTAGTTTTTAGTAATAGAATGAGGAAAAGGACCCGTTTTTTGGTTAAATGGTTTCATTATCAAGCACAATTTAGGGTTCACACATAAATAATGAAATCATTTGAATAGTGTTGTTTTTCATAATTAATAGCTTTTAATAGAAAAGAAGGGACGTGAGGAGCGTGAAATCGAGGTAATAGATTGATGCTATCATTTCTCCAGACAGTATAATATAGCAACAACGATGCAAGTTCCACTAACTATCAGGCAGAATGGATGTTTAGAGAGGAAGACCAAACATACCCTAACGAAACTATACAAACCCGATGAAGAGCCTCACCGGCAAAAAGATGTCCGCCCGCAATAGGAGAAAAAAATATGAAAAAGCCGGTCCCCAGTGGGGAAAGAAAACGACACCACTCTGAAGTAATGCGCAGAGCGGTCCTGGAGTGGATGGTGTCAAAGTGGAAAAAAAAAATGCGGTTAAAGGTGTTTTTTTAGTGGGTAGTAACAAGTCTCACACTACATGAAACAGAACGGGACTGTTTCTCGTGCGCACCAGCGTTTCTCACCCCTAAGCAAAAAAAAAAAAAAAACAGGCAGAATGAAACATGCAGCCTGATAGATGGGAGTCAACAATTCCATGAACCCAGAACAAAGCTCCTGAAGCTATCGGCTCGGCTGCCAAGTTATTTAAGTGGATAAAGCTTCCTTGCTAGGGAGCATGCATCAAATCATCTGTAAAATATGATCAGATGAAAGTTTGCTCGATGAATAGAACAGTGCGTATCCAATCCTCAAAAAAGGACACCCTCTAAACTGCTCCAACTATAGAGTCTTCAATCTCCTCAACATGGGTTATAAGATGTCATACGTTGTATTGTGTGAGCGCCTAAAGCCTTTTATCAACAATCTGATTGGTCTATATCAGTGTGGTTTTAGGCCGGAAATTTCACCAACTGCAAAAAGTTCACCTTCACAAGGATTAAGGTCACATACAGCACAAGCTTTACAAGGCAATGTCTAGTTTTGGTATCTCTGCGATGGTGAACCATTTTAATCTGCAAATTCGACCCTGAAATTCCCACATTGCCTCAGCCTATTTTAGGATCGCAAATTTCTCCAGGTAAAGGAAAACCTAGCTCAGCACAAAAGGTCTTTAAGATCACAGTGCATTTCTGGCTTCTACGGAATCGATAACAGACTCCTCAGGTCTTCATTTTGTTTTTCATTCCGACAACGATACCACGGCTGAGATCAAATGCTGAATATCACTTGTCAAGCCTACTCTCGAACAACGAAAGCGACTCTATACAAGACCCTGATCTTCCCGGACCTGTCTAAAGCTCAGAGGCACGGACTTTGGCAAGATTGGATTAGGTTGCCGTCGGTGATCTACAGTCCCGTCTGAATAGATGGTGAGTGGAGGCGGAGATACAACAACGAACTGTATAGGTTCAACAACATCGACCTAGTGTTCAGATACATTGAGTCATATGGCTGGGACCAGGGCTTTGGACCGAAGAGTTTTCGAAACCATCTTGGAGGGATGGTACAGCAAGGAGAGATCGCGACCCGGGTGGGCGTGCACAAGTGAAAAGGGATCTCAACCACATTTTCGTGTAGACAGCTAGTTGACGATCCAGCTGGCTGGAGGCGTGTAAGTAAATATACTTAAAAAAAAAAGCATTTGCTTGCTTTACTCAAGTTTAGGTGCAAATTGAACGTCCTTAAATGAAATAGGTACTCGTTATGCCACAAAAACTTTTGAATTCATTGAAAAACCCATGAATTACCTGCGGCACACAAATGTACCAGCTTTCCTTGAAACCGGATATGACTAATTAAGGTTTGAATTACAGACAATGCAAAGATTTTCTGCAACAGGTACCATTCACTTCGTTAATAGCAGAGGTTTGTGACCGGAAATTAGATCTCTGCTCTCCAACTTCTGACTTGTAGCCTCATTAAAAGGAAGGGAAAGAGCAATCTAATCGTTGAAGGTAACTTGCATCATTGCATTTTGTTCGATAATTTGCAATTTCTAGTTAAATTCAAGGAAGTGTTGACAAAAAGGATTTATATGCTTTAAATTAACAAATTTAGGTCAACATCGACAAGAAGTATACAATCCATGTTTACCACTTATGTATTTTATGCAATTAGTAGATTGCAATAGCTCTGATGCCAAGAGCACAATTATACACGTTTGTTAGCTCCTTAAATGTAATTATAAGCAACAAATTGTATTTTAGTGCATTCGTCAGTTTTTCTTTTTCTCGAATGAAATTTTTTGTGCACAACTTGCACTTAACTTTAGACAAAATCTTCTTTTGCCAAGTGTAAGTGTGTTCTCGGCACTTTGACGTTTTAGTTTATTGCTCATTGCATTACAAAATAATCGTACCGTTTAGTTCTTGTTGTATGAGTTTTGAAGTTTTATTTCAAAGTTTTCCCTTACTTTGATGCTGTTACTTTGTGAATATGTTTTTGTTTGGCAACAATATAATCTTGGACGAATAATTTAGTCTACGTTCGTCTCTTCCCCGCACGATGAGTTTAGATTTAAAAAGGGAAGAAACTCCCCTCATGAAAATGAACTAGATTTGGCTGGTTGCCTCGTCTTCGAACGTTGCTTTAAGTATTATTGCGTTTGAACGGATTTTGAAAGCGTTGAGTCAAGTATTTCAATTTATAGCTAGAAGGCCGACATGTATTATGTGTTATGTTCAAAATAAACTCCAATTTCATAACAGGTCGTGTCATTAATATAAAAATGTGAAAAAGTCGAAAAAATACAACACAAAGTAGAGACTGACTAGGTGAACTTGGAGACAAAGCGGATGCTTCTGGGAAACCAAAGAATTCAGCCAAGATACTGGCGGAGAGATATCGTGATCAGGGTTTGGTAGAGAATGCCGCAAAATTGAATCAGGCGGCCACGGAGCCACAGCCATCGACTTTTCGGGTATCCACCACCGCCGTGCAACATAAAACTTATTGACATAATGGACATATACCAGCGACCAACCAGATATATGGGTCTAGTAGGTTGGATGACACTCCGCACTAATAGTCAATGACCTCTTCGAACCCTTTTGCGATATGTCCTACAGATGCTGATTCAATCTATACATCGCTTTGGCTTAGTAGTGAGCGAGCAGTCGACAAGTTGAGCTAAATTTGTGACTCGCTTATAATAACAGTGTGGTGCCATAAAAATTTCCTGCAGCTTAACGTGACTAAATGCTAAGCAATCACATACTCTCACAAGCGTCTCCCACCACCTCCCAGACCCTACTTTATCATTGTCACATCTTAACACAATCTAGGCATCATCTGTGATAGAAAACTCAATTTCCGTGTCCACATAGATAACATCATTAGTAGAGCTAATTCTGCACTTGGCTTTGTGAAACATTAGTCTAAGGAATTCCCTGATACATACGCCACTAAATCCCTTTACAACACCTTCGTAGGGCCTTGAATATGCTAGCCAAGTATGGTCCCCGTATTACGAAATCCATACTCTACGAGTAGAAGCTGTCCAGCGCAGGTTCATTCGGTTCGTCTTACGCGCCCTTCCTTGGGTCGACAATTTCAACTTACCGCCCTATGTAGATCGTTTAAGACTGATCAACTTACAGTCTCTCGAAAAACGTCGTGATGTCTTTAACAAGTAGTACATAATTCGGGGCACATACTCAAGGATTCTCTCCGGCTTGGCATCCATTTTCCACTTAACAAGTTTATGATTTATTTGTAAAGCTTGAAAAATAATTGCCACTGTGCTACGCTCATAACGATGCAAAGGCATTTTTAACACTTTGTATTGTCTATCCAACTTATCTTCATAAAAAGACAGTAAATTGTTCATTGTTTACAGCATGTACTGTTGAAAATCTGTGACACAAACCTCACTTACTACAAATGATTAGTTGAGACACATTCCAAACAAATATTGCTGTGATCTTACAGTAACGGACAAAAAAAGTTAACACATTTCTTTTTAGAAATTTTTGCAAGAAATTTGCAATCAGTAAGAATGAACGAACTAATGTGAAAGTGGTTTGCAGCTTCTTTCCATAAGTTTATATTGGAAGGACCAGGTGGAATCATCCTGGTTGAAAGTGTGCCATTCGTAGCATGACTATGGTTACATACCAAAACCATGGAAAGAGGTAAAATTAGCTGAAAAAATTTCAGAATAGACCAGCTTCTCGACACAGGAAAAAATATCAAAAGAGGTCAACAGGACTATGCTCCTCCTCCTTCGTCTCTCCGCTAATTTTCTTAATGCCCGTGCTCTTGTTTAAGGGTAGTCATAATCCCTTTAGCGCGCTCTAATTATACCAAAAATAATTCCCTGCTGACAAATTAATGTGTAAAGTGAATCAAAAAGCCTTAGACTTTTAATGGGGGATCAGCAAGAGAGGGACTATGCCGCTATTCTTAGCATAAACAGCACTTAAACAGAAGTTACGGACAACCATTCCTATACTTCAATATTAAATAAACACTCGTATTCCAAGCTTATCACAAACTCTGCAATGGGAATCTACGCTGACGGGGGACTAAGACTGGTCACGGAGTAGAAGCCCGACTTTTATTGATCCCCCTTACCACAAATCAGTCTTTTAAACTATCTGACCACTATATTGTATTCCAATTTTGCTTCCCTTTAATTCCTCAGAGCAATCCCAATACATCCATAAGGATTTGAGTGAGACGGCGCTTTGCAACACCGGATGCTGCCGTGGTAATTAAAATGTTAGTACGTTGCAGTTTTTCCTCCTGCTCGGTCCTTTAAACTCAGCCTTGGTTATAAGGTAGTTAACAATGTGACTTTTGTCAGCACCTCGATTTATACATTTCACATCACTTTTCAAAGATTTTACGTTCAGACACACTTTACGGAACACCGAGACGGATAACCAATCTATGACTACGAAACCAGCACAAACCCGCTCTGACCTCCAGGTCGGACAACCACGATTCAGAAAGTACACGATGTCCTATCAATTCGTCGCTCGAAACAAGACTAGTATCTTTTCCATAAATTCAAATCACAAACACGTACATATCCATATGCCCTACCTCAATGGTCTACTTCTAGAGACCTCAGTAAAGCAACAATAAAAAGATATTAAAGGCCGGCAATGTACATGAAATACATAGGTAACTGTACATACATAAGAATCACCTGATGCTAACCCAACGATGAATCGACAATATTTCAGTGACCAACTGGTTGAAAAGGTTCTAATTTGATTAGACCGTCTGTTTAGGTTAAATTTCTTCTGATGAACTACATTACCCTGAAAATCGATAGTCATCTCGATTGAATGTCAGTAAAACTTTAACCTTAGCTGCAGGCACAACATGAATATTCTGTAAGCATACCATTGTCTGCATTTGGCCGGTGAAAGAAAAACCATTATCCTTGTGGTTTCCTTTACAGAAAACTTAGCTTTGCCGTGGCGATAGTGTATCTATTCTGCTTGAGTACCACCCACCAACAAGATTCGCATAATGTCACACAATGGGCGAAGAGTCGACAGAAGCGTTTCCTTATTTGGCAAACACAGGCTGTCCATAAGGTAGGTTTGGCCTCCTGATTTCAATTCGATTGCAATTCTTAAACGAACATTTGCAGTTCATCATAAGTCTTGCACTGCCGGTCGATTTGAAGGACAAAAAATCATGGAGATCACTATCCGGTGCATGGAATTTCCAGTGGCAACATAGTTTACCGATAGTGATACAACAATGGTGGAATAGCACCTACTTTCCATCCCTTCCGGGACGGAAACGTTCCATTGGAGAGGCAGTACTGCCATATTCCCTTCCAGAGCAACCCGTTGACCTGACTGCCACGTTCTTATACGCATTGCTTGAAAGCTATATGAACAACAAGGGCATGAATGGAAGGGAGTGTCTGCAGCGGGCGATTTGTGAGAACGCCCAAGTGCACTACGTGGGCGGTGTGCTAGACCAGATTTACAAACGTCTACTAACGTAAGTTGAACTCATAATTTGACTTGGGATGAGAATTTTCCAACAAAATTTGCATCGTTCGTCGTTTAGGCCGGAGCTAGCTATGGACGAGTACTATAAGGATTCCTTTACAATGGGCTCCAAGGGTGTGGATTGCTACAAAACCTACTATCTCTGCCCCAATGGGCAGAGCCTCTTCGATCAGTTTGTACGAATCGACGAAGTGAAGTGAATAAAAGGACTAAAGACAACTCGTTTCAAGTGTTTTTTTCAATGTGAAAGTGGTTGTTTGGCAAGTGTCCTTTCAGAATGATGAAATTTATTTTACAAGGACTTTTTACAAAACTGTGTGCAGTTCGCGGAAATTTCACAATTGTACAAGACCTATTGGCGTCGTTGTCAGACATTTTCTTGTTTTATGTGTGTGTGTGTGTGTGAATACGACAAAGTTCCTCTGCAGTTATGTTACAAATAGAATCCATATATCATCCACCTAATTGTGTGTGTACTTGAGAAAAGTGCAGAGAGAGTTATTTTCACTTTGAATGTGCATTTGCTGGTGAAAAAGAATGTAATTTTAATATTTCACCACTAAAGGTTACCACATCCCCATGGCATAACACAATTATCCTTTATAAATCATACATGAGCGGCAAGTGCCAGATGATTTGTTACAAAGCAGCGAGTCGTTCCACGTAACCATGAATACAGCGGTAGATGTTATTTTCAGATTGTATACCCACTTGTCGGAAATGAGCAAAATAAACTCCTACCCACTTGTTGTGTAAGGGCGGCACATTGCATATCCTTTTTAGGTCCTTTTCCTTTCGTATAAGCCTCGCGAGGGAGTAATTTAATAAAAAGTTGGAAACTGTCAATGGAAATTATTTCAAAACAGAAGGAAGAACGTACATATGTACACAGACACATACGTATACGATTTGCTTCCGAAGGAATTGACTACACACATACAAAAAATAAGAACTCTACACATGTACAAAAAAATAGTATTTAACATTCAATTGTATATCATATAAGTACGCTAAACATTGATTTTTATTTTGTGGTTATTTTGGTCCCAGAATATAGGTATCTATACATATTTTGTCCTTTTCGCTGTTCGATGAATTCGTATCCTTTGACGGTGAACTATGGTGCACGCACAATTCAATCTGGAAAACGTGCCTCATTTTTGCTGGTTCACATCCTGCCGTATGAAACAAAGAAACACAAATCAAATTTTACCGAGCTAGAGATAGTCCTGTTGTGTCCAATGGATACAATCAGGTTAAGGCTGGCTCTCCTTGGTTGTTATGCGTTAATGTAGTACTCTCGCTTCTTTTGGCATTTCTCATAGACAATGTAACAGAGGGCGATCGTTATTAGAACGGCTATGGTAATGCCCATGCCGATGCTTACCCAGATTATCTCATCGTTGATGCTCTTGTAGGAACGTCCTGTAAATGAAAAAAAAAAAAAAACAAAAAGTTGGGTGACGAACGTTAATGACTAATTTTATTCAACTTAATTGAGTTGAGGGGGGCACAGACAGGGATGACGACCGTTTTGGGAACCCGATGGCTAAGTGAATTTTCACGAGGGCATTATTCAAATGGATTTCGATAAATGATGGTCTTGCGAAGTATGCCGAAAGATGTTCTTTTCTTGTGGAGTGACAAATGGCTTTTCCGCTGGAATAAATTGAGATGTCCTTTGATGTGATAACAAGCTACTGAGAGGATATTGTTGGAATGGAGTGTGAAATTGATGAGGGTGAGGACGAGGTGGAAAGGAATTTATGTAATTGTTTAGATTAGGTTCGTCTCACTTCATCATTTTGTAACGAAAGGGTGAATAGGAGGAGATGTATGTTTGTTGTATTAATCAGGCGGCGGGGATACCATTCTCTTTCGCAATGTTTTCTAAATGTTTTATTTTGTTCTAGGAAAGACATGCTCATTGAAATGCAGTTTTCGACAAGGTACAGGGTGACCAGATAGCAATGACAGTTTTTCCAATTGTTATGTTTCAGCAGTTGTCAAAGTTACTATGACATCTAGCTGTCAAAATATTCATCGTTTCACGCTTGTCGAAAGTGCGGAAATTATCATCAATCAATCATCATCATCAAAACATACAATAAAACAGTAGAACCCGGTGTGTCTGTACATTGAAGAAAAAGTAATAAAAAAGAAAGGGGGTGACTAAAGAAGAGTAATAGAACACAAATTAGCGATTCTCAGAATTCTTTTCTGTTTGTCTGTCTGTTTGTTCGCGCACGTCTCCGAAACTACTAAACGGATTTTTATGTAGTTTTCACAGGTGGACAGAGCATAATTTGTAGCAGCATATAGGTTTTGTTTTATTAAAATCGAATGTCGGATGTTTTATTTAAAAAAATTATCGTCATTTAAAAGATTTTTGGAATTTACTTTTGTATGCTAGAAAAGTTAGAAGTTAAGGATTGAAGACCTACGCCACGAACGGTTGTTTTAAAGAAAAAAAAAACAGAAAGCTTTGGTTAGAATTATAGAGCGTATACAATTTACTACATAAAAAATCAACAGATGGCGCTGTTCATTATTAGAACGCGCTATAGATATTTTTGCAGTTATCCACCTAACTGGCATTATTCGAAAATTGGAATTAAGAATTGGGTAGGTAAATTCTACAACAAAAATAAAGAAACACGTGTTTTTCAAAATTGTAACTACGGGCCAAGATACAGGGTGTTAAAGTTTGCAGATTTATAGTATCATCGGCATATCGGTTCTTGATCGTGTGTTGTTTTTGTTTTGCCGAGTTGAATTTATATGAATTTGAATTTGAAAGTTCGATAGGGATGGACGATTTCTAGCAACGTACTGTAAACCTTAGTATGCATTTGACGCGTACGACGCTGCGGGTGGACTGCTAGTTGAAAAATATTATCGAAATTCCGGCTCAGTTGTAAATACGCAATGTGAATTTCGTCGTGAGGTCGGTCGTCATCATGGCTTCAGTGTGCAGGCAATTCCTCGCACTGTGGAAAAGTTTGGAGCGTACACAATGCGCAAGTGTTCGACCAAGCATCAATGCATCCACAAAGATTGACTGTTTGGTGCGGTTTATGGCATGGAGGCATCATCTCCTTGAGGAAGGAGACACCGTTGCCGTCAATGGTCTCAGGTATAGAGCGATGTTAACCAACTTTCGTGTTTACAGTGCCTTGTCTCATGGTCAACTCTTGCGTTCAGCAAGTCCGATACCAACTAGTATCAGGTAGCTGCCACTTTTAGCAGAATTGGTGTGTAGTCACGGTTACAAAGCTGGTCATCCCCAGCTTGACGCCCTAACACATAAGCCACCTCGAGCAAATGGACAAGAATACTCCAGCTAAAAGTATCTTCTACGACGAAGATCGAACATCTGTTTCAAGGACCAAGCTATCGCGGATGGCAAAGCGCTTGGTGTACAGAACTGGAAACTGGAAACTGGAAAGATTGTAGTGTCTCAGGCAGAGACCCTCGACAGGTCTAGAGCCTATTAAGTTAGTAAGAAAGTCCTTTTGAACTCCCTCTTCCTCAATGGATTAGAAACTACCTTGGGCCGTTAAAATCAAGCTGTTTTTTAAGGTTTCATGTCTGCAACTCATCACATAGATACTGATGTTTCCTGAGGCTCTGCTTTGTCTCCAACTCTTTTTTCATTTTCATAAAAATGATCTCTTGTCTGCAATTTCTTATGCAAACCCTCAGTTTATAATATTCGATCCCTTAATCACGTTCCTGCTCTTCGGACATAAGACAGATACGACAACATATGCTAAACTCAGTAAATTCCGATCTCGATAGCATAATGGAGTGGAATTTGATGCTTCTAAAACCCAATGCTGTCTTCTGTTACTCAAGCGAAACCCTTATCCCAAAACACTTCCATCCTCGGTATGTGTTTTAACGACGACCTTCCTTGGAACAATCACATAATCCATTGCGCCAAAAATGAAGATAATTCTCTTGAAGAAATACATATTTACAACTAGCATTTACCTGCGGCTTGGCCCATCTATAATTTGCGGAGTTACATATTAATAACCAAAAGTAGCCTATACTGTGTCCCGAGGTACAGCCACTCTGTGTGCAAATTTTAAAGTTGATTGGTTCTGTAGTTTTCGAGTTACAGAGGAACAAACAAACAAAAGGATAACGTTTCACTTGCATAATATTAGTAGGATCTAAGCTCGACGAAGGTAAAATAAGAGAGGATGGCGAGCCTACAAATCCACCATTATCACGTACGAGTATGTACATGCAGCACGTATCTTCCATTTATCCACCACTTAGCAAGAATGTGGTACAACGTGCCTTCCCCAATATCTGCAGAATCAAAACTTCTGTATACCTCCCATCTATACCTCAATCATATTAAGAATATTTAATCAAAAAATGCCCGAGGGTCTAAAATTCCAAGCTCCTAGGTTCGAGATTCCAAAAAAAAAAGATTTCAAAACAATATGTCCAGGATTGGCATGAATGGAATGGTTACCAATGACTTTTCAAGGGTCGAAAACAAGAAAAACAAAACTTTTAATCTATGTAGTACTAATCTGTATAGCACTACCGAAACACGAAAAGGTCAACTATACATGTACATATGTCCATTTAAAATAACAAAAAAAAAAAAAACAATCCCTTGAGGCAAATAAAAATATTGTTCCTTCTCAAGATTTGTGGAATATTTTGAAGATTGTTGTGGGTTCTATTGCACTTCATGTCTTAAATGGTTCCCCAATGCTTTGTGAAATTTTGTTTTAGAATTAGAATCAGACCAGTTCTTGTTCAAAAGTACATAAGACCACAAAAAACATTCGTATACAGAAATGAACGTTGTGAATATTATTATAAGGGAAATGAGAAGTGTTCCTATGGGAATTTAAGAGACAAATAAAAATATTTTAACAGCTTAAATTCAACTCAGATGATTTATGTATATTTTGGAATGTAGGTTGAGTTTTGAGAAGTATTGAAGAATGTCAGACATATGTACGTATATATTTATTTTTAAATTTCACTGTGCAGCTTAAAGAAGGCTTTAAATATCAAAGACGTATGAAAAATATGGCATGCGTACTTTAACTGAATAGGCAGACCGAAATTTACCACAAAAGGATGTTTCTTTGAAAGGAGAGAGAGAGAAGATGGGACAGGTCCACTTTCGCACCCGTACAGTTGCAGGAGTACTTAGAGGTCTCAACATTCACAAATCTGCTGGTCCAGATGGTATTCCACCATAGCAAAACCACTGCGTAAACTTTTTCATCGGTCCAACTCCTTAGGTCTCTTTCCGGATGGAAAACTGCATTTGTCCAGCCCGTGTCGAAAAAAAGGTAAATCTTCATCTCCCTCCTACTACCGACCCATTGCACTTACGTCCCTTCTTTCCAAGATCATAGAAACGCTAATAAATCGCCAGCTTATGAAATATCTCGACGCACGGAAACTCTTCAATGACCGGCAGTACTTGGTGGCTTATCTCACCGAGAAGTGGAACGAATCTATAAATCATCTTGGCGAAAGCAAGATTGTTGTGCTTGATATTTCAAAAGCATTTGACAGAATTTGGCACCAAGTTCTTTTGTCTAAAATGCATGCACATGGCATCGATGTATCTCCTCTTCAATGGATTAGAAACTACCTTTTGGGCCGTTCAATTCAAGTTGTTTTGGACGGTTTAAAGTCCTCCCTAAGGCTCGGTTTTGTCTCCGACTCTCTTTCTCATTTTTATAAATGATCTCTTGTTTGCAACTTCTAATCTAATCCATTCCTTCGCCGATGACAGTACCTTCAGTTTATCATATTCGTTCCCTAAATCATGTCCTTGCTCTTCGGACGTAGTAAAGGAACGGCAACGTATGTTAAACTCATTAAATTCCGACCTTGACAGCATAATAAAATGGGGTTCTACAAATAAAGTGGAATTTAATGCTTCCAAAACTGAATGCTGCTTACTGTTTCTCAAGCGAAACCCAAACCTCGAACCATTATCCATGAATGGTACCTGCATCGCCGAAGCCGAAAAACGTTCCATCCTTGGTATGTGTGTTAACAACGATATTCGTTGGAACGACCATGCATTCGATGTCGCCAAGAATGCTGCGAAATGTCTAGGTTTCTTTAAACGATGCAAAAAATACTTTACCCCTTGTCGTGCTTCAAAGGCACATCAGTTTACTCCTAAGCCTACTTTCGGAAGTACCGGACGCACCACACGAATATGGAATGATCTACATAACTCTGTGTTTCCTCATCACTACAACCCACAAGCATTTAAAACCAACGTGCATCGGTACCTCCTTCGTGTCTCCTCTAATTTCCCTAATGCCCGTGCTCTAGTTTAAGGGTCGTCATTATCCCTTTAGCACGCTAATTATACATAAAAAAAAGAAGATTAGTTCCCTTCTTAAGAGTCTGCATCAGCATTCTGGACTTGATGAAGAGCTTTGTATGTCCAATGACCTTGATGGATTATAGTTAAGCTACAGAACATTCACTAACGCGATTTAAAATTAAGTCTAGAGAGTTCTCCTGCCATTGGGTTACCTTCGATGAGGTCAAAGATTTAAGAAACCGTAACTGACATTTGCCTTCAAGCTCGGTATGCATATTCTTTAAAATGTAGAAGAAGACCTAGTCACCGAAACGAATCCTAAAAGGACAAATAAAGGATCAACTTTTCCTATTCAATAAACCTTGTCGTGGTGTTGGAGGTTAACCAAGGCCAGAGACTCAGAGTAATGCATACAAATCAAAGAAAAGTCATCATCCTTACCTAGTCTATCCAATTCGACACTTTTTTCAAGTCTCTTTTCTCTTCCCTTGAGCTGAATTAATAGTGTTAGGTTAGGTTAGGTTGTAGGGGTGGTTGCATTGTGTACAACCTCACTCGGATCTCAATGGATGCATTGTAATCCCCGATGTGGTTTATGATTAATAGTGTTACACGAATCGTTATGAGAATTAACCAGGCTGCGAGCCAAATAAGAAAATGGCTATGTCGCTAGGAGTGTATCCAGATACCAGTTACTCTCTAGATTACAAGCATCCAAAATGAGGCAAACTAACTTTTGGCCTTCAGTAATTTCTTTTATAATGTTTCGTGCTAGAGAAGATATTGCTTAGAGCTGGTGTCAATGTCAATACGCAAGATAGTTTCTTTCACAAATCCTTTCATCTTGTTGGCAGACCTAACTTGCAGAAAAAAACCCTAAAAGTGTACAACTCACTCTATAGAACTTGGTAGAATTCATTTCTTAAATAAAGTAGGCGTTTGAAGTTAATCACAAATGATGTCTCATGTATTGCCCGAAGACTAAATCTGCTAATGAAAGAAGTTTGCACGAAAATGGCTAAGTAGTTTAAGCGCGATAAAGTAACAAACATACAAAACTTTGCGAAAACTCGTTAAAATAACGCTCGAAAAATCTTGCCGTTCAGATCGAAACGTCAAAGTATTTATGAAGCTATAGTAACTTTTGACCATAAAGACAAGTTCATATGCCATCTCCTATTGTCTTCTCACTGCCAACGTCTACCCCGGTTGCCCACTTAATTCAATGAACGCCAACTCCACTAACATGTCTCCCACGACACATTTCCAATGTGACATTAACATAAAAATTAATGTTATCATATTTCGCTTACATTTTTAATTAATTCCCTAGTCAGTCGCCCACTCAAAGAGGTCCTTAGAATAGAAAAAACGATATCATCAAAGCGATAGCTTCACATGTGAATGACTTTCTATTTTCGAGAGCAATTTTCAAGGATAATTTTTCAAGCGAATTGGGAAACGGATAAAAAATATCCTTCCTCCCTGTGATGCTATAAATCACAGAGATCCTTCTTCCCTTGCACTTAAAGTTCATTTGAATAGAATCAAATATTCATATTCCCCCATTCAAAGGACATGCATTATTCTCCAATTCAATTGTATCCCATCGGCAATAATTTATCCGAACGGCAAAATGATTACTTAAGCAATTTTCTTAGGAACATTCTAGTTCTTCTTAGGCCGGCGTGCTTCGCTTTATGCTTTTCGAATTTATTTCACCCACGCTCTCATAAAATCGGTGGAAAGAAAAATCCGATAAAAATAAGATATCATCCTTTTATTACGGCATCATCCAGCATACAGTTTAACATAAAACCATAAAAAGGTTCATAGGCAATATCGACTTTGTATGCCGTGTGGTTGAGGATTTTTTATGACTTCATTCTAATCGCTGGCACCCATGCGAACGCCTCCATCACACAATAAACCCACTAAAGCTTAGCTAATTTGCTTATACAAAAGATAATCCAACGGGAAACATGGATTTATCCTGATTTTATTCAATAGAACCCCCGTGGGCGGGGGTTGTAGATAATTTCTTATCTGTTTAGATTTTCAATTGACCATTTAACGTGATCTGATCCTTTGTGCAAAAGTAACCTCGTATTGTAATTATGAAACCATAATTCCACCATAGCTACTAGAATCCTAGTTTAAATCGAGCAAAAAGGGGGAGAATAAAGGATTTGGAGGATTATGAACTCGTTAAGTTGGCTGAGCATCTAATGAAGCGGAGTAGTATTGACATTTCATCAAGTCATCTCGCCATGGCTGGGGGTGTGTTTTTTGTTTTCACCACTCCTTCGTGTGAAAGCAGTTGACACTTGTCGTTAGTTAGTTATTCTTGTCGAAGTATAATGGCAAATGACTTTTCAATTTAGGAATTCTTGGCATCCCCCACGAAGGCAATTAGTTTAACATTTAAAAAGGAACTGTGCAAGTTGGTTGGAAAATTTAAATTAAGTGTTGAGTTGTCGTTCCTTGAAAATGCTTTTTTTTTATTTTTATTTGCCAAGTAATTATCAGAACTGTTCTCGGAATTAATTTTGAGGCAATAACGCCAGAGTCCTGCAAAAAAAAGGGTGTTCATTTTGGGGAAAAAAGAGATGAAAAAGTCAAAAAGTAATGGACAATGTGGGCAGTGAAACAGAAACAGGACACAATTCCATTCAGTTGGCAAAGAAATGAAGAATATTCGTGGTGAAAAAATGCTGTTTGTCATCAGGATGATAGGGGAGGACATCTCGGGTGAACCGACATATTTTACGGTTCTCAGGAAAAGGTCTTTTCAATAATTCAGTAGGGACAAGAATTCACTACTTTTTTGAAGGGTAGTTGATCCTTTTGAATTAGCCTGGGGTCGGTGGAAGGACGTCTGTGTTTTGTTGGAATGTTGAGCGTAAAAGTGTTCAGTGTAATTAACAAGTCCGAGAGGATAACGTCCTTTTGAATGGAATCCTACTTCCTACTTATATTTTAAAAGTGAAGCGTTGTCCGTTTGTTTGTTCCTCTGTAACACGATAACTACGGAACCAATCAACTTCAAATTTTGCACACAGAGTGGCTGTACCTCGGGTCACAGTATAGGCTACCTTTGGTTATTAAAGTATTATAGGTGAGCGAAGGCGCGGGTATAAGCTAGTTTTTTATAAAAAGTGGTCAAAGTTTACATTTAGTTCTATAGAAATGTTTCTACTATCAATTTACAGTCGAAGTCACTCGTTTAAATTGGTTGGTATATCGTGTCGGTGTGATAGCTGACTGCAAGTTGACGCCCTTTCATGTAGCTTCCTCTTTTAAACTCATGCTGACAAAACAAAAAAGTCTCTTCACATCTTCGTCCGCAGAAGCATGGACTTTATGAAACAATCGAGAGAAAATTCTTATGATCGATGTACGATCTCATCTGCGTTGATAGAGCATGGAGGAGAAGATTCTACCAAGAACTAAACGATCTGTAAAGCGACATCAACTTAGTCAAAAAACAAACATGTTTTCGATTATGATTATGTAGAGCCTCCCCATAATTCAAAGATGCTTACTCACCCCCTAATATTCTCAAGTCACGTTTGCATAGCTTGAACAGATACTTAGTCTTGCCCACTAGTGGTCTGTCGAGTAGCCTCTTCGAATGTCGGCTTGAATTTACTTCTGGGGTGTGAATGATTGCCTTTTCAATTCAAAATCATCCAACACTTCTCTTAGGACTTCGTGGATTACTGGTCGAAAACGCAATCAATCATACATCATTCGTATCCTTCGTGTCGGTTATGTTCGTGCCTCTGGACACACGGTCGTGGGACTGCATTTCCATTTCAGCTATAAATTGGAACGTAATGCTGTCGTTCTCACACTGCAATGCCTTACAGTCTCACTTTTCATCAATCAAGGAGGCTATGCCTCTAGCCAAAGTACATTTGCAAATGTGAAAACGTGTTCAATTTTCATCAGAAGTGGTAAGGTACTCCTCGGGGTGAATAAATTTCAATTGGATGATAAACGGAAATACCATGTGGAACTGTAGTCCAAATTATGAGGTTTTGAGTCTTTCTCGTCGGTTGCTTGACTGCCAAATATTTTCAAATTGCTTATTCCCGATTATTTCCGCCTGAAATACGTTGCATTGGAGAGGCGAAAGGAGCTGCTCGTGAGAGAAAACACTTCCACTCACCCCCTTACCAAATTTAAAACCGTCTGTGTAAAAGTGAACTCAACTGCCATTGTTGACAAAAAAAAAAAAAAAACTTAACCCAAAATGGTTATCCTTCTCCATTTCCGGAAACCTTCCAATATTTGCTTGTGTATTGACACGTGCATGACAAATTGACGGTTATTGAATTGTCAAATCAACAAATGTCATTTTACTATCTACACATCACTAAACAACTGTTGTACGTATTTATTCACGCCAATCAACCATTGTTATGCGAAGCTGTCACTTTTAAGAAATACGAGTACGCAGTTTTCGCTTTATGGGGTGACAGAAGTGCACTCAAAATTATGAATCCTTTAAGATTTCAATTCGAAAATGTTTATTTTTTGGAAAAGTGTCTGCAATGTGACCTGTTTGGATTTGTTCTATAATACAGTAAAAACCGGTTAACTGCTTTGTGCTTAAGTACCCAAACCATTTGGCTTAAAAGTGTTGATCGTCCTAACGCCATCGGGATGTTCGCAAGAAATACTGTGAATTATAAACAATGGCAACAGAACCTATAATTCTCCCCAGTCATTCTGGACACCACTCTCACACTAATACCACCTGAGTTTCCAAATCACTGCACCAACACTAGCACTGTGTGAATAGCATCATTAGGGTATTCATAACCCCTTTAATAATAATAAAAAATGCATTAAGCGGGTTCGGATAGCTACCTCATCCTCTCAAGCGCTAAAAACAGATGAAAATCTTCACGAAACAGTTTTCTGAGTTTCACTGTTCAATATTTATAAAACGCTTATTCCTTTCTGAAGGGTCGTAGGGGTGGTGATCATCTTTCTCAAGCGTTCGCCATCGACTCCAGTGTACTACGTTTGAATTTATTTCCTTCGACGATGTAAAGGGTGGTTAAGTTTTAAGGGCCGATGTTGATTTTGAATAAAACACAAATTATTTAGGAAATTATTGTCATTTCTTTTTATTATGATAATATTGGTATGGTTCAATTATGTACGGAACAAAATACCGGCCAAATGGCCACCGCGACCTCGGCGGCACACCTCCATCCGATGGTCCAAATTTTCGATGACGCTGACGCATAATTGAGGTTCTATGCCGTTATCTCATCCTTTAGCTCTTGAATTGTTGCTGGCTTATCGACGTTCACCTTTTTTTTTCAAATAACCCCAAAGAAAGAAGTCCAACGGTGTCAAATCGCATGATCGTGGCGGCCAATTAACATCGCCACGACGTGAGATAACACGGCCATTGAATTTCTCCCGCAAATGAGCCATTGTTTCGTTAGCTGTGTGGCAAGTGGCACCGTCCTGTTGAAACCACATATCGTCCACATACATATCTTCCAATTCGGGCCATAAAAAGTTCGTTATCATCTCACGATAGCGAACACCATTCACAGTAACTGCCTGACCGGCCTCATTTTGGAAAAAATACGGCCCGATGATGCCGCCAGCCCATAAACCGCACCAAACAGTCACTCTTTGCGGGTGCATTGGTTTTTCGACAATCACTCTTGGATTATCATTCGCCCAAATGCGGCAATTCTGCTTATTGACGAATCCACTGAGGTGAAAATGTGCCTCATCACTGAAGATGATTTTCTTCGAAAATTGATCATCCACTGTTGCCATTTCTTGCCACCATTCTGACCATTGACGATGCTTGAAATGGTCAAGAGGCTTTAGTTCTTGAGTCAATTGCACCTTGCAAGCGCGTAAATGCAAGTCTTTATGCATAATGTTCATCAACGACGAGCGTGAGAGGTGCAATTGTTGGGCACGACGACGAGTTGAGGTGGACGGCACTTCAGCCACACTATCGCGAACAGCAGCAATATTTTCTGCAGTACGAGCTGTACGAGCATGCACTGGTGTTTTCACATCTCCTACAGACCCGGTTTGCTCAAGTTTTTGCACGATTTTTCCGATTGTATGCACATTTGGACGATTAAATTGACCGAAAAAATCACGAAGTGCACGATATGCATTTTGATTTGAACGCCCATTTTCATAATAAGCCTGAATAACTTTAACGCGTTGCTCGATTGTGTATCTTTCCATGGTTCAAATTGAGTTAGTCTGAAATTGAGAAATGTCAAATGAAATGCAGAAAAAAACTTGACATTTAGGTGTGGTTCACATTCAACATCGGCCACCTTTACCACCCTTTATAACTTCTCACTTGGTTCGCAGATTTATGGTCGTATTCCAATTTCTAGCCGAACTCTTGCTAGGACCTTTCTTTTGCGATTTTCAGAGCTAGTTTACAAGTTCTCAGTGTACCGCTTTCGGGAAATGGAGACCCCGAAGTGAATTCACACCTAAAAACTAGAGCCTACGATTTTGAACGTGTTCTTGAAAAACACGGATACCCGGACTCCGTGTAATTAGAATATGCCAAATAAAAATCCGTGTTCTTAAAAAACGTGTAATTCTACTTTATTATCCGTGTACACGGATTTCAAATACACGTATTCTAAATACACGGATTTTTATTTTTGTCATTTGCGTAGTTTGTGTGTGTGTGTGGGTATGTGTGTGTGTAGTTTGTTTGGAAAATCGTGGCGATTTCTTACACATTTTGGAAATTAGTGCATTTGCCATTAATGACTTTTTGTTTTATGAGAAATGTAAATGACATTTTTTCAAACCAAAGTGTTGAATAAATGTGCATATTTTTTTTTTTTTTAACTAATTGTTTTGTTGCGTTAACACCCTTTTTAGCCTTGATTCCATCCTTGTGCAGAAAACAATTAGCCTTAACTGCATACCAAGGCAATTAATTGACTTTATTACATGCTTCCGTACAAAATTAAAAATAATTTTTCGATGAAGTTTATGACGATTGTCATAAACAAAAAAAAATTGTTTACAATATGAAAAGAAATTTGTTTTTTGCCGAAAAACGTTAATATTTTAGTTTTTTGTATCGAAATGCGCAACTAATTGAATAAAACGTTTTTTACAACAATTTATTAATAAATTATTTTGTTCTTCATTCTGCCTCTAAATTTGACGGAAAAGTTGCAATTCGATGAAACCTTTGCATTGGTGACCAAAAATGTCATAAGCTGCTTTAGAAACCACGGTTCTGAAAACAAATGCATATACTCGTACATAAAGGTAGGTAAGCACATATCAGTTCACGAAGTTTGTGTTAATAGATCCTGTATGTGCTGTGAATTTGTTATTTATAAATAGGACACATGTTGCACAGGAAATGATACTTAATCAGAAAAAGGATTTAAATCCCTCTACTCTACGAGTATAAGGGCATCTAGTGAATTGAATGCCTAAACTATTGTAGGTTTTACCTAGATTAGTGTCGGTATCGGTAGGGAGGGACCCCTCAAGAATTATGGTTTTCCAAAATCTTGAAAAACACTCAACTACGCCACAGAGTTTCATAAGTGTTAATGACAGACATACAAACATACGAGTTATGTTGATATCGCTCCTTAGTTCAATTATCATGAAGAGAACTTGAGTTGATGTGTTAAGGATATCATCTTAAATTTTAAAGTAACGAGCATGACTGGCATAACAAGTACTCCAAGTCCCAAGATGCCATCATAAAATAGTTAGATATCGAACCATAAAATCTTAAATTCATTTATAGTTTGGCAATCAGATAATGAAATATTGCGAATGGAACGTGACTTTTATTTTATGTTAACGATAAACGTCATGGACGTTCCTATTTAACTGGAAAACTATCTTGGTAGTTGGATTTGGAATGCATAGGGTGTATAAAGGAAAGGGTAGCACAGGGAGGCTAAAAAGTAGTTATGGGGAAGATGTGATCCGGAATGACCTGTCCAACACTGAATCCAGACAAATATGGACAACATCATGAACACGGTTTTTTTTACATACACTTGGTTAGGGATCAAAACAATTTTGTTGCAAGGATCACTACACAAGACATCTCTAAATCTGCTGATGAAATACGAGTGTGTGTGACTGGACGGTCACCTTCAAAGCCTGGTAACTCAGTTTGATTGGAAGATAATTTTGCATGATGTTGAAAACTCGAAGTTAAATCTGAGTTCATATTTGCTAAGGAAGGATTGAACTTGCAAGGAATGAGGCTAGATACAAACCTAAGGGCAACATCCGACAGAGCCGCAAAGCAAACAAACAAACTTGTCAAGGAACGCCAGCATTTGAAAGTCCTATTTACCGGGGAACGCCAGGGTAGAGCCTTCGAAAGACTAGCTGACATATATTCGTAGCAAGCTGCGCACTGGGGACCTATCGCCAGCGCAACATGCTTATACAGAGGGCAAAGGTATAGAAACAGAAACAACATCCTTAACCTGCTACCGCTAGATATCTTTATACAACAATCAGCGGCCAATAGTAACTTAAGAATAAGCCAATCCGACGACTGCAAGTCAAATACAGTGGGCCAAACCCCGATCCTTCAGAAATATCTAGGTAATGCGCCTACCACTGACTACACAACGCCATACCTAGACTTCGAAAGACCATTTTTAAGCGCCCTTCCAAGCAGGGAAGAATGGAAGAGCGGTCTAGCACCAAATCTAAATTAGTCATTGGCGTTGGTGCAGGAATCTTCTGCGAACCGCTGGGAATTTGTAAATCTGTCCGCCTTCCAAACCACAGCAGTGTTTTCCACGCGGAGGTATTAGCAGTGACAACAGTCGCCCGTGAAACTGCGATGGAGGCAATGCCACGCAATGATATTACCATCTTCATTGACAACAACAACAATAAAATCGAAGCTTGTGAGGTGCTGTGGAGAAGAGCTCGGGGTTCTTAAAACACACCACAAGGTTACGCTCTGCTGGGTCCCTGGACATGAGGACATACCAGGGAATGAGAATGCTGACGAATTGGCTAGAGAGGGCTCGGCATCAAATCCAGAACAAGCCACTATCGCAGTGAATATCCCGCCTTGCTCATTGAACCGCGAAGCAGGGAACAAAGCTCAAAGAGAGGCAAATAACAGATGGTCCTCGTTAGACACTTGTGCCATCACAAGGAAGTTATGACCGGTATTTGACAAGGCTAGGACTGCCAGACTTATACCCTCCATCCTTATAGGTGTGATTCCGGGTCAAAACTCTCTGCGTTACAACATGAAGAAACTCCGTGTTAGGGAAGAAGACCTATGTAGAGACTGCAGAGACGAGGAAGTCCATGAGAACACAACCCACATCCTCTGCCACTGCCCCGGCCTGTACCATCTAAGACACAAATTGCCCGGGCGACATTTCTTCTGGGATCTCGAGGAACTATCTGGCAAACCGGTGAACGATCTGAACAGCTTCATTAATTCCACAGGATGGTTTGAACCACTGAAGCAGTAAGTAGTTAATAGTACACTTTGTATGCGGATAGCGTTGAAGGGTAAGATTTTCCCCCCTATGGGTAGCACAATGGGTCTAAGAGACCTGAGTGTGGCGCTGAGGAACTCCTCTTCGTCGGCCCACATACTTAACCTAACCTAGCCTACCGAGAAGCGAAGAACACCTCCGTGAAAATTCATAATGCATTCCCTCCTCCTTTCTACAGGGTTGTGATGTTATTTAACGGTATCGATGTGTAGACCAGGACAAAGTTTCCATAACTTTACTTACCTCAACCCTCAAATGTAGGGACAATATCTCAAGGTTCTCCTGCACCAACTATTATAAACTAGCTTTTACCCGCGGCTTCGCCCACCTATAGTTTGCGAAGTTACATTTTAATAACCAAGAGTAGCCTATACTGTGACCCGAGGTACAGCCACTTTGTGTGCAAAATTTGAAGTTGATTGGTTCCCTAGTTTTTGTGTTACACAAGAACAAACAAACAAAAGGACAACGTTTCACTTTTATAATAATAGGAAGTAGGATAGTAGGATTAACGCCAACGATCATCTCCGTCTACAAAGAGAAAAATAATGACATCCTGGCATAATGTCACTAGCTAGCCTCAAGGAACAAAGAAACGACAAAAGGAATCGAATTCAAATCTTAGCAAGAAAGTAGTTCCGTCTATTGATTACGATTATGGTCCCGACCGAAGATACAATCACTCCTTTGACACTTATTCTTTGTAATCGAAAAGTAGTTTGTGGTCACATCATTTGTCCAGGGTATCAATGATCCCAAACAAAAAACCCTAAAACCCCAAAGGGAGACGTCTGAATGACGTTCATGATTTCAATCCACCATCGGGACGAATGGAGCATTACGCTTTATTCAGTAGAAACCAGTTTGTGATACACAGTTGTGGCTCCATTGTTGTGCAAGGAAGGATGCCAAATGAAAAGTAATGTTGATACTAGTAAAGTATAAATGATGGTCGTTACGTTCACAGATGGTCTCAGCTTATTGTGGTATCGTGAACGATGTGGCAATGGAGGATTTGTCCATGTTTTAAGAACACGCCATTGATTTAAGGCATCCATGCGAAATCTTCGCCACACTCAACTCTTTTTCTGCCCACATGGGCATTTTTGAAGTAAATATCCTTGAATTTCTCATGGTCGTTTATAAGTTTGAAAACTTTCAACTCGATATAGAAGATTTCGAAAAGGAGATAAGTGTCCTTCGTGTTTACCTACTTAAACACACAGATAAAGTGGTAAATAACCTTTTATTGCCACTTCAAATTTTTGCACAGTTTCAGGAGCAAACTCTTCAGAGATTTTCCTAGCCATAATAGCATAACATTGGACTCCCAAAGGATCCTTTGCAAATATAACACTAGGATATGATAATGGTCCTTTTTGTAGCGCGTTGCAAAAGTTTTTCTTGACTTTTGTCCAACTAAAACAAAAAGAAAAAGATGAAAGAAAAAGAAAAAAACTCGTTGAAACAATCGAAGGAGACGGCATTAAAGGGAAACTTAAAAATACGTTATGAAAAGTTATCCTTCGAGGATAAGTTTTCCGAGGCGAACACACTTCACACCAGCCGCTCTGATGGTAACCGTAAAATCCAATTTTAGAAAACGCTAAACCATATTTCAGTTTGGTCCAGTTGGACCCTCCCTCGAGTTACCCACCCTACACACCCTAATTAGGGTAAAAGCACACTCGATTGGTTCGACAAGGGTCGTCCAGAAACGATTGAAATCCCAATGGGCATTCCACAGTCTCACCGGCTCACCACACTCTTGGGGGTACTAGGTTTCACTTGCAGATTATTTTGGATTCATATCCTTGTTCTCAATATTCGTGTTAAATTTCGTGTGTTTGCGTTTGTTCTTTAATGGAAATCGCAGCAGGGTAACTAGAGACACCTAGCGCTGAGAACCGCAACATGAAAGGAACATTAATCAAATCCGAGCGAGGGAGTTTTAATGGTTTCTAAAAATATGTACATGTGCAGCCATGCTTGATCTGGTGGCAGTGGTTCATTGGTTTGGTTCCATCTGTGATATACGGAATTTTTCGTTGCCTTTTCGTTGCCCCTATTTTTGCTTTTCCGAGGGAGGAATGTGTCCCTGGGGACTGATGATGTAGTTTATGGTAGGTAGAACTTTAGACGACTATGAATATATTTTGTCGCATTTTTTGTTGATTTCCTTGAGGCTTTTTTTACGCCACAAGGAATTTTGAAGGAGGATACGGTTGACACTTTGATATCATTTTCTTGAAATCTTTAGGGAATAGGGAACAAAATCCCTTATTGAACGTAAAGGATGAGAGCAAAAGTATTGAGTGTCTTAAGATGATAGGTGCATTATCGTAAATTGTGCTTTTTGCCAGGAGATTATACCAAAGTGTTTTGAGAATTATCCTTGATGTAGGGCGGGACTCCGTACCGTATCCCATTCAAAATCAAGTGGTCTTGCTGTGTGATTTTATCTTGTTCAAGCTAGTTTATGTTTTATGAAGTTTTGTAATGACGTCGAAAGTATTTCCATGATTTACTGCGGTCATTCCTGCTTTGCTCCTACACTGTGGAGCCACATGGTTTAGATTGAGCATCACCATCAGTCTATCGATTTATGGATCAGCTTAATAAACCGTGAAGGCAATCCAACCACCAAGACGCAGAGAACTGAAGATAGAGAGAGTAATAGACTGATATAAGTCCGGGTTAAGGCCAACGATACATTTCATGTCCTCATCGACACTTACGATGACACTCATCTTCTCTACACGAGAATTGAAGATAAAACGAGACTTGAAGTGAATTATGACGAGGCTAAGTATATGTTGTGTGTGTGGAATACCAGGCAATGAAGCAGCTGATGAAATGGCCAGAAAGGCCTCAGCCCTAGACCGGGAACAAGCGAATAGCACGGTCAAACCTCTACTCTGCAACCTTAAGGCCAAAATCGAACAAAGGTCAATAAATAGAAGCAAATAACAGATGGAGATCACTAACCACCTGTGGAATATCAAGAAGGCTGTGGCCAAAGAACGCTGGGATGAAAACAAGCAGACTCCTGCAAAAGGACAGGAAGTCTCTGTAAATGCTGATAGGAGTCCCAACTGGCCATAACATGCTAAAATATCACATGAAAAAACTACGTCTGAGCGACGATGACATCTCCAGAGGATGCGGTGATGAAGAGGCCCATTTCCTCTGTCACTGCTCAAGCCTCTGTCAACTCAGAAACAGAACCCTCGGCAAATTTTTCTTCGACCATATCGATGAGCTGTCAGATGGATCACCGTCCGGATGGCTAGAAAAAAGACTATAATACCACGGTAGGAAACAAAATCATAGGTCCACATGGATCTAAGTGTGATGAGGATGTAACCATTCTCATCAGCCCGCTAACCTTACCTAACGTAGTATAAGTTGTCAGTAAACAAGACAGCAGGAGTTCACGGCATTAGGCAGAAGATCTTTGAATCTCAGTCGCTAGGCTTAAGACGACAAGGAAGTTCGAACAACGAACTAGTTCGGGATCTCTTTCAAAACCCTGCCAGAGCTTAGGGTAGAAGGAAAGTCTGGCACATCAACCGAAATCGTGCATTCCTCACACTTTAAATCAGTTCACTCGGAGTCGTGCCGCAAGATTAATCGGTTCGAATGCAAGACCACCACCATAAGCTGTTTCCACATCTCCTACCGTTCATTGAATCTCCATAGAAAGTTTTTTCAAATCAGTCGCAGCTTCCTCTAAAGGTTAGATGCTGTGATAGTCGGATCCCACATTTGCTGTGGCCTGTGGCCATGAAAACATAAGTTGTTGTCACATTTTTAGCATGAAAGTCACGCACTCCTTTCCGGTCTGAACATAATAGTCTCCCTAACATTATTTCGTTACCGACTATCGACCAATAAACTGAGCATGACTACACAACATAGTACATCTCCATTTCCTCTAAATGACATCATTAAGTGTGCTTCGAACATCCATCGCAGTTACTTGGATGTCGCCCATTTGAAGTTGTTTAGCTAGTCCTCGTCTGCCATCATCTGTGCCGTCAATGCTGTGAATCGTTTTAACACCAGGCCTACCCCACTTGACAAGGCACTTATCCTTTTTCCAGCATCCCAACATCACAGAGTGGGGACCAAAACGATGATGCCTGCCTAATAATCAAAAGGACTGTCAATGTCAACGCCATGCGAGAGTGTGTCACTTTAGTAGTATTACCGACACGAGCCTTAAGGGAAATCTACTATGTTACGCTCCACCCTAATGCAAATTGGCATGACGGATTACTTACAAACGCATGTACATATGTGTATACAGTGATTACAATATAATTGGATTTATTTTACTCACCGCTGTAATAACTGTTATCCGAATATCCGAATTTTCCGGCGGTCCTACCTCCCACAGGCATTTTGTTGTTAATTTGTTTGTTGGCTTATTCGTCTCCAGACGGTGTGTGATAGAAGGGCAGTCGAAGCACGTTCAGTTTAGTCTGCAACAGGTCATGGTATCCTGGAAGATAAATCTTGGAAATTTTTTTTTTTCCTTAGAACAATGGTGTGCGTGTAAATTGAGAGATAAAAGCCCAAAAATAAAAAAACAGGAAACCAAAGACGCACATAAGTCTGACGTTGAAATGCTTCTTGATGCCTTTTGAAGTATGTGCGAGTGATGGGGCTTTTGATGTCGAAAAAAACACTCACATCTCCTTCGGGAGGAAAGGAAAGGAAACATATTGTGTGTTATTAAAATAATAAAATGCCAAGGATAACATTACCACCCGCAGTAAGTGGTAATGAGAAGCTGGGATCCCTGCAGTGAGTGAGTGGAACTTTGGTCATGCGGGCACCACAGCCAAATGGACAGTAACTTGAACTTTTTGTCGAAAGACGTATTTCGTATTCCAACAATGGAATTCGTTGGGTACTAAGTGTGGAATAAATTTTCAAGGAATTTTAGAAAAGTTTCCATTCCAAATGGAGGGTCGGTCCTTCAGCGGTTCGTTAAGGGGAGATTCAAGACTGTCGTGTTTGGTGTAAATTTATTACAAATGTCCTTTTATATTTACATACACAAACTCTGTGGGATACATACTCGGTACTTGTGTGTGAAATGGAATTTAAATACAATCCAATCAACCGCTTGTTAATACAATTTTATTTTTTGTTATCCTGCTCATGACAGAGAAGTTGAAATTCATGACCAAGGACAGAGAGAAGTTGTGTGAATTATTTAAAAAAAAAAAAAAAAAAACCAATTCTTTTTATGTCCCCTGGTGGCAGGGATGTGAATGTAAGGACTATACGTACACGTGCGAAGAAAATTTCTTTGTTTCCTCACATATCTCCTTTTGGTTCGATAAAAAGTATGAGCATGAGAAATCTGCTAGCATCCTTCGGTCCAGGATAAGTGCTTCTTTATTTTATGAGCATTGCTATAAATACTTCTAAGTTTATGAAGATTATTCAGACATAGTTCTAGGCGACAGTTTTGGAATTGAGATGTCTGAAAGGTGTTTTTTGTCTGATGTCACTGAGAGCATCATCAGCAAGTTCAATGTTAAGCAGCAGGATAACCCATGACGCATCGATAAATCTAGTTTATACATCGACAGAACCCATAAACGTTGAACGAAACTGTAAAGTGAACGGAAGCAAAGCATATTTACCCTTGAGGTTTGGTTCATGTTCATTTCTACTTGTGATTTTTTTTTTCATTGCGTTGTCCAACTGAAACTTTTGATTTATCTTCTCGGTATTGAGTTGGAAAATACCTCTTACCTACCTAGCGAGGACCTAAAACCACTACGAACTACAAGGTCTTTTGCGTTAAGCAACTTTTTCCCACAACTGGAAAATGTTGGTATTCTATTTCTAAGCAAGATCGAGGTCATGGTGCTTTCAATTGAGCGGTTAACTATTTCTAGGAAGATGAATATACTATTCGCAGTATGGTGGATACATTTGAATCTACTGGTTCAGTAAACGATCAACCAACACCCGTACTTCGACGAAATGCAAGATCTGTCGAAAACATCGCCGCTGTCCGGAATCCGAGGCAATCGATTTCGCATCGCTCACAAGAACTCGGCCCTTCGTAGAACACAACTTGGCGAAAATCATCTTCAGCGATGAGGCCCATTTCTGGATGAATGGGCACGTCAACAAACAAAATTGTCGAACTTGGGACGGTACCAATCCACATGAGATCCAAGAGCGTCCAGTGAATGGATTTTGGATTTTGGGCTGGCGGTGTCATCGGTCCATATTTCTTTGAGAACGACGTTGGCCAGGCCTATAGGTCGATGATTACCAAATTCTTTTGGCCTGAATTGGATGATATGAACACCATGCGAATAAGCCCCAACCACAGTGGTCCTCAAAGCCAACATAACCCATGCCATCGGTCAAATTCAGCCTGATTTATGCGCTAGAGTCATGAAAAATTTGACATTTCGGATGCGCGCCACGCAGAGAAGCCGCGGCAGACTTTTGAACGATGTTACATTCCATACATAATGGCATGGATAGGCCTTTCAAACGAACACAAATGATTTGATAATATCTCACACACACCTTGTTTTATTTAAATTTAAAGATAGGAAGCTCTTAATGAAAGACCCTTTATTTTAAGCAGAGTCGGCAGTCGGCACATGTCAGCTTGTTGAGATGCTTGTTGAGTGAGCACTGTCGAATAAGGAAGTCTGTCAGGAGGTTTGCATCACACTTGCTTAGTGCAAGAACTACTTAATTCATTTCTTGGATTGTAGAAGTCCTGCAGATGAGTTGCATTTTAAGAGCTTCTCTTGTTGCTCCCATGAGTTAAGCTCTAACTTAATGTGGGTAGTGGATAAGCCGCAGAAGAGAAGGGGACCTATAAAGTTGATTGAATTCGTTGTCTGGCGAGCTCACCGCCGATTTCGTTGCCTTCAAGGTTTTTGTGTCCGCGAAGTCAGTAGATGAAAACTTTGTTGCAATCAGCAACCTGTTTAATGGTGTTTAAACAGCATAAGTGGTCGACGTGGCTTAGTGGTTAGTGCTTTGGATTGCTAAGCGAGAGACACAGGTTCGATTCTCCTGCAAGAGTATAATCCGTCATAAAAAGCTTCTCAATTCGTCGTTCGGAGTCGGCATTTAACTGTAGGTCATTTCCATTCATGCGAAGAATATAACACGCACAACATGAATGGTTGTGAGAAGCTAGACCTTGGCTCTCTATGAGCTGCCGTGTCAAATATACATAGATACAGACAGCATAAGTCGAAAATATGATAGCTCAGGCAGTAAAATAGCTTCTCTTCTGATAAATTTACGTCGCAGGAGTGTCTGACTATGGACTTTGTTTATCGATGCTCAGTCAACGCTACCAGCGCTGAGATCAAACGAAGAATATTTTTTGCCAAATGCTAAGTTTGGCTAGTTCAACGGCCTGGATAAGGCTACTTTACCCAGGATAAGGCAAAAATATAAAAACAAACTTAATGGGCTGTGTAGCTACATCGACTAGACCCCGAAAGATAGAATTCCTACTTACTTAAGCGATTCGACACGAATTTGTTTCCATATTTTGAAACTTAAGCCGTCATGACTCATGACCTTTCCGCATCCATATGCTTTGAGGGGATGAACGAGAATTAAGTAGAATGGACCTCAACCATCAATGTGACTCTTCCCTGATTTAAAGTGAGACTTATGATACGCTCTCCGGATATCCAGTTTGAAAGTTACAAAACTCAATTTGTTAACATTAACCACTTCTTTTTGAGAACATCCCTGAAAAAATCATTAATCTTCCAAAGTATCTTCGGAAAAAACAAGAGATTCCTTCTCAAAAACTCTTAATCTCGACACATCGTTGCTTATCCTCTTCATTACTGTCACACATGTCTAAAGTTTTTCCGACACCGAAGCACATCGAATAAAATAATCATTTAAATGACTTGGGTTCATTATCAGTGCTCTACCTTCATCTTGAATCGCCTTACTTCTTCAAGAACTTAATGCTCAACTACGCCTTTATCTGATGACAGGTCCTTGAAATTTTTTGAATTTTAATTTCGAAAATTCCATTTGTTACGTGACACATCTTGATGTACAAATGATTAGATTCCTATGACAGCACTACCCTAAGCCACATCAAATTCAATCCCATTTTCAGCGGCCATATACAATCCCTTTATCCTTCGGGTAGAGGGGTTTTTTTTTTATTTGCATGTTGATCTGTTACAAATAAATAGAAACGCGTGTAGAAATACGAAGGCGGGTGGGGGGGCTCTTCAAAAAATACGCACACAAATTCGACAACCGAAACTTTTGTAGCCTTTTGATTGATGTGTTGTGTATCTTCTCGTCGCCAATGAAATCAATTCAATTATGGCGTTTGTCAATCATACCCTGCCAAGTCCTGAATGCACAAGTCGTAATAAATTTTAAATGCAATCAACAAAGTTCTCACTTTAGACCCATAAATCCTGCGAGGAGTAAACTTTTACACCGCAACCACTCGTTTCAGCTTCCAAAGTTGAGGTTATGGCACTCCCTTGGATTAATATTCCAAAGGATATGCTATTGCAGCAAATCAAGGATTAATGCTGGATATTTATTCGGTTGCTAAATTGGATGGGGTTAAACCGCAAAGCAAACACAAGTGTGTGGGTCGTATATTGCCAAACAAATGAGTGGAGAGAACCTTAAGCTGCCGGAAGTCGGCACATAAGTTTCAAGCTAGTTACACGTATGATTTCACGCACGACTAGGGTGGCTTTGGTTGGAATAATTTGTTTGCGTTTCATTCTGCACGAGGAAGTATTACAGTTGTGGGTATTTCGTCTGGTGTGGCCATAGGAAAACTACAGATTCCAGATGTGTTGCATCATGATACGCAATTAATCTCCACATATTCCTAGATGGCAGCTGGCGACGGAGATTTGCAATCAATTTCGAAAAGTATACAAAGCAGGATGATGGTCTGGTTTAGACCAATTTTCTCCTATGAGGGAGGGAGGCGGCAAAACTTTTCGCAAAAAATATTCATAGACCGCTTAGCAAAGTTTGGTTAAATAGGTTTCAGGAAATTGAGTAGGGAAACTACCAGTAACGATAAAAATAGGGGCGGATTGGACTGTGAGATAAATATCTTGTGGCTAAGGTGGTTCGATGCAGATGAATTTCCCTTCTTGCTGTGGTTGCGAAAACCATCCAAAAGTTTGTCTATATCAGATACCTGCTGTTGACGTCAAGACTTAGGCCAACAGCAAGGAGAGTGACTTTTGCAAGAGGAAAAAGAAAAAAAGTTTTATGAAAGTTCTTTGGCTCATTAGAGGTCATTTGGCCAAATCAGCAGTTTTCGACTGTCAAACAGTAAAATTTGGACCGAAGTGGTCAAATGAATTTCAGTCGTGAACACTTGCTTTTAGCACCCTTCGTCGCCTATGCAATGTCATATGAACTCTAATCGTGAGCGCTCTTTTTTAGCACCTTTCATTTGCTTTACACTTCAGGGGTAAACAGGAAGATGAGTATTGAAGTTGTGAGAATAACAAAAAGTTACCCATCAGCTATATGGTCTCCGCTAGGTTAGGTTAGGTTAGGTAGGAGGATTGACGGGGAAGGAAGTCCTTTCCGCGTCAAACTTAGGTCAATGTAGACCCATTGTGATGCCCTAGGGGTTTCAGCCCCCTTACAAGGAACCATAAGCCTAAGTTCTATCAAGCCAGCCCGCAGTTGTGTATATCAAGCACCGACTTGCTGGACAGTTCTTCTAGATCCTGGAAAAGATGTCTGCCTAGGATTTTAAATCTAGTATGGTAGAGTGCCGGGCAACGACAGAGGAAGTGTGGAGTATCCTCATCTACTTCCTCGTCACCACATCCCCTGCATCTCCGCTAACAAGCGGTTCAGTTGTTTAAGATGTCATCTTGCAAGTGTGACCAGAATTCAAAGAGCAAGCTGGTTGGTGGGAACGGGATTGATAAGACCTTCAAAACTCGATCTAATCCCAGTATACGTCCACTGTAGCAATAAAACAATAAAAAGGCACTTAGACTGCACCGATGGCCCACCAATGAGATGTATCAACTACACCATCCCCTGTCTAGCAAAAAGATCTGCTTAGCTTCCGAGTGTGGGTCCTGAGTCCTATTTTAAAGTATCTCTTAGCAATGAGTACACCGTACACACTGAACACTGAGCTAACACTAAAGGTCTGACATAAGCGAAAGGGTTCATCAACTCAACCAAGAAGTTACATGAATTGAACAAGGGTGGGGTAAGGACGTCCTAAATAGTCACTGCCGTACTTTGCGGAGATCAAAAAGAGACGAACGTATTCATTGTAAATGCCCGCAATGACAGCCTACTTCGTCTTAGGTGGGCTAATCCGAGTCCGAACGCGACTGTGAGGTCTTTTGCGTTGAGCACCTTTTTCCTACAACTGGAAAATGTTGTGATTCTAAGCAAGATCGAGGTCATGGTACTTTTGGATGAGCGGTTAACTATTTCTGGGAAGGCATTCATCACCTTACTGAATATATTTTTGCCTGTTTTGAGCTATGGCGGGACATTTACAGAAAGCCTACGCCGCAGTTCCATAATATTTCAAACAGAGTCGGCAAATGTCCGTGGGACACATGTTCAGCTTGTTAGGATGCATGTGAGCATTGTCGAGTGAGGAAGTCTGTTAGGAGCTTTGCATCACACTTGCTTAGGGCTAGACCTTCTTACTTCACTTCTTGGATTGTAGAAGTCTTTCAGATGAGCTGCATTTTGAGAGCTTCTCTATGGGAGTCTTATGGAGCTGTTTAGTCCTCGCTTCTATTTCTATGGCCATTAGAAACTTCGTTGTTCTCTGCTTGAAAAGACCCATGAGAAAGGTCTTTCGAAGTGACTCCAAGAGCTTGGCTTTTTTTGTCCCGGCCTTTAAAATTGATTACCTACGCCGGTCGTGTTGCACTTCGATTATCTTAGTCCATCCGAGTTGTGCCAACAAGTATGCTACAAGAAATTTTCATCGAATACACCAACCACTATCTCCTGCGGATATGTCACGAAATAAAATAATTTTTTGTTACAACATTCGGCTTTTCTCCTCGGTCTTGAAAGTCTACGATACATAATCATTAGGTCAACAGGGTGAGAATGTTATGATTTCTTGGAGAAACGTTTTGTCTTCTGTTTTTTTTACGAGAAAAAAGCAACACGCAACATATGGATTCCATCTCGACAGACATTATTTCACGCCTCTGCAAAACCTACTAAACGAATGGCGTCGTATTGACTATACAATAACAGCCAATCAATCCTAGTTAGAGCATGGCCCCTTGGTAATGACCACTCTAATAATAATCCTAATAAATCTAATATGTCCCTATCTGTCATCAATTATTTCTTATAATTAATCGTCCTCTGACGCAAACGTAGAATACAAATAAGCTTGATTTTCCAGATTTGTACCAAGATAATTGCGTTGCCACGTTAACGAAGATTCCATGTTGACTTATTAAACCTACGAGAGGTGCCTTTCTTTTGGGCATTTACTTTAACCCAAGAACGAAGCTTTAATGAGTGGAATTATCTGTCGGGAAAAGTTGCCACAGTGATTCGATTTAGCCGTCGTCGGCGCACCCTAATTAACCTTTTTTTTTCTCCTCGAGCTAGTCCCATTGATGATATTTATCCTGTGGGATGATTTAGCCAAATAAGGAATCATTAATTTTCTTTAACTGTTTGCCATTCATCGAACGGTAATACTCTTTTCATCATCCGTCACCAGCTTTTGGAGGAGGAGATCATCTTTTTTATCCTTTAACCTTTGTCATTCTTTCCAAGTGAAATTCCATTTTTTGCGTTCATATCCTTGAAACGAAAATTAATCCTTTTCTATAAAATTTATTGTCAGCTGGTCTTTAAAGGAAAAGCTAATTATTTTCAATGGTAAGTCATTTTAAAGGACAGACACTTCTCTTTTGATGGAATTTTGTTAAGGAGTAGCAGAAACTTGGTTTTATGTTCGTCTGTTTAAACTTTTTTATTGAAGAATCTCCTAAATACACTCTTCCTCTTGGCAATGTAACCGATTCCTCCATATGTTAGTTTTGTGGTCCTTAAATGTTATTGGCTTCGGACTAATCGCTGCGAAAGATTGCTAAGCAGTTACGCCAACACATCAGATCGTTTAAAACTCATTTGCCAGATCAATGTGATGACATCTGGAAGGAAAGTTTCCTAGAAGGGTTTGCAGTTCTTTCTTTTCCTTCTCCTTCCTTAACTTTTTCCTAATTAGTTGTGTTCATTACTCCTTATCCTCAGTCTCCTAGACCTAGACATTCTGTCCTGAGCTGTCACTTCTTGTATGTTCAACGCGATGGTGTCGACAAGGGATGGGGCTTATCTTACGTATAGAGAAGATTTGCTCATCGGGATTCAAGAATCAATTGATTAGAATGCCTCAAGGCTTCGTGTGTGGCTCTATGCTTTTTCGTACGTTTGTAAATAATGTGCCTATAGTTTGGTATTGATCAGTAAAGGAAGAGAAGACCCGAACTCACCATCAGCTTCTGTGTATGGTGGACACGGCAGGGAAGTTTCCGAAGAAGATGTTGAGGCAGTGACTCAGAGCAGGAGTAAAGAGAGGAGGTGCCCTAAGAAACAAGAGACAGCACGGATTTAGAAAAGGATACTTTTTTTTATAATTCACTAGCGCTAAAAGGGGTTATGAATACCCGTATGATGCTATTCACACAGCGCTGGTGTTGGTGTAGTGATTTTGAAACTCAGGTGGTATTAGGTTTCAGTCTTTTTGCTCCGAAAGTTGGTGTCCAGAGTGAGAGGGGGGGAATTATTGGTACTGTTGCCATTGCTTATAATTCACAGTATTTCTTTCGAACATCCCGATATCATTAGTACGGTCAGCTCTTCAAGCCATATGACCACCCTACTGCCAGCGTTATGCCTACGCAGTAGAGTTGACATCAGCTTTTTTCCGCAGTTGATCGACTTTTTTTTTACATCGGGATTCGAACCTGGAACCTTCAGTGTGACAAGCGATGATGCAACCAGTACACCATGGCCACCCCTATTTTTTTTTATCGATTTTAAGGCCGCGTCTGGCATTATTGTTAAGACAAGCTGTACAGAGCAATATCTAGTCTTGGCATCCCTGTCAAATACATCCTTCTGTACACGTTGTTATTGGAGAATGCCCGCTGCTCCATCAAGGTTAATAACTACCTCACCGATACATTAGGCAGCACCTAGCGCTCTCCATAGTCATTTTCCTCAGACGCACGAGTTTCGCACGGGTGCCAAGACTTAACATGGCTTTGTATATCTCGTTATGCTGTCACATGTGGCTACGACTGATGAAAAGGTTTAATAATTGAGAATCAAGTTCCACTTTCTTTTGTATTTTCTACTCCACCCTCCTCAGCTTCCTCCGACTTATGTTGAAATACACATGAAAGGATAATGCTTAGTAAATACCATTTGTGAGTTAACAAAGCAACAAATAAAGCCATAAGACTGTTCCATCTTAGCTATTTAACACGCCTTCCTGTCAATATCCTGTCGTACACATCGTTTGCCATCTACAACAGGATGTTCTCTGTTTCCCACTCACAATACGATTGTTGTTCGTTCCATGATTGCTTCTCAAAATATTTGTCCTGTGTACCTAAACATTCACGAATCTTTCCCTCAACAACCAATCAGTCCAGAACACTTGGAAAAATTCTTCGAAAAAAATTTAATCCAAAATCACTTCATCATAGTGGAAGGCATTGAGAGCATATTGAAATAAATCCCCTCAAGGCGATTAATCAATTACAATTCAATCCACGAAGCTTGGGTTTTAAATGTGAAAGCCAGCACCAATCGAAGAAGCGGGGGGAAAGTGAATTAACGAGTTCCCATCGACAAATGCCAAATGACGCCTTCTCTTCATCGACTCCTCGGAAATTGAATCGGATTCCAAGGAATAAATATAAACTAAGTGAAACTCACTTACACAAACTGTATCGTAAACTTTAGCAATTACCGTACATTTCACTTGGTTTCGAGTTACAAATGAACGTTGGAGGGGTGTGTGCCACGAAACTTTTAACTAATTTCATTCGCACTGAAATCCGATAAAGAAATCTGTAATAAGAGCGTGCCATACCCGTATCCAATAACTTTTGTTTATTTCCCTTCCGATTGTGGGTAACCTAATTAGGCGTGTGAATCTATGGTAAGCACCGTGAAATGGCGGTTGATCCTTGCGACGATGACACATTGCCTGTAGGAAGTACCAGCTTGCAGCTGAAATGTTTGAGAAATTTACCAACAATCTTTCACATATCTTTGGTTGAGTGTGTCATCTGAAAAAGGGATCACGCATTGGGATTGCATTCCCGACACAGGTTTCTATATCCAACGTACGTGATGTTTTAACTCGTATGCATTCGGAAGGAGAGTGCATGAAAACGAACATTCGAGCACATAATCAAATGCTTTTGATGCATTTCGTGTGAATTCAGAATAAACGTGCATCCTTGCTGTTCCTTGTCACTACTCAGGACAAGAAGATTTTTGGTGCGAAATAAACCTTACGGGGAACAGTAGCATGTGGTGTGCATGAGTATTATACTTAAGTGCAATTTCATTTCAGTTTCATTGTGTGTGTGTGTGTGATATAAAGTGGGACACTAGTGATCAAATGTATGCAATCATAGAAGGGCCAATTCAAATGGTGATGGCTTGGAAAACTCATAAGAACCACCATTGACATCAACGCTCTGATCCGAAAGAGTCTTCGGAGGAACAACGCTGTTACGAAAGACCTTGCCAACTTACAGTGGGCTACTGGAGGCAGTTAGTTAAAGACTAGGTTGACTCGAGAAGCTTATTGGTTGGAGCCCAAGTTTATTCCGAATTATAGCGCACCTAAGGTAGGCATGCCAACAGAATGGGTATCCCTTCCAAAAATGTCTGCAAAAGCTGTACAATTGAGAAGGAGGAAGAAACTGTAGCACACTTTTTTACATTTGCTCTGCCTAACTAAGGCGGATAACCTTAGTAGGACTTCAGTGACCTACCCAAGCTCGATAATTTCAAAATAAAGAGCTTTGTCTGTGAATTTGAATGGTTCTGGTATGGAGTGGAAATGACCTTACAACGATTGGGCTTCGAACAGCATCTCTCTTTAGAAACAAAGGAAATTCAGCATGCAAGGTTCCGGATGCTGATAGTCCGGTACTGTACGTGGTAGATCACAATGGATCTACATTTTGGTCTAAATGTGTCCCTACCCAAGCGAGGACAGCCACCTAATCCGAGGAAGTACGTAGGCAGAAAGTTGCCAATGTCTAACGATGCAATGCTCAAAAGTGCGTCTATGCAATAGCCTTTTAAAAACCTTTTACAATCTAGTGCCCCTAGAGCTCTGGAGAAATTCTGAAAAAGAAACACTAGAAGAGACAGACAAGGAAACGAGTCAATAAACACGTTGTAAAACGAGGTTCCCGCAGTCAAATTTGAAAAAAGAGCAAAATGGACCTCAACAGTGACTTTCGTGTCAAGGCATTCATCTATCTAGCCTAACGTTAACAAACACGCTTACTTACTTACTTATCAGGCCAGCGACCCAGTGAACTAATGATTCTTCCATCCTTCACGGTCCCGAGAACTCTGCTTCTAGTTTACTAGACCAAGGCTTCAGGCGTCCACGATTGCCTGATCTTTAAACCGGAGGTTTGGTCTTGCTCTTCTTCGTGAACCAGGTGGCTGGGATTCAAAGATCCTCTTAGCTAGAGCATTCTCGTCCATTCCTTCGATGGACGAATTTTTGCCTTCCGGACTACATCCACTTTCTTTGTACAGCTCGTAGAGTTCGTGGTTATATCTTCTCCTCCATTCGCCCTCCTCCTTTCTTTCGAAGGATCCTAAGATCTGCTCCGCTGTCTTACTTATCGTCCAGCATTCAGCTCCATAAAGCGAGACTGGCAAGATCAGGGTTTTGTAGAGCATGATTTTGGTCCTTCGAGTTAGGAGTTTGGACCCTAGTTGTTTGGACAAACTGAAGTAGCAGCGGTTGCCTATGGTTATCCTTCGTCGAATCTCCACTGGGGTGTCATTTGTGGAGTTAATATCTGCCCCGAGGTAGATAAACTCCTTCACTACCTCAAAATTATAGCTGTCAATTGTTAGGTTTTGACCTAGACGGTGTTCGACGGATAGGTTTTTTGTAGACAGCATGTTATTTACTTTATCCTCGTTAATCGTGAGACCAACTCGTTGCGCTTGTTCTTTAATTGCCGTGAGAGCCTCAATAATGGCACGCTGGGAACGGGCGTATCCCAGCAGCTGAATGGATTTGTTAAATAAAGTGCCTTCTGTGTTTACGCCGGCCTTCCGCACTATCTGCTCCAGCACAAGATTAAACAAACACGCAGAATGTATTAAACTGAGGATTTAACTTCACTCCCGTTCGAAAATATTTCTCCCCCACTGTACCTTAAATTTATGCTTTTTTTGGAATGATTTTCTATCTCAAAGCAGAAAACTGTAGAACAAGTTCAAAATAGCATGTAGGGACCATCGAAGAAGTAACGATTCAAATGGAAAATACATTCCAACAGGACTTGCAACATAAAATGATGAGTTTATTTGAAAACTGACTTCTCAAGGAAATGTTGCTTTACTCCATTTTACTTTTGCATTATACAGACTGCTCCATCTATCAGATTGTTATTGTTCTGTGCAAAGGATTTTATAACTCTTCCTCCACATGTAATCCATTTATGCTGTAGTTTTGGTTGATCTTTACCATTAAAGCCACAACGCCTGAGCCATATCCATCGATAAAAGTTCTCCGATGGGATTTCAAAACTTTAATTTTAGTGATATCCCAACCGTGATATGACGGTAATAGGATTTCGAATCTTCTAAGTGCTTATTCATTGGATTATTGGATTTAAGTTTCAATATTATGAAAAAAAAACTGTGGACTCAAATGCGGTTTTGAACAAAACTCCTTATTTCAATGGAAGGACATTTCAACTTTTTTTTTTTTATAAAAGAGAATCCCGGGAGAGCCAAAACTTGAATTGAATTTTAAGTTTTATTTGACTAGACCGGACAAAGTGACAAAGTAAACTTTAAACTTTTTGTGATTTTGGTTTTGCTTTCAAGTCGAAAGGGACAGATGTGATAAAAGTTTTTTAAGCTGACATTAAAAAAAAAAAAGTCGCTCTATCTACAGTTTTTCTACAAGGACATTCCTGTCAGGAGCCAGTGGAATGATTCCAAAGGAGTACCACCAACGTATCAAGAGAAATCTTTTGTGAAATGATGCGTGACGAAGAGTTTTAAGCCAGTTCAGTCGAAGTGGTCGTTTAAGGCTACCTAGCAAAGAAACCAATGAGCGTTATAACGTTTTTTAAACACCGTGATGTCACGTAAGACATCCAACCAGTGGAATTCAGAAAAAAGATTAGATATCCAATTGAATTCTTTGAGATTTTCTTAAAGTCGTCGAAGAAGAGCTTGCCCATTGTTTGAAGTCTGGTTCTAGTTACTGCCGCACATCAGCACAGAAAAGTAAGATAGAGTTTCAGTACTGACCAGTGGCTCGTGCAAATACCCTTAGGAAGACAGCCTAACTGGCTGAGCTCATACCTGCACAGTGCGCTTCGACTAGAACTGTCCACCAATTCCATGAGATTGAACTACAAGTTTCTGCAAAGTGAGTAAAGCGCACTTATAAGTGTCCAATGACACACAAAAGTACAATCTGCCAAGCGCAAGGACCTATTATTTATTCTGTCTCCGTATATGCTTCAACTAGACAACAATCAGACACAGATTTCGATAATTTATTCTGCATCTGCTGGAATAAATTTACAGCTCTTTGTTTAGTCATAATTCATATCGTTTTCATTTTCAAATCGATGACCTCCCTAAAGAAGGAACCTATAATGGAATCGAAAGAAAAGCCACTTATTGTACAAGGTTACTGCCTTGAGAAAAGGCCTTTGACCGAAACGTTTTGACCATTGTCTTTTATTCATAGACATCGCTAATAGATCAGCTCTTAGTAACCAGAATCGATTCAAATAAAAGCAAAGAGAAAGGAAGATATATGTGGGTATTAGTGACATGATATCCTGGAATCTGGGAAAAACTCGCAGCTAGACAGTTTGACGTTGATGGAAGCGTTTAAATTTCAAGAACTTAAGACCGACCACTATATGATAAGAGAAGGAGAAAATCAGGCGTTTGCCTCAAAGGAAACAAATTCAGGGGCCTGCATCAGTCCAAGCAAAGGTCTTAGAAACTAAGTGTAATAGTCTCACTTTCATAACACAAACTCGTTAATAAGTTATAGACATGTATAACCCATGACTCGCAGAACCTCTAGAAATCCATGAGGAAAAAAGAAAGCTAACGCCCGTACTGATGGAATGGGGAATTCCAAGCTCTTCCAAGCAAAGCTAGAAAAGAGTTTAATTGAGCTAAACTGGCACAATGGAGTCGCTTAGACCATGGAAGGTAGGTAAGTAGGTATGTAGAAGTGGTTAAAACTGGTGAACCTGCCAGAGACACGAGTAGCGCGGATGCACCATTTTGATACCACAACTCACGTGACCTGGATGTTGATGGGCGTAGCTAAGAGTGTAACCCTTGAAAATGTTGCCCTTGATGAGTCCCATCGAAGAGCAGACTGACTCCGCACAGGAACCCCGCTGGCATCCAGGCTAAAACCACATATAGCTAACGCGTCGGCTCTCTCGAGTAACGTTCAACTTGCGTTTGCCTGCTCTTTGTGGTAGTAGGGCTGAAGCTAAATATATTGCAGGCTTCTCTAATCGCTAGTACCTCCGCCTGGAAGACACTCGAAGAGTCTGGGAGGCGGTACGATTTGGATACGTTCAGTTCCGCTGAAAAGAACCCTACTCCAACGCCACACTCCATCTTGGAGCCGTCGGTGAAGATTGACACTTGGTAGTTTGATAGGGGTAAGTTATTGTTCCATTCCGACCTTTCCGGAAAGTGAACCTGAATATTGTTATTGAATTGGAGTGTGGGAGTCGTGTAGTCAGTTATGGTCGAGGCTAAATCCCTAGGTAGCGGGTCAAGACCCTTACTATGGCCATAAGGTTTTGGTGACCAAAGCTAAGATTCTCTGGGTCTGATAGCACTACACGAAACGATGTATTTGATGTGCAAGTCCAGGGCCAGGATATGGAGGAGCACGTTAAGAGCTTCTGACGGGCTCGATCGAATCGCTCTTGTGGTCCCAATATCAGCTGTTCGTTGGACTCTTCTAAGTTTTGTGATGTTGTAAGCTTTGCTTAAGGCGGGCCACCACACTAGCGAACCATAAGTAAGGATTGGACGAACTACGGCATTGTACACCCAAAGGACCATCTCAGGTTTCAGTCCCCACCTTTTGCCAAAGGTCTTACTGCAGGCATAGAAGGCGACGACGCATGCTTTCTTTACTCTGTGTTCTATGTTAAGTTTCCAGTTGAGCTTGGAGACTATAGAAACTCATCCCTACAACACCACTTATGTTGATTGTCTTAATGTACCCAAACAAAGATAAAAAATTCTTGGATCTTCTAACGGATACTCACTTCTCAGGCTGTACGGCAAGTACCTATAGAGGCTCTCTAGCTCTCGGCACAACATCCTGTACCAGGACTGAGTTGAAAGATGTTTTTATAACCAAAGCAGCCAGCTTGGTACAACATCCTGACTAGGACTGAGTTGAAAGTTTTTTTCATATCCAAAGCAGCCAGCTTGGTACAACATCCTGTACTAGGACTGAGTCGAAAGTTGTTTTTATAACCAAAGCAGCCAGCTTCAAAGTTCGTGAGTTGCTGTGTCAGCATTACGGGTGTTCTGAGAATTTTTCCAACAGCTGCGCTTCATACCAAGCTACGCCTTCTACCTGGGGCTAAAAGCACCTGGAATCAGCGCAAAGTCTGCTATAATGATTTCATCTCGATCTCGACGGAAGGCTCTGCGTGGCTTGTTTTCAAAAGATCTTAATATTCAACACCTTTTCAGTATCCCTAGTCGAAGTAGCATCTTTCAACCGAAGTCACACCTATATGTCATGTAGACTTCACTTTATTTGCTATGCTTCCTACCTGCGCTCTTACCAAAAGAAGCGTTGATGACGTTGATAAAACCGCCAACTGATTCACAAATGCTGAAGTTTATCAATGATTACCAGAAGTCTGGGAATATCAAAATCTAGGAATGCAACCATGATTTCCTTGAACTGGATAGTGGCTATCCATACACATCCGACTTACTCGCACGTAATGCACTTTCCCTTTACGAAATGCTTAAGCCGCAGATAATTAAATCACATTACGTTCTCATTACAGGACTCGATACTTGATTAAATTTTCGCTAACTAACCGGAATCCACACATTTTTTTGCAACCGACCGACATATCGAACTGCGCTTGCATTGAATTGCATCGCGGTAATAAATTTAACTTCTGACATCACCTGACCGAAATCATGAAATTAATTCCCATTGTAATTAAATTCAATTAGCCAAACATTTTGCCAATTAAAAACCTCCGCCCTCAGCTGTTCCCTTCAGTTACATCACTAATTTGACGTTGAATGGACACATCAATGCAATTTAACCCGTCATCTATGGAATTTGCTTTAATATGGATTTGAAAGTCATAAATCAATCAGAAAAGTATCTCATCAAAGTCAGTTGGCTGGGTGGGGGCTATTAAGAGTTGGTGGGTCACTTCTAATTCATCGGGCGCAAACTCCTTCTGTCGGTAAGTTGGAGAGAAGTTTCCTTTTTCAAAATTTTTAACGCGCGACCTATTAAGCGATTTATGGGGTTGCTCGTCTTAATAACCATTAAATTCAGAAGATTTGGTCATAATTTTAGCTTCGTCCTGTGAAATATTATGCGGTCGATCGAAAAGATTAAATGTAATATCACCCGGTATGTACTCCGGTATTGATTTTCGAGGAAATGAAACTGATACAGTTTCGACAGAGTGCTGGGCGGTATCGATTGTGTTATCCCATTTCCGTATGCAGGAAATGGTTTTGAAAGATGGATTTTCAGAAGTTTATTCATCATCGACAATCATAACAAAAGATAGCGCGCGTATAATAACAATTTTCCATTAGCAGAGACATTTTTATTGATCAAGAGGATACGTTGATGGATTTATTTTGTTTGTTACACAAGTCCTTTGTACAGTGCGAAAAGGAGGCACGTAAATATTGCTTTCAAGTTGGAATTTCATTGGAATTTTTTTTTTTTTTGAGTAAGTATTTGGATTGAAAATCTTTATAAAATCCTCGGGCAGTGTTTAAGGACTTATTTGGCCATACAAATTATATTCAGCACATTTAATGCTTATTGGTAAGTGGTATAAGCATAGGCTTTTGGGAGCCAAAATTGCTTGTGGTTGTTTTTTTCTCAGCTGATGCTTTGTTTCCCAGGTTTTGGGTTTGTTTTATCCAAGCTAGTCCTTAGAAATTCACAAAATGATCTCTGGCGTAGTTGGGAATACCATTCTCATGATTTACTGAATTCATGCCCACGAAAAGCCGGCCTAGAGCGCATCAGCATTATTCATTGAACCCGAACACTTCTGTGAAGTAAGCGAATTTCTCTTAGGACATGCAAAAGGTCTTTGCCTATAACAATCCAGTGAAGCCTGACTTAATACCCCGGGACAAGTATGCTCAAAGCAGCTTTTCTTTACAATATCACAAAGAAAATCCACTTTCATTACGAGTCTCGATACAAAAAAAAACTTTTTTTTATAATTCACTAGCGCTCAAGATGCTATTCACACAGCGCTTATGTTGGTGTAGTAATTTTGAAATTCAGGTAGTATGAATTAGGTTTCCCAAACTTTGAAAGTCTTTTGTATGAAGCTCTTAGCTTTCAGTGCAAATCTTTTATTTCCCCTAGAAAACATGGTTTCCTGAAAGGTAGGTAAACTACCAAAAATGTAGACGAATTTATATCCTTTGCCCTCTCAGCCCTTGAGAATTGTAACGAAATAGACGTTATAGCTATCGATTTAAGCAATGCTTTTGATAAAATCTCACATCAGTTAATACTTTTCAAACTGTCTGCCATCGGCTTCGAACCCATACTGTTGAAATGGATATCTTCTTACCTGGAAAACCGTTTTTACAGTGTTCGATTTAGGTCCACCCACTCTGCTCCTTTTTTTAGCCACCTCTGGTGTTCCATAAGGCAGCCATCTAGGTCCCCTTCTTTTTATACTAACCATTAACGATCTCGATATGATCATCAAACACTCGCCCGCCTCCCTGTACGCCGACGATACAAAACCATTTCCTCATCCCAAAACTTTATCCTCCTTCAACAAGACCTCGAAAATTTGTCGATCTGGTGCCTCAAGTGCCAGTCCATCATCTTTTCTCATAAGCGGTACTGATCTCCTCCCTGATTCTACTTTCTCCACAATCAACCTGTCCCTTCCGTTCAATCTCTTCGTGACCTCGGCATTCTGTGTGATAGGGAGCTCAATTCACATTCATATATGGATGAGATAATCCTTAGCCAAATGCCAATCCATCACCTTTTCTCATAAGCGGCACCGATCTCGTCCCCGACTCTACTTTCTGCACAATCAACCTGTCTCTTCCGTTCAATCTCTTCGAGACCTCCGCTCAATTTCCGTTCACATACGGATGAGATAATCCTTACAGCCAATTCTGTATTAGGCTTTGTAAAACGATGGTCCAAGGAATTCACCAACCCATACGTAACTAGGTCTCTCTACATTACCTTTGTTCGCCCCCTCCTAAAGTATGCCAGTCAAGTATGGTCCCCATACCATCGTGTGCATATCTCGAGAGTCGAAAGCATCCAGGGCCGTTTTTTTTCGATTTGCTCTCCGAAGTCTGCCCTGGAACGACCCTTTTATTCTCCCTCCCTATCAAAACCGCCTCAACCTCATTAACTTAAACACCCTTAAGGAACGCAGAGATTCAGCCGATCTTCTCTTCATTCGTCGACTACTTTCAGGTCACGTTGAATGTGCGTCACTTCACAGCTCTGTTTTCTTCAACACCAACCCTCGTTATCTACGAACCCCTAGTCTTTTCTATCTACCAACCCACCACACATCCTATGGCTCGAATGAACCGATCTACCGTATGCTACGAAAGATTAACTCGAACCTTACCTTTTTTGACTTCAACCGCACCACTCCTTGCCTTAAGTCCGATCTCCTTCACCACCCCAATTAATCTTAGTTATAAGTTTAAGTTTACGTCTAATTTTAAGTTAGTTTTAAGATTGTTTAGCCGAATAAATGGGGGCTTTCACCCCCACCAAAATTAATTAAATTCCTTCTTTGCTCCGAGGGTGTTGTCCTAAGAATCCACTGCCACCGAAAGAAACACCTTAATACCTTGAATCCCGCAGCCGTCTTAATAAAAATATCTCACAGAGGAAAAGCTTGCTGCTATCCACTTGATCTCTCGACTTTTTTTTGGAGTGAGAAATCTCATCCAGAACTAAGGGAAGGCACCGTATGATTCTATAGAGAAACCGCAGTGCGAAAACAACTCTATGCAAATCCTTGTAACAAAGTTCCTATCCCTCAGGTAATGGGCATATGTACTGTTTCGCCGCGATAAAAAAAAACGAGTCTCGAAAGATGTGAACGAAGCAGGACGTTAACCGTTTTTTTTTATGGAACCATGTCTCAATCTGTGGTGCAATAGCCATCAACTTAATATTCCATAGACTAAAGAATTTTGTCTCGATTTCAAATCTCACGTTCTTCTGCTGGTAATGAGCCTTTTACCTTAAACAAATCAAGGACAATAAAGCTCAATGCTATTTCCTTTTGCTCCTATTCGCGTTTCGTGAGGTGTATGTACAAACTCGTAAGGAAATACTTAGATTTAATGGATCAGGACATTGTCAATCTCAGTAAAAGCTATTGAAATTGACAAATATTGACAAGGATGATGACTAGCGGTTTTTAAGATAAAGATTAAAGCACATAATGTATTTGAAAAAAAAAAACCCTACAACCACAGTTTCCTTTGATGTGAAATGCTTAAGGAGAAATATGAAGAAAATAGGATATAAACAGCGTTCAAAGGAAGAGCAATTTAAAATACGTTTTTAACCTCTAAACGACGGAGATAATATTTTGACAAGTTGTGTGTGTGGATAAACTGCACCCCCACGTTGCATTTACAAATTTCTCTGACAAACATCGATAGTGGATCCATCCTATACACCCAGGTACCTATATTTATTCCAACAAAGTTTTTTTTTTTTTGATCGATGGAGGTGGGGCTCTAAAACACATTTATTCAATCAGTGCATGTTTTTTTTTTAGATACACCACTCTATACAGCACATGCTAGCTAGGATAACATCAAAATATTTATTTCAGAGGGAGAGGGATGAAGATGATTTATTTCCTCGGGATACACTCGTAAATGTACGCGCTATACACTCGAACTCGATCCCCAGAGGTACAATTCGTTACGGATGGAATCCTCTTTTAATGTCAGAAACGTCGGAAGTTTTTTTTTTTTTTTTCATTCAAATTTCCCGAATCGCGGGAATGCCTGTTAAAGCTTAAAATGGTTTCTTGCTTGCGAATATGAATCATTTATAAGCCTTCCACACGCAAGTATGAAGGTCCTTCTGACAGCTGGAGAGAGGCAAAAAAAAAACAGACTTAAGTTACTGTTAGTAGTTTCAATATTCATATTGATATCCAAGCAACTAAGAACGGTTTCCAAGGATTATTATTCATTTGGCGCCGCCGTTGGTCTGATGTCTTTCTCAGCTCAAAACAATACAATATCCAGTCTGTGAGGAAATATGGAAGAAATTATGCGGAATCAGAATACAAACAAAACATGGTGTGTGTCGTCGTAAACGAACAGCTAAACATGGGAATTTCGAAGAAATTGTATTTAATTGGGGTGTTGCTGGGAGACGTTTGATTCTACAATTATTCCCTGGAAATGATGACTTCATTTGAATGAAAATTTAAGTCGTATTATGCGACTAACAAGGTAAATCCTTGTCTATATATACTACACATGTTGTTAAGTTAAAAATCTAATAAGCCTGCCTACGATTATTTACAGAGAGATTGACCTTATTAGGAAGCAGATCTTCCAGAAACGCAAGGGGTAGTTCATAATTCAAGTTTTAGACCTCCGAGTCATATCATCGCAAACGATTTTAGTGAATATCTATGTCCCATCTACAAAAGGAGAAAGGCGATTCTAAGTGTTACACCAACTATCAGGACATATCCGTGTTAAACGTTCCATGTAAGATGGTGTCCAATCCAGCGCTCTCCCATAGCAGAAGAAAATTTCTTGGGCATTATCACTTCAATGACAACAGCGACCTAAGGCAAATCCCTATAAGGAAGATCCTCTCATTTATTAAGAACTCTAAATGGTTCTTCGGAAAGAATTCTCTTACAGGGAATTCTATAGGCATCACAACGGGCTCTGAGCCTAAGCGAGTTCCATGGGACGCCTACCTACCTAACCTGACTTAACCTAAGATGATATCCAACGTACTGTGTGAACGTCTGAAGCTTTCTGTAGCACACTTATCGGCAGGAAGCAGTGTGGCTTCCGATCCGGCAGATCGATGATAGACCAAATCTTCTCACTTAAGGCTGATTCTGGAAGGGCCAACGAATTTCAAATTGAAAATCGCCACCTTTTCATCGCATTCATAGCCGCATATAATAGGATTCATCATCTGGAGCTCTACAGCGCCATGGCTGAGTTCGGGATCCAGGCAAAACTGATGCAGCTGCCCCGCGTGATGCTGAAAAACTCGTGATGCAATTTGGAAACAGTTCTTCTGAACTGCAGTTTCCTGCAGTTTGAAGAGACAAATTCTCCGTCGAATATTTGTACCCGTTTGTAAGAAGGGCGAATGGAGAAGAAGATACAATCGCGTGGTCCATCAAACTGTGGATGTAGTCCAAAAAGCCATAACATGTCGACTACACTGGCTCGGCCACATCGAGCGAGCAGACAATATTGCTCCACGAAGGAGGATCTTCGAATCACATAATTGTGCTTCCATTTTTAACGATAAATATTTGTTTTGTTGATAATTACAATAGATGGTGCGTGGATATTTTGTTGATGGTTGCGGTCTAAGACAGCACATTAACTCTAGTTGATGGCATGGAACACGAGCGCAAGGGTCATCGTTAAGACAAAACAACCTAAAGGCCGACCGTGAATGATCTTAATTAAAAGGAAACAGGATATACAAAGCAAGGAAACTGAGGGAAATTCTTAATCTAAGAAGGTAACAGCTAAGAATAGCAATAGGTATGCTGTCCAATCAATGATCTCCGCGCCATGAAACTGGGACAGGAGTCTGTAAGTCGAAGAGATTTTGACACAAATACTGTGTAAATGTCAGGAAATAGCCCGCAAAAGAAGGGAATTTGTAGGTATCTACTTGTTCAGTTAGTCTGAAGGTTAGTTCAGTTAGTTCATAGAAAAAGGATCGTTAGGTTCGGCAGCGAGATCAAGTGCTTTGATTGGTTTTTCAATATCTTTGAACCTAACAAAATCGAACCTATAAAGAAGCTAAGCCTCTAAGCTAAGAATCATGGTGGTATGATGATGGGCAGGTGTCAAAGATTCCCTAAGATCCATATGGTGACAAAGAACCTGAGTAAGTAGTAAGTAGGATCTCGGTTGATAAGTTGCTGCATTTGCTGAGTTCAAAATAAGCTTAAGAAAGGCTTATGTTTCGGTATTCAACTTGCAGGAAACAGGCTTAAATCTATTTTAAGGGCAACGAAGTGCTTTGAAATGTATCCATTCGTATTGAAAAAGATGTATACTTCTTCGAAACCTGGCCGCTTTCGGGAACTTAAGTTCCACTATTTCTATTTCCACGAAATGAATTTGGTGGCCACAAAATTCCATGGAATAGTTTAGAAATCACAATTCTGTTATCTGAGACAAAAGTACGCATGTATGCCTGAGTGCACATTTGATAATGAAGAGCCCTTTTCGAAGTTTCTACGAGGATAGATGCTTGTGTGTTATTTCCACTACATATCATAGCAACAGGACACGTGTTGCACAAAAAATAGAATTAGAATCACAGAAAATCCCTCTGCAACCTAAAAAGGAAACCTAAACCCCTTGTGGGTGGATAAAGAGTAAATTTATTACCTAAGTCGTGAGTAAATTATAGGTGCGCGCTACCTAGATGTTGATAACAGGCAACCTACATACAAAGAAATATGAGACGAAACCACCTACAAATGCAAAAGAGTAGATACCTTCAAACTAAGGGTTGAATCAATAACTTTTGACAATTTAATTTGAAGAATTTTCAATTCAATTATCACCGCAACTAAATCCAAAATCTTGAAACAGTGTTAAAATATTTGATACAAAATTTCATACCAACAAGCGTGACTGGCATAGACAAGTCATAAGGTGGAAACGTGTAACGTCAAAGCAATGGAATCCTGAAATTAATTTTAAGTTTGGCAATCAGGCAGTTTGACAATGGAACGTGACTTCGATCTTGTGATGGTTGGAGTATGTCTTCCATTGAATTCATGGAAATGCAGAAAAAAAAAAACGACGGTGGATGAGATTTTCATCGTAATTAAAGCAAACAAAGAAAGTGTCAAGGGAAAAGATCTAAAAGTGTATTCTAGGGTCACAACTGGTTACGATTTTGAAGAGTCATTCCTTTTACGAAAACACGGTTTGCACACCAACCTCAGCTCAACAAAAACTTCCATTCATCAACCCTTATAGGTCGAGCTAACAGAGGAGCTACGTATATCCTTCTACACGAATGGCTTCAACACAAAAGATGGAGTAGGTGGGGGATATCCTCTCATTCCTCCTTCCTAACCACTGCAATGTTTTCTAGAGAGAAATAAAGATCAAAGAAGTCATGTCTTGTTTAAAGAGACTCGTTAACTTCAAAAGAAGCTCTACATTGCATTTCAATACAATGGACCTACCTACATCTGGTCTAAGAATGTATATCTACCTCTTTTCTAAAAGACCAATCAAAAACGGACTAACTTGCTGCTCATCCCTTGACGAGATGGTGGTGCAATTCAAAATTCACCTTTGCTGGTTGTCAGGGCATATAGACAACTGTACGCCTAGCACGGTAATACAATGCTAATCTCAGCAGAAATCCAAAAAAAAGATCCAACTGTACCATGTGCCAGACTATCAAACAAATTTGGCCAAGTTATACTCTACGAACTTGATCTCGCTTAGGAGATAACCGTTTAGCACAGGAGTATATGTCATCACTAGACAAGCACGTAACAAGGCAAGGATCTCTTTTCAAATGATTTCTGTAAGATGCACTGGCGTGGTGTCATACCATGAAAAAGAGTCATCCAATGCCACAAGGGACTTAATCATCGCAGATTAAATGGGTCAGAGGTACGGAATGGTGCCTGTATGGCAAGGATTATGCCGAATATAGGAGGACCAAGATGTAGCCGGAGACTTAGTAGTGCTTTGTGGATCACCAGTTTGGGCCGGCGCTATGAAGGTGAAAGCATACAAACGCAAAATCATAGCAGTAAATCGACTGTGTGCGTTAAGGGTGAGTAGCGCTTTCCGCACAACCTCGGATCAGGCAGCTTGTGTCATGGCAGGAATCCTACCGATCGATATACTGGCAGAAGAACTACAGAGAAAGATCCTAAACCTAAACCAACAGGAGCGGCGGTTATTATTCAGCGACGTGATGGGGTGGCAGTAACGTTGGAATCTTTCGTCTAAGGGCTGATGGACAATACCGACTTATTCCGGACATCGAAACCTGGATAAACCGCTGATACGGCGAAGTAAACTTTTACATTACACAACTGCTAACGGGACATGGTTGTTTCCGGTCATATCTACACCGGCTTAAAAAATACAACTCCCCCAATTGTCCATCTTGCAGTGATACTCTCGAGGACGTGGAGCATGTATTCTTTCACTGCCCAAGATTCCAGTCACAAAGAGAAGCGCTACGAATTGTATTGGAAGAAACACCAACTCCTGAGAACAGGAAAATAAGTGGAGCACAGTGAGTTCCTACGCCAAAGATATATGCCAAGAGTTGAGACGACTTGAGCGAGAAAGAAGAGAGAGCTAGGAAAACGCAAGAAAAAGTGCAGAGAACACGAGCAGACACATACTTGCAGAAACTTGCAGATATACGAACATACATGCGCACACAGCAGCACGCAGTTTATAGACCTTATAGACTTAAAAAGACCTTTCGTACAATGCACAAACATCCTCAGACGTACAGACTCACAAAAATCTGTCGACAGGAGGCAGCTACAGCTGAAACCCCCCAGGATGAAATGCCAGGACGACGGTACCATAGGGGAGCATGGGTTAGACGCAGAGGTGGTTTTAGTTGAGGTTAAAGTCCTACACTCTAGCTTTCGATGCTTTCCACCTTCCTTGAAAAAAGCGGAGGTAGACAGAATTGCACCGGACAATATTGTGACCGCAATGTGTACGAGTTAGGTAAATTGGAACCGAGTGTACTCCTACATCGAGGAAGTGCTAAGAAGAGAACAGGCGTCAAGGCCGTAGAAGACGCTAGGAAAAGTGGCACGACCCTGACTCTGCAAGAAGAAGTTCCTGGGTTGGTTTGCCTTAAGATGAAAAGGGTTTAGTTGGTTAGAGTCCAACACACTCGGTTGCCTCTAATGATGCATGAAGCAGCCCCTTTTCTAAAGAAAAAAGTGTTTGCCTTTACAATGAAAGGTTTTCTAAGTATTCAGAGCGATCGGTTTTTGAAGGCAAAATACGGCGGTTTTTGAAAATTATTTCCTGCAATTTGCCATTTACTTGTAGAAAACTGCTCAATAGCGGTCCTAAGAAATCGGAATTTATCTTCGGACTCCATTATCAAGTCAACTGACCCCGAAATATCAAAATACCTTTACAGATCTGGTAACCTTATTGAAATAGCGTATCAACAAAGTCTGTGTTGGGTTGTCATCCTTCAAAATGAAAAGTTATCTGTCGATATAATCCAACACCAATTATAAACAATGAAACAAGACTGTGTGCTAAGCATCCCACATTGTTCGAAGCATTTTGAACTTACAAAAGGAAACGTTCCAAAGATTCAATTCAATTAAGGAAACATTGTCTCCTTCCAAAAACCCTCATCCACCTGCTCTGTGTAATCCTTACTAATCACCGTATCATATGATACAATTTCCTGACTTCAAATTGCTCTCAATCGGATGTCCTTAACAATTCGAAATTTTCAATTATCCAGAATTAGCAAAAGTTTCCACAACCCCCCCAATTAAGTCAGGGCTCTATTGTGTACAAAATAGGTTCTCTAATACCCCCAATCCTTGGGGAACAAAAACACAATCATGCTCAGTTTCAGACCATAACAACATACTTATGTACATTCAGAATTCAGTCGACATGAAGATTAAAATGTTCGTCATGTCAACAAGGCCTACATGAACGCGCCCCATAAAAACAAAACCTAATTTGACCCAAATGGGACCGACATTTTTATTGCAATCGATTGCAGATGAAACGTGTATTTGTCAGATACTCGTAAATTATGAAATCATAAACGGGAAAATTGAAATAAAAATATCACGGATTTATCGCGCTTTTCGTCCGTCCAGCCTTTGGAACCAATCCCAATGGAATCAGCCAGCCCAACTGGGATTACTGATAAAAAAACGAAAAACGCAAGTTCATCTAAAACCAATTGATATGGGTTCCCCCTAGTGTTATCAGAAAATTGGTTTCTTACACTTGGTGCACGCTTTTAAAATCAGGAAACTATTGTTCAGGGACAAATCCTCTTCCTCGGTTCCTTTTTTTTTTGTTTGTTTGCTCACACACAATCACGAAAACCACACTCACACTGTCGGGTGGGTCTCTAAAAATACAGTCGATGACCCAAAGCTAAGTTTTCGACCACAAGGCTAAAAGGACTTTAATTTTGTTATCAACTGACACCGTTAACACTTGGTAGAATGACGAATTTAACCGTTACTGCGTTATAGACCGACACACTCATATATTCGTAGGACTCTACGCGCTAGAGGTTTTTATCAAACTGAATCAGCATCCGAAGGCTTCAAGTGGTAATGGTCCATCATGAATGGGACTTGGCGCCAAACTGAGCATGACGCTAAATTTTGTATGACACTGTGCCTGGTGGCGAGGAGCTTTTACTATGAAAAGCTCACAAGGAGCTCCCTCCCAGTACCCAGATTTTTAAGGGTGGCTCCAGATGAGTATATTTTAGTCATATGAATGGGGGTTTGGCGTATAGAATCAAAAATTTTACGGTTCGACTATCAAAATCCCTAACGTATGGACTGTTGGACTTTTTGCATACGTTTAGGATTACGGTTCTATAGCAACCCAACTCGGGCATGATGACGATTGCAATGAAGGGTACACAAAAAAAAGGGCTTCATCTTCGGCACTTAGAGGTAACAAGAGAAGTCATTCAAGAATATAAATAGCTTCGCATAAATAAGACCACAGCAGACCATTTGCACTTGCCGTTCGTTGTGGAATGGTAATCAAATTTGAACCTCTTTGCTGCGCGCTAATAAAAATAGACGCAGACGATAAGAATGCCAAACAAGGATGTCCCCCACATAATTGTCAGCCACAATCATTTCACTCAGATCCATCAGAGCACAAAGATTTGTAAATCTTCTCCTGTCTCGTGGGCCGTTCACGTTCCACACAACAATAGAAAGTTAAAGACTATGGACTTTGCTCATCCAGGATGGCATTATCCTGGATAAAAACAACAAACAAAAGGAAGAAAAAGGAATCTTGTCGCGACATTACTTTGACGCCAAGTTCGTAATTTAATAAAGCTATTTCGAATAGACTGCTTCCTTGGGACTTATTCTTTCGGGTATTTGCCTTAGACAGTGTTGGTGGTTGGGTTGTTCGGCACGTGGACCGTTGTGCATATAAGAAAAAAATTATATGTAGTTGCTTCCTTGTCTAATAAAGGACTACTTCAGGAGATTTACACATTAAAATTCCCGGAGCGTTCGCTTATTGAATCTATGCTCTCGCTGGTAAGCGTAAGCATCGATGAAGGTGCCGTTGAAAAGTAGATGGCAGGAGATGAAGGTCATACAGGATGTTGGAGAATAAATATAGGACAAGGTGATCAATTTTTTTTTCTTCTCATTTTGACATTTCCTTGCGGTTGAAGTTTATTAATTGCGTAAGCATTTGTTGTGGTTTGGTTTAAGGATAATAAATGTCGGACAGGATGTGGGCGATAAATTACTTTATGTTTTGGTGAATAATTTTAAGTGGCACCTTGAGGGTCGTAAACGATGTTTAAAGGAATGGGAGAGTTTCTTTTTTATGTGCCATCATAGGAGTTTGGGTTGAGGGGTTGGAGAAAATTAGATGACGGGAATGGGAAAGGTCATCAAGGATATAAAAACTTACCTCTTTAGAAGTTAAACCCATAAAACTTGGTCGGATATAAATACGGATCATATCTGGTGTCCTCACAAATAGATTTTAAAGTCTCACCTATCATTCCTCAAATTCTATTTATAAAGGCCCTTCCAATAGGGACTTCCGAACTTTGACAGTTGTTAGCGGCCATATTGTTGAAGCTACATCTGTCAAATTTGCTGTCATTTATTCAGTCTGTTTTGCCAAATAACCATGGATAGATATAGCGTTCAACAACAACGTGCAAATAATAAAATTGTTTTATTAAAATGGGTGTTCTGTTCGGGCAACGTTCCGCGCGCTTCGCCCATTTTACGGTCGCGAAAATCGTCCTTCCGAGAGGACTATTCGCAGTGTGGTGGATAAATTTTAGTCCACTGGTTCAGTAAACGATCAACCAACACCCGTACGTCGACAAAACGCAAAATCTGCCGAAAATATCACCGCTGTCCGTGAGAGTGTGCAGTCGATTTCGCGTCGCTCACAAGAACTCGGCCTTTCGCAGACCACAACTTGGCGTCGTGACTTGGGCCTGCACCCGTTCAAAATTCAACTGACCCAGGAGCTGAAGGTAAACGACCATAGACAACTACATGCGTTCGCTAAATGGGCTCTGGAGCAGTTGGAAACTGACCCTAATTTTCATCGAAAAATCATCCTCAGCGATGAGGCTCATTTCTGAATGAATGGGTACGTCAACAAACAAAATTGTCGAATTTGTCGAATGCATCCCGAAAAAGTCAGTGTTTGGTGTGGATTTTGGGGTGGCGGCGTCATCGGGTCATATTTCTTTGAGACGGACGTTGGCCAGCGCTATAGGTCGATGATTATCAACTTCTTTTGGCCTGAATTGGATGATATGGACACCAACGGCATGTGGTTTCAACAGGACGGCGCCACATTGGAAATTCTGCACGAGCGATTCGAGGGCATGGTCATCTCACGTGGAGGTGATGTGAACTGGCCACCGAGATCGTGCGATTTGACTCCGTTAGACTAAGCCACAAACCACAGCAGCCCTCAAAGCTAACATAACCCATGCCATCGGTCAAATTCAGTCAGAGTCATGGAAAATTGGACATTTCGGAAGCCCGCCACCCAGAGAAGCCGCGGCGGACATTTGAACAATGTTATATTCCATTCGTAATGGCATCAATAGGCCTTTCAAACGAATAAAAAATGTCGATGGTATCTCACACACACTTTGTTTTATTTAAATTTAAAGATAGGAAGCGTTTAATGAAAGACCCTTTAGTTTAGCAACTTAAGTATTTAATAGCAGTGCTCATCTTTAAAAAGTTAAAGAAAGCCTTCAGACCTCATCCTCGTCCAAAGTAAACTTGCACCGGACATGTGGTCAAAAATTCTTGAACCGATTGTCCTCCTTAAGCAACTTATACACAGACTTAACCAAAAAATTCAATCAAACCCGTCTTAAGGGAGAATCCAATAAAGCTGGATAAAAATAATTGCTCATCCGAAAAAGAAAACCTTTCCCTTAAAAGGGTCCAAAAGCATTTACACATCAAGCTTTACGAGAAAATTTAATTTCCAAATCGGATAAGTCATTTCCACCTCAAATTGTTTACTTTCTCCCTTTTCCATTCGCTTCTTTTAAGCTCTCATGGTCAATAGACCTTCCCATTGCGGTTTACTTAAAACAGGTTGTTACCCATTTCGTATTCCCCCATAACACTCAAACTAAAGGATCTACTTCCACTTCCATGCGACGATAAATACCATTTTGGTGATGAAATTTGTCCCAAATATTGTTGGTGCCGCATCGTTGTGCCACAAGAGCGTAGCAATTGAAATGGAAAATGGAATTTTGGTTGGATCCCTTTTAGGCAACACTTCACAAGGCTCTTAGCACACTTTTCGAGTGAGGAAAACATAATGTCACACCATTAAAATCAATTGCTAGTCATAGGGAAAAATGTACAGTTAAATGACTAATTTTTGGAAGAACAATCGAAAATCTTTTGCCACTTGAGTGCATAGACATGGTGTCCACCCATCCCCTCTATCGTCGGCGAGTTAGGATCATGTAATGAACTGGAAAGATGCAGTCAAGTGACACACACGCAACGACTTACTTTAAGAGGGGGCATCACTATGGATGGTGGTTAATGAATTCTATTCCAAAATCGATTTCAGAGTCCAAGGAGTTGCCGAAAGGTGTCCGAAGTGGAATAAGAAGTAAAGCAGAGATGGAATCTGTTAAGTACGGGTCGTATGACACCCTATGCTGCTTTTCAGCAAAAGAAGATGAAAGTAGTAATCTTAGATTTGGATTTTTTCAAGGACCTGACAGTTTTCAACTGAGATTCTCTAGAAGTGTGGAAGGAATGCGGTCCAGCGGTCCAGGTGGACTTTAAGTTGTGTTTTACAAACTTTTTGTTAAACACTTTTGCTCCATTGGTCATCCTCAAACTAACATTTTCCAATCTTCCTATAGAACCACTTTGAGACTCAGTAGGAGAAGCTTCGACGTAAGAACAAGAAGATCAAATCTCGCATTAACAGCTTTAAGCTCTTTTAGATTGGTGATAACTTGGTGGTTCCTTGGCAGTGCATTTATGTTCAGTTAAAGTCATCTGCTTTTGGTTGAGATCACCTTCGGCTTTTGCATACTTCCTAGGGCGAGGTCTGTCTTTAGACATACTGGCGTTGTATGTCCGGGTTAGATTTGAAGACTTTGCTGGCCATCTCAAATGTCCAATATGCAGCTTTTTTTGACAAGGACGATGTCATTGTTGAGCTCGAAGAGTTTGGTAGGGATGCCTAAATCAGACAGGGTCTGTATAGCTCGTTTCTGTAAATGCTATCATAGGTGGCCTTAAAATCGATAAGAAGATGGTAGATATCAAGACTTGTTTGCTTTTCTTCAGGATCTTCCGAAGTGTAAAGATTTGGGAGACTGTGGCCTACGCGATGATCGGGAGACGCTTCTTGTGACCCGAAAGAAAAGCTAAGATTCCATAACTTTGAGGTAGTTAAAGACTTTGTCTACCTAGGCTCCGCTATCAATTCAGACAACGACACCAGCGCTGAGATCAAACGAAGCTTTTTTGGGTTAAGAAGGCAATTGACTAGCAAAGCCGTCTCTCGAACAACAAAAGTGACCCTATATAAGACCTTAATAATCCCAGTCCTGCTCTATGGCGCAGAGGCATGGACTTTTTCAGAAGTGGATGAGGGTGCTCTTGGCTGCTTCGAGGGGAAAATTCTTCGGGTGATTTTCGGTTCCGTCTGCATAGGCGGCGAGTGGAGGAGAAGATACAATGACGAACTGTACGGGCTGTACAGCGACATCGACTTAGCCAAAAGAGTGAAGGTCCAACGACTGAGGTGGCTGGGTCATGTAGAGCGGATGGACACCAATGCTCCGGTCCGAAAAATCTTCGAATCTGCCCCCGAGGGACAGCGCAGTAGAAGAAGATTACGACTGAGGTGGCGCACGCAAGTTGAAGGGGACCTCAATCAAATTCGCGTGCGAAACTGGAGGCAGCTAACAAAAGATCGAGATGGCTGGAGACGCTTGTTGGTTGATGCCCAGGTCCACCCCGGACTGTAGCGCCACCTTAAGTAAGTAAGATTCCAAAACTTAGAAATGAATCAACCATGTCATCTCCAACTTCTTTAAAGAGTTCGGCTGGTAAGCAATCAGGTCCAGAAGCCTTCTTAGACTTCAACTTGGAAAGTCCTATTCTCACATCATTCTAACCAAGTGGACGAAGGTTTTTGCTATCATCATCACAGCTGGTAACTTTTTTTGGCTTCTTGAACCCGCCTGGGTAAATAGCTCATCGATCTTTTGTCGCAATAATGGCTTCTGTGATGCTTCTACGAAACGTGTGATTGCCTCACCTCTGCCTTAGAACCACGCATCTATTATGTACCCTGTCGGTCTACCAGAAAGTTACGATTTCCCCCAACTAGGATGATTACTTTTTTGTGTTCCAAACTGTGTACCCTATGGGACAGGATACCAAAAGAAACAATGAATCTGTGTCTGAGTTTGTTAAGCTTCCGCTCTAATTAACCTTATTACAATAAAAATGCTTTATTGATTTTCATCCTCGAATAACCTAAAAGAAAACAGGATACAACGTGGATGTGTATGTTGCTGGGTTATGTATCCATAATGGATTTTTGTTACAACGCTCGTACACGATAACCTCTCATCTATTTTATTCATAGTCCAATAAAAACCGTTCGAAGATCTATAAATCATTGTTAGATTCTTACCCGCAATGACAATCCTTCCGGTGGGGATGCCAATATCGATGCCGAAATCTGTTGATAGGTTTACTGCATACGCGTAGGAGGCAAGAGCCTCCAATGTCTTTATTCTATTGTATCGTTTTTTTTTTTGGTTACGAAAAGATAAAGGAATACCCGCCCAAGGATGAGATTCTGAATTGGTGTAAGGGATTTGGTTAGACACACTCAAATAACCGGGGGATTACTATCCTATTCGTTTGTATTTATAGATACTTTTTGTGCGTATTGAATTGAATAGGGAATTGGTTAGAACAGCATTGTATTCAACACATGTATCTCTGAGATACTTGTACATATTTGCTGAATTATCGACATTCTGGCTTTGTATTCGTGATGGCTTAAGGCAGTTATTAAATTTGTAACAAATACATGATGAATCCATGTAGACGTGTGCTTTCTCGCATTGACTTTTTGCCAGAGCTGTTGAAAGCTGTTTCTATGGTATCAACATTGTTTTTCATTCAACCGTAAGGACTATGTGCATAGAAACACACACCAGCATCTGAATTTAATGGAAAAATAAAATAAAAAATAAATGTGGACCGGTGGACCGAAGAGGTCTTTTGTCACAACTTTTTTATACGCAGCTAGATGGAAGGGTGTTTTTAAAAGGGTAAAATAAACCACCGAATGTTGTATAAACTCTGAATTTTTTTTTTCCGGGTGACAGAACATCATAATTGCATGTTGCTTATGAAACGCAGTTTGTTTTAAAGAGTAATTTGTGAACATTTTTCACAGTTATTTAGGTTTCAGGAGTTTCACGATGCAGCCAATGTGGAAGTAGCAATTATTCATAACTCTCAGTAAGGATGTGATGACTTTCACGATCAAAGTACTGAAAAGGAGCAAAATTGAAATGACAGTGTACCTGCTGGAAGTCTAAGCAGCTCTAACAATATCTGCACCCACTTGTAGACACAGTTGTGGGGGCCAAGAACTATTCCAATGAGTTGGAGAAGGGAATAATCTTAAGTGCGTAAACTAAAAAGGTATCGGAATACCTAGATACTCCTGTTTCGATCACGTGTTGAATATAGACCATGACTTCATCGATTTTGAAAGGACAGTTTCAATAGAAAAATTATTTGATAGGACTAGTCAGGATATAATAAAGTTCTGCACAGATGAAGACTGTCAGTGAAATTCGAGATCCAAAGTGAAGTTCCACAAGGCTGCATTCTGTCATCAATATTGTCGATGTGCTTCAAAATCCTTAGTCGATTAGGAAACAGAGGAATTCGATGGACTTTTACATCTGAACTCGAACATCTCGAATACGCTGGTAGCGTGAGTTAAGTGAGGAGTCTTGGTTGGAGCTCATCATCTCAATTCGATAGAGAAATGTCGCATATAAGATATGTATCATGCAACATATTGTGTGAATGTTTCAAGCCTTTCTGCAAAATACTAACCAGTATCTGTGTGGCTTCCGGCAAATCGATGACAGGCCCAATCTTCATATTAAGGCAAATCCTTAAAAAAAACTGAAGAAATCCAAGTCGTGACTCACCATTTTTTCATCGACCTCTGTTTGACCTCTATAGGGCGATGGCTACAGGCGTGATGTTGGAAAACAAGCGCTGCTTCATGAAGTTCGAAAACAGCTCTTCTGAACTTTTCAAATATGCCTACCAGTTTTCGATAAGGAGATGCGCTGTCATGTGATTTCTTTAAAATCGTGCTGAAACAGGACCGTTTTTTACACGAAGGGCATTATTTTCAGCGCTGCAGCCAAGAGTATCTTCGAATCACAGTCCCCAGGTTCGAGGTGACAAAAACGATCAAATATCATTTTCAAGGACCAAGCTATAGCGGATAACAGAGCCCTTGGTTTGAGAGCTGGAAGCAGCACGAGGAGGATGGAAAGCTACAGTGTCTCAGTCAGATACTTTTCACGAGCGAGAGCTTGATGTGAGACCAAGCTATACAGCTTTCCGTAAAAGTCTTCTAAATTCAGTCTTCTGGCGGGAAAACTTAAACTACCTTTTCTTAAGTAGACTTCAGAACTTTCAAAAAGACCGGGCATGACTGTTTTTATTGAAAATCTTGTGGTGGCTGTCAGCAGAAGCTATGAGAAATTCAAGAAGCTTCAATGGGTATTGACAGACTCTAAACCCAGTGGAGGATGGCTCTTACAAATGATATCTCTCAACACAAACCCACGTAACCTTAGATTCGTTCCATTATTTCAAGTTAACTCTCACCGTACCAATTATGGGAATAACGAACCGATATGTAGGATGCTCCATAGTGTTAACCGCATGCATTTTACATTTGATTTTAACCAAAGCTGTTTATCTCTTCGGAATACTCTGTACCGTCTTCCAACCCACACTTCCTGAAACTTCCCCTTTGCTCCTGTTTAATTTTAAGCCTAGCGTTAAGTTTAGTTTTTAAGTCTACTTTTAAGTTTTTCGTGCTTGTATTAAGCTTAATAAATGCCCCATAGGGGGCTCCAAAATCAAAAGGAAAATCTACTTATTTCCATGGTCTAGAAGATAAGTTACCCTTTAAGGTTTACACTCTCCATTTGGTCTGTTATAAGTCTTTCTGAAGGCGTTCGTTCAATTGACATTAGATGCTTATCCAATAATTTTATAAAACACAAAATTTGACAAGATCTTGATGACCTTTTGCTTTTTCTTTGCCGACATCTCTTCCAATTCCAAAAGCTCTTACATCGCCAGGTAACCCTGCATCCATGACACGTTTCATAATATCATAAATTTAATGATTACACAGTGATTCCACCAAATAGAGATAAAACCGGAAGCTGTAAACGACCTGCTTCACATTTCCAAAACGTGTCCTTTAACATTTTCCTTAACGACAACGAAATTCATCTAAATCAAAGCTCATCCACCTTAACCCCATAAAAGGAACACTCTGTTTGCCTTAATTATGTAATGCCATCATTGTACCTCGTGTTTTACCACTAATGGCCCATGTTTCTGTTCATTGATTTTGCATCAACACATAGCACCGGCAAGGACTTCCAGCTGTTTTCTGAATTTATGAATATCCCTACCAAATTGCCTCATCGAAAAAGATATAAATGTTAATGTCGGTAACTTTTGGGACACTGTTAGGGATGTCTAAAGTTTTCACATGGACATACCAACCAACCACCACAGGTAATAGAAGTAAAGTTTTGTGTTGTAAATAATTAAGTCCTTAATTTTCAAAGATGCCTCGTAGGTAGTCTTTAAGTTTTATGTCCTTTTTAAAGTACATTACATGCGTTACCGAAGGCACAATTAAAATGGAAACCTATAAAATGAAATACGGATCGTAAAATTTGTAAGAGTGTAACTGTTCATCGTGTGGAAAATGAAGGAAGTGAAGAAAAATCGTAAAAGTCGGAATCGAGTCCTTGCTGAACGACGACAACGACGACGTATGCGCTGCCGATAATGATGCACATAATAGCAGTTTACCTCAGTTACAGAGCACTGCGCCGTGTAATGTGCTTGTGGAAGTGAAAATGTTTCACTGACTGTAAGGACATACATTCCCTTCGTTTCGTGGTTTTATTTGAATTTTGCGGTCGATTAGGAATGAGAACAATTGCATGTGCGGCTGTACAAATGTGTTTACAAATATCTTACAAAAGGATTCATTTAAAAAAAGATATAACTCTCCAAATGGAAGTCGTAAAGAGCTGGAGAAAGCTTTTAAAATTGTTGGTAACACAGAGTTTAAATTCGAGGATTTTCTGGATTCCATTTGAGAACATTAGACTGTTCTCTGCAATAGGAATAAGAAAACATAAGACAACGTCTTTTCTTATATTCAACATTGCGTCGGGAGTTTGAAGGACTCGATTGGCTATTCTGAAAGCATAGTGCTTTTCAGTTTATGAAAAGTCTTGCTTCTATGGAGATATTTGAAAAAGGAGTCGGTTTTTAATAACTATTCGGCTCCATCATCGTAATTGGCTGCTTTAAAACGCACTAAAAGATACAAGAAGTGTGAGACTTTCCATCCTCAGTATGTGAGTTAACGACAATCTTCGTAAAAACGACCACAAGATTTCCTTAAATGATGCGAAAAATACTTTACCTCTTCTGGGTTACAGACTCATTAGGTCTGACAACAACAACATTAACAAACGGTCTGACGAACAAAAACAGAAAGAATTCAAAAAAACGCGTTAAGACTTATACATGAAAAGGACATTGTCAAGTCAATCAACTAACTTGAACACCGTAGAAGTGTTTCCTGTCGGGCCCTGTTTAATCGATTCTTCCGTTCACTCGGTACTTCCTTTCTTTTTATGCAGTCCTGGTCTTCGAGTTCCGACTTGGCTACCGCTGAGGCTGCTACAATCCGATCCATCTCAAGGTGTTTATCGATACCCATGTACTGCGACTTTTGTCACCACTTACTTAAGGTGGCGCTACAGTCCGGGGTGGACCTTGGCCTCAACCAACAAGCGTCGCCAGCTGGCTCGATCTTTAGCTAGCTGCTTCCAGTTTCGCACGCTAACTTGGTTGAGGTCCCCTTTAACTTTTGTGCGGTACCTGAGTCGCGGTCTTCCTCTACTGCGACGTCTCTCGGGGGTGGATTCGAAGATTTTTCGGACCGGAGCATCGGCTCTACATAACCCAGCCACCTCAGTCGTTGGACCTTTACTCTTCTGGCAAAGTTGAAGCCCGTACAGTTTGTCATTGTATCTCCTCTTCCACTCACCGACTATGTAGACGGAACCGAAAATCACCCGAAGAATTTTCCTTTCGGAGCAGCCAAGAGTACCCTCATCCATTCATGATAAAGTCCATGCCTCTGTGTCGTAGAGCAGAACTGGGATTATTAAGGTCTTATATAGGGTCACTTTTGTTTTTCGAGTAGAACTTTGCTAGTCAATTGTCTTCTTAACCCAAAGAAGCTTCATTTGATTTCAGCGCTGGTGTCGTTGTCTGAATTGTCCTCACCAAACTGTTGATTATTTCGGTTTCTTTAGTAAGATGGCCCAAAAATTGTTAACTCACTATGGTATCCCGAAGCCAGTCGATATTGCAATCGATACTTTGTCATCCCGATGTGGTCTCCATACCGTTTTTACAAGTTTTAATAGGTCTGCTGATCGCAAAGTGGTCTATCTGATTGGATTAGATTCAGCTGATCTGATGCAAGGCCTTGTGCAAAGGCCTTTCGGTCTCTAAAGCCGTGAACTTTTATCACGTACCGGTGGCTAAAAAAATCCATAAAAGTAGTCCTTTTTGTACTCAGTCGCGATGTCAATGGGAGCATAACCATTGGCTTACTCTACAGTGGAATCTGGATTCCAAAATCGTCCATAACCATGTGTTTTCACAATAATTGGCCATTGTTCCTTCGTAACAAATAATTGTATCAACAGGGCCGTCAATCTTATAATTTTTTCCCCAAATGGCGGCATATGTCATCGAGATTGTGACAGAGATACACAGAGATAAACAACAACCTCATGAATATGGAACAATTCTATCTGCGTACATTTTCGTGATCCAATTTATCATCGAAATCCGCCACGATTTTTTCCGTTAAAATGTAATTTTATTCCCACGCTACTGAAACCTATAAATATTTATTTATTTTAATTAACCTTTCTACCTACACTAAGGCTTCATATTTTCAATAATCCACGGCATATATTCCACAACATTTGCGTAAATACTTGGAACCGTATTATTGCCACCGCAGACTGCTCCACCAGCAGACAATATTCCATGCAGGACAAATCTCGCGGGTCTTTTACTGTCACGTTGAAACAGCGGACCACCGGAATCTCCTTTGCAAGTGTCAGTTCCTCTTTCACCTCCGGCGCATAGAAAAGAAGAAGTAAGATTTCTAGAAAATGTCTTTCCGCAGAAGTCGTTTGGAAGCACTGGCAAGGTCGCCTTTTGCAGAACCTCAGCGGGTCTCCCTAAGATGGATTCAACTAAGCACTACGCTCCATTTCAGACTTAACTACTTACCACTGACGGTCAACCCCCATCCGGCAACTTCAGCAAACTCAATCTTTTCCTTAAAGTGCTTCCAAATTGGAAGACAAATAGGAAGAATCCGATCTGAAATGGAATATTGTTGTATGTATCTAGAACTAGATATTTTATGTTTGTGTACCTCCATAAGTAACGTTCTCCTTGAGCCGAACCAATGCAATGTCATTCAAGAACAGAGAGCTTTTGAACTCACGGTGGATTAAAACATCCTCCACTTGATAATCCTGTGCAGGAGGCAGACATTGGTCAGAGCCAATGAATGCGTGTTCACAGTCGATCTCGCTGCTAGTGTTGTACTCACCCAATCGAACATTGACCCTAGAGGATTACAAGACCATTGGGTGGAGTAGTGCTTGGGAAACCATTCGTACTTACAATTGTGCACCAGGTGGCGTAAAGCAGTGAGCTGCTGTCAGCACATATCGATCGCTGATCAGTGATCCGCCGCACAGGAAACTTGTACCCTTGGTGGTGTTAAACTCCAGCAATGCCATCCATGGAAATTCATAAAGGAATGCTGTTTCGCCATTGATAATGCGATCCGATCCAGATGATATTCCACAAAACGAGTGCGTTTTTATTAGCTTGCCCAGAACAAGAATGCGGTTCCGATCCGTCTGATTGCTAAGAATGTTGTTTGCTATGAGATCTGCTTCAATGTCGGTGCAGCAGACACTAACCTAAAAAAGAGATGCTCTTCGAATGAGATACACCAGGCAGCCTTAGAAATGCGAACTTACACTTTCACTGTCACCGCATCGATGTGGTTTTAAGATATCGATGATGTATTTGAAACGAGTCAGGGAATACAAGTTGATGGCTGGCTTAAGAGCTGGACACGCAAGTGCCCCAATGCACTCTCCTAACTTACATGACGTTACGTTTTGAGAACACCCTGAGTTTAAGCACAGCAGAAGCACTACAAGTATGAGACTTGCAAATCGCGTTGTATCGCTGAATTCCATTGCACGACTATTTCACTGCAACTTGACGGGTAGCACTAACTGCAATCGGTTTGTCAATCTAATTGAGGCAGGCAGCTGTTGCAATTTGTAATTTTAATTAATTCAATCGCTGGCAGTGCAATCCAAACAGGTTTACTGCGAAAACGCCATGAATGGGAATTACGTGTTTACTTATTTGTTTCAGTAGCTTGAATCGCTGACAGATAGTTGAAGGAGTAGGGGTGGGCGTCGTCTGCGGTTTGTATATTTCATACGAAAAGAGGTTGAATATGAAATTTGAATCGTATCAGGAAGTGAACAAGTTAAATGACACGACCTTTGAGCACGACTCGTGCCGAACAAGTACATTTGACTGATAGTAGATGCATTGGCTTAAGACGGTTGTAGACTGGATGTTTTTAAGAAGCATTTGCAGCAAGAGAGAGTGATAGAGTATGACGAAAACGACGAAAACTCAACCTCAGTCGATGAAGTAGTTCTCCCACCCAGCCTAGAGGAAGTCGGCACAGCCATTAAAAAGCTGACGAACAACAAGGCCGCGGGCTCGGACGGATTACCGTCAGAGCTCTTCAAAGCTGGTGGAGTGGTGGCATTGTTTTGGTAGGGAGTATGTACCAGATCATCTGCAAAGTATGGGAGCACGAAAGCATGCTCTATCGGCCCCATCTTTAAGAAAGGCGATCTTATGTCTTGTAAGAACTACCGAGGCATATCCCTGCTTAATGTAGCCTACACGATCCTATCCAGTGTACTGTGTAAATTACTAAACCAGTTTTGCACCACACTCATCGAAACCTATCAGTGTAGCTTCCGGCCCGGCAAATCGACGATAGACCAAATCTTCATGTTGCGGCAAATCCTGGAAAAGACCAACGAGTTCCAAGTCGATTCTCACCATCTTTTCATCGACTTCAAAGCCGAATACGACAGCATTCATCGCACCGAACTATATAACTGATCCGGTTGTGTTGCGCCACGCTTGAGAACTCGCAATGCACCGTGCAGTTTGGGAACAGAACCTCCGAATTATTTCACACATGCACCGGATTTCGGCAAGGAGACGCGCTGTCGTGTGATTTCTTTAATCTTTTGCTGGAGCAGACAGATAGAAGGCACTATATTTAACAAATCCATCCAGCTGCTGGGATACATAGACGATATCGACATCATCGCCCGTTCCCCTCGTGCCATTATTGAGGCTTTTACTGCAACAGAAGAACAAGCTAAACGAGTTGGATTCACGATGAACGAGAAAGAAAAATTCTGCGTCGAATATTTGGTCCAGTCTGCGAGGAGGAAGGATGAAGGAGAAGATATAAGCACGAACTCTACGAGCTGTACAAAGATCCGGAAGTCCAAAATCCGTCGACTGCACTGGCTCGGCCAAATCGAGCGAATGGACAAGAATGCTCCAGCTAAGAGGATCTTTGAATCCCAGCCACCTGGTTCACGAAGAAGAGGAAGACTGAACCTCCGGTTTAAAGATCAGGCAATCGTGGACGCCTGAAGCCTTGGTCTAGTAAACTGGAAGCAGAGTTCAGAGCACATTCTATGTGAGTTCATGGCTCTTAGCTCCAAGGAAATTACCTTTATATTTTTCTGGAGAGGGACTCTATTCTTTTGAGACCTCTAAATATCACTAGCCTCATTGCGTACAATGTCAAAATTGTTCAAGAAATACCTGCAAGCCAAATACTTCTTGTCTTTCATTTTCAATCAATCCACCCACCCCCAGCTCTTGTCTCCAAAATCAACTCCTTCAACTGCCAACAAAACTTTCTAGAATTGGTCTCCGCCACTAAACCAAATGACTTCAAGGACGTTCTCTTAATGTGTCCTTCCAAGAAATTCATTTGAATACACCATTATAGTGGAGGGCAACTGAAAGGTTCTTGCCCTCATAGATGAACATACCTCACTTGTGTGTAAAATTCCGCATTCCTATTCCCCTATTCCTCATGCTTTCATGGGAAAGCGCTCTAAACCAAACGAAAGTCCCATCTGGGTGAAGGCACCCACCCTCAATCACTGCCAAACGTGACAATCATTCAATACAGCATTCCTGTCTAATGGTCCAGAACTACGTAGGCATTAGAGCCCAAGACTTAATGAATTAGTTAATTAAGACAAACACCACTTAAGAACGGATACATCTCAATCGCAGAGAATATCCTCCCGTTCACGAATCACATCTATTAAAGGAGTTAACACCCTCTCTCAGCTGTAGGGGCACACACAATAGGAAGCTATAACGCAAATAGCTGACGTATTTTTCACAATCTCTGGACTCCACATCTCATGACAGTGTGCCTTCGTGGCACGCTCCTAGGACCGTCTGCTGCAATGGGAAAATGTATGTGTCTTCAGGTCGTTACATATTGGTTCGGATTAGGTTGAATAATTTATTAATGTCGCATTAGATCACAGCAGTTCCACTAAGGATGTACACCTCAGCGTCAAGGTGACATTTGGTGCGACCAGGAACGAGGCACGTCCTTTATTTATTCATTTATTCACGTTCACGTCATGTGTGTGTTCTTTCGCTTGATGTATATGTATATATGCTTGTAAGGATTTTCTTAATTCGTTTGGGATCCGTTTTGTTGTTTTTGTGGAAGCAGCAGGAGCAAGAACAACAGCAACAAGACAGCATGGATCCACCATAAGACCCATAATCTTGTGGAACTATTGTTTTATGTTTTCACAAAATCCGCAGAGCGGAAAAGTTACATTAACCAGATACATGGCAGAAAGGAAGCCATTAAATTTCAAGATTTTGCTCCTTTTTTTGTCCAGGAAATCCTTGTACAACGAAGGCACCGTAAATAACCACTCAGTGCGAGTGGAATGAAATCTTTGAAATTAGTTTCGATTTTTTTTTTTTGTTTTAACTCTCGTGTAAGATTAACGGTTCCCCATTTAGTTTCGTCCTTGATGGGATGAGTGTCCTGTGAGAAACTTCATTTATTATTGTTATCCATTTAAGGATTGTTATTTCAAATTTAACGATGTCTTCGAAGAGCGTGCATCATTAACCCACGCGTCAATTGAGGAAGTTTCCCGTTCGAAATAGGAGAAAGCAGGATGCGGAGGCTTGAATGTGGATTATCCTCATTAACTTTACAATGGCTCAAGGAATATGCTCAATTCATCCATGCATCCGTGTGTTTAAAAATTCGTACTTCGGCATACAAGTTCAACTGGGAACATTTTACTTAAATTTATATGCCAAAGGATGTGTAAGGATATTTTACCAACCACACATCTTTTATGTTATGTACAGCCGTCGGGTGGTTTACGATGTTTTACTTTTGTTTTCCTTCGTTAGTGGTGGAAGGAAAGAAAGAAAAAAATGAAAAACAAAAATCCTTTTGAAACTATCACCCACCCAAGGGTTGGGTTTTTACATTTCGCTAGTAGATCCTGTTCCTTTTCCTATTTACTAAAAGCATTACTATAGAGAAACGAAGTTAATTTTTCAAGAGCTCTCCATGAATCAAAGGAAAAGTACTGCGTCTACGAGTTGATGATGAAGTGCGGTACTTCTCAGAAGTTTATCTTCGTAGCTTTGAGGGGTTTTATAGGGTTTTTTTGCATGCGTAGGTACACGAGGATTAGTCAAGTATTTGTATGTTTTGGATAAACTTTAGGACTAATACATGGATTTAGAAACTTCCTGAGATTGTTGATAGTTGTTATCCTGATGAGTAACGAGGGCTTAGATGAAAAAGTAACAATTACAGGGAGACCTACTGACTTTTACTGACTTTCTTGAATAAGAATTTATTCCAGTCTTTGATCGGAGAGCCATTGACGGTTGCTTGCCTGTCAATTGACACCAAGCTGATATTTTTGCCGATTGTGAGCTTTTACGTGGAGCCTTCAATGACAAGTCTATTGGCCTAGTCGTTGCTTCCATTCATTGTTTTGCAAACCATGACGATGTCTCCGTTTGCCATCGTATTTAAGGCGGTGCATAGCTGGTAACATTAAGTCTCTTTATCGTCTTTGTACGAGGGATGGCCATGGTGTAGTGTTTGCATCATCGCTTGTCACGCTGAAGGTTCCAGGTTCGAATCCCGATGTCAAAAAACAAAATAAAAAGTCGACGGTCCACTCTGCTGCATAGGCAAAACACTGGCAGTAAGGTGGTAAATGGCTTGAAAGTGTTGATTTTACTAATGAAATCGAGATGTTCGAAAGAAATACTGTGAATTTTAAGCAATGACAACTGTACCAATAATTCTTCCCAGTCATTCCGGACACCAACCTTCGGAGATTGAAACCTAATACCATCTGAGTTTCAACCCCACTACACCAACACTAGCGCTGTGTGAACAGCATCATAAGGGTATTCATAATCCATTTAGTGCTAGTGAATTATAAAAGAAAAGCTCCATTGGGTCAAAAATATGTCAGCATGTCGTTGGTAAAAGAATCTGTCCCTTTCCAGATTTTCGTAGATTTCCGGATGATTTTCCAGAGTAGGGTAGTAAAGTGTAAAAGTTAGAGATTGATACTCATACATATCTATCGACCACTCAAAATATTATGAGAAGAGAAACTAGCACTTGGCTGCTGAGTGTGCATAAGAGAGTGCCTGCACGCCTACTCTGATGGATGAACAGGACGTTAATGCTTGATGTCATAAGGAACGGAAAATCTTAACCGTGATATGAGATGGAAAGATCCTGATTCATAGAACAATTGAAAAAGGTGAAAAAGGAAACTCTAAGTTGATACAAAATAGGAAACGTGAAAGGAATTCTACTTGAAAATACTCGAAAATAGTCTTTCCAAAGTTGCACTCATTCGTGGTCGATTGGGTATAATGACGGTGACAGTGGAACATACGAATTAGACCCTTTCCTGGAAGTCAGTCTTGGGCTTGAAGAAAAACTCGGCGAGAACTAAACCCCAGACAATATACATAAGTCCATAATGGACTGATGTCCCACTTCAGAAACTTATGTCCCTGGCCGCGGATTATATACTCTGAAGATGGTTGAGATGCAATTAGTTGACCGGAGAAACAACCTCAGGAGCAATAACGATGTGTCCCACTCCACCATCTAAATCATTGTATTCGAACTGTTCTGGTTCTGGACCTTGGATCTGAATTACAAGGTGTGCAAGTTATGTAAGAATCTTAAATGGTTATAGTCTCTGCGATGCCAACTGCGTCTTCAAAAAGACTGTTGTTGCGGCGAGAAAGAAAACTCGCGTCTCTTACTCAATGATTTTATTTTTCAACTCAAATTCCTATTTTAATTAGAGAGTATGCGTTTTACTTAGGATCGGAGTATTCCTGTTCCCGTTCCTTGACCACAAGACGGTAGGGAAAAGAATGAAGGAAAAAAATTAGTGCGCACTAGATCCTCATGGGTTTTTTTCTGCGTGGTTAGATATTCGAAATGTCAGATGCATTTGTGTATTCAGTGCTTTTTGCAAATTCATTCAGCGCTTCCTAGCGCCGCTTTTATTTTGCTAGCTAATTTTGTTATTATTATTGCGGGTCACCGCGTCTCCTACAGGATAAGATTGATCTGTGCGTACTGTATTTTTATCGCATGCGAATGATACGTCTTCACAGCTTTCGACTGAACATCCCTTCTTAAATTTTTGTAAAAAATCTACGTGATCATTTTTTAAAAAAATTATGTTTCAAAAGGCTTCTATAAAAATTCTTCCACAAGTACAAGTCCTGGAATTATCCTTCCTTGGATTAAGTGAAAATAAAGTTTTATAATTCACATAGTTTACCTCGTCCCCCCTTTATGGGCGTCATTGTGATAAGTATCTGTTGTTTCCATTTCAGTACTTTATAGCTCTTGTTAAATTGCAAACAGAGGAGTGTCTTTATTACAATCTTTTGTATTTCGAATGATAAAATCGTCTGATGTCTAGCCATAATGGAGTTTACCCTATTGTAGAGGCTATAACTAATTATGGGAGTCGTAAATTTTTGGGTGAAATTTCTGTGGCTTTTGCTTGAAAATTGGATAATTTTACAAATGACAACTTCACTTTAGGTGGCCATGATGATGGTAAATTGAGGTCTTTGAATTATTTCAGTACGATGTTGTGGGTTAAATACATTTGTGCTGGGCAAGGAAGGCAGCCAAAGTTTTTTAGTTTATGTTGTGCTCGTATAGAACTAGAATGGCATGAGTCCTTTTGTAAAAGATTGCAAGGCGTTGGAGAGAATCAATTTCTGCATTTTGCTGACTCTTTAAAACAAACCAAAAATGACTGCAATGACGATCTAAAGACCATTGAATCCTTTTGAATTTGGTCGAATAAATTAGCAACGGTCATCAGCAACGAAGCCTAAATCTTGCGCGACTAATATCTCGTCTTGTAGATTCACAACGATCGATTAGATAGTCTGATTGCAACGACCTTGATTCTAAAGGTGCAATTTTAAAAACTGTGATGAAAAATGCCACAAAAAAGCCTTTCAATTCGGCTTGCAATATGTATCCTCAATCTCTCGAAATCGCATCGAACTATTGCCTCTTTGCACTCATGCATAATGCAGCAGTGAATTATTCCATGACAAAGTGCAATAACCCACGCACTTTGAATGGAATACGGCTGCTACAGATGCAGATTGACAACAGATGAAAAAATTCTCATCAGCAAATCCAAACCCACCAGCGCACCTTATACGACAGCATCACTCAAAAGTCGGTGTTCTGTTCACACAACCAGCAGCAAAACCGACATATCGGTTGCACATTGCATTAAGCCAACATCGTTCGATGTCACTTCTTTGTCCTCCCCAGGGGTGACATAATTCTTCCCCCCATCACTGTTTCATTTACCACGCAAATAAACTTTTTGTGAACTCAGCAAGGACATCCGTGGTGTTTAATTAAAATTATTAATTACATCCGAATTGAATGTATCGCATTATTCATGCACTCCTGCATGTCATAACAGTCGCCATATTTAATTGCACGCCAGACCCATTAATATCTATCCACGCAGTCGTTTAATTTTATCCAAAATGGTAGTTTCGGTCCCCAGGACATAATGCCGTCATAATTGCAAACTAATAAATGGACGAATCCATCCACATACGATACACTTAATCACTGCTTTAGCCTGCAAATGCATTAGATAACATCCTGTGGATGAGAAACTATTGGTCTTTTGTGGAAACCGAAACCGCACTTTATTCCATGCCTTTGCATATAAATTTGCATCCTCAATCCGAAAGGATATAAATATTTTGTTACTCGAAAAAAAAGAAGCTGTTTTGTACAATTGACTAAGGATGCATACGTTGTTATAGTGTGCGCATCGGAGTCGAAGAGGATTTCATCTAAGACGATAGAGTCGATTGTGGCGGACGAGCACGAGAATGGATGCTAACATTGCACTCGAGGATGCTTCCGCTTTTTTCTGTGTAAATATATAAAGTCAATAGGACTTTCGGAGGAATTGAATAACTTCATCCTTCAGTGACTTTCAGAACACAATAATTAATGGATACAGACATCTGAGAGATACGTTTACATTTATTTTTAGTTATCTACTTCCGTTGTGAACATTTTCGTTGGCGTTTGCATTTCAATATCAACTTCCACATCTTGCTGTCAGTATTTCTGCACACAGTAGGGCATCTCTGTCATGGAAGGAGCTGCAAACACGTAAATGTTTTAGACAGGGGGCAACATAAATGGATATCATGTTGCCATCTGCAAAATGGTAGTTCATAACGTTTATGAAAACGATTCAACGTCTTACGGTGGAGACAAGGTCAACGAGGAGAGACATTTTTATACATTTTCTTGGCAGTTAAAATGTGACGACACTAAGAATAACACTTCATCATGAACATTATGTATGTGTGCGAAAGGAAGCGTGAGAGGAATGCAAGGAATATTGTCACCACTTGTACGAGTATGTATATCAACTCGTGACGACTTTGCCAATAAGGTCTTCAAACACAGGTTCACTAAATTGTCTAGTAAGAGACGTAAGAGAAATTATAATTTTTTTCTCATCTGCTCCTGCAAGGATACTGTGACTGATTGCTGGGAAATCAGGAAATAATCCATTGGCCAGCAGCTACTTTATTGCGTTTGTAGGTTTGAACCTTGTAAAGGCAAAACTAAACCGGTATTCAGCAACTTGTGGGAGTTCCAGCCACAAAACTCATCTCTCGATTTCTGTCATATTCTGTTCGAACCACCATAAGATATTTCCTTACGAGGTGGGATCGAGCATTCGCCGTTCTGTTGCCTTTGGCGACACCAAAAATCTCGACTGACAAAACCATGAACTCCACTATGCCACCTTTGTTTGCTTTAAGACAAGTTGTGAACCTCGAGTAGTGGAAGGAGACCGTTCTGTATCTTCTTGCAATTCATCACAGTCGAAAACTGTCGTGTCCGAAACTGGTGCAGATTGGCCCAAAAGCATCCATGTTTTTTCCACATCTTTACGTTTCTTACCTCCTTGTTCCACCTGACTTTGCTCCATTTCCTCGTTTCGACGATCTATAAAAGCTAGTTGCCGATCTCCCCTGCTGTTGTATTGCCAATAGATTTCATTAGTACGAAACTCTATCTAATGGTGGTTTGCGAAACAATGATCCTTACCAACCCTTATTTTGGTCTGTTTCTCTCGATTTTCTACTGCTTATCAGCCATCAGCGGCTGTTTACACATTGTCGCAGCATCAGTACGCTCAACTTAAAACAAAATACCCAAGAGCTTATGAAGGTCAAGATTCTGGATTCTCATGAGCTAAACTGTCCCTCGGATCAGTAGGTGGTACGAAGGTATTTATGTCCTAGCTCTAGACCGAACAGGGATTTTCTCTTTCCTCGAGGTTTTTAGCTTGGCACCAGACATCGTACGCCAAACTCTCTTGAATCCAGAACTGGAGGAGGGGTTGTTGCTGTTTCTGAAGAAACATCATGTAAAATATGTGACCAGTCTACGCAGAAAAAATACCTTTCGAGTTCTTTCCCTGGCGAAAGTAAATATCTTAAGGCACACTGTCAAGGTCCTTTATCCCATTTTGCTCATTCAGTTCTCGATATTATAGCTGTTTTCCAAGGACTTTGTCAGCAAATTAATTCCATCCCAATGGGCGATGTAATTTAAATTTATTAAACTCCAGCTGAGTGCTGTAATTTAATTCAAGGTCGGCAACCCTACATTCTCTGAAAAGAATGGACTGGAGTAAAAAAATGTTTCGTTTACAGCAGACTCTATTCCTTTTATAAATCTTTTGCAATTCCACCACTTGCAGTTAAACGTGTTCAAATTGAATAGACAAGACCGGAAAGGAGTGAACTCTCTCAGTTCACGAGTGCTTACCTTTCATTTATGTTTTCAAAAGAATCAATTTCTAAAGGCGCTTCTTTTTCCAGACCATTTACGAGTGACTTTAACTGATATTTAAAGAGTTTTGATGGCAAATAAACTGAAAAACATCACGAAACTTTGTCCTTCTAATTACCGTAGTCAATGGAGAACCACTCACACTGAAGAATTTTCAAAATTTCTTCGTCCATTTCACAAGGACATCGTTTGAAAATTGCACTTGTTGCAAAAAAATCACTTTCAAAAACTCCTTAAATGACAATATTTTGCTTTACCACAGTGCATCAGAACATCAGCTCATCCTTGATGAAGGAGTTCTCCTGCCAAGCAATGGATTTTCACATCATCGCCCCCAATGATGATGAAGCATTGAATACCAGTCACACAGACAATGTGTGGCACTTGATGAACTTCTGCATGACAGTCTGTAAAGGAATTTCCAAATTCCAAAGTCAGGAAAATCCTAAAAAAAAATTACGTCACAAAGGACTTAAATTTCCCGACTCTTGTGTCGTGTCCTTAAATCACCAATTTAATTCCCTTAAATTGATGGAACCTCATTGACGTTGTTCATTATGCCATGATTTGATGGCGAAATTACCATGACAAAAGGACTCGCGCCCGTTTCTTGACATTTACAAATCAAATCAAAAATTCATAAGCTCGTACAGGATTATACGCATAATTTAGTTCCACGCCAAATAATTTCAGCCAGCTGGGTGTGAATATTTTATGTGTGTGTATACGACTGGTGGTTGGTGTGTAAATTTCAAAATGAATCTCTTTCCCTTCACATCCGGTGGAAATTGTGAAGGAGAACCGTAAAAATCTCTGCGGCAACATAATTCATCTAATTTTAAATTTAAATTATATTTAGAGCACAATACCAACGCGTGTAAGCACTCTCACCTGGCATGGGATGTGCAAAAGAAAAAAATTTACGGCAAATTCAGCGGTTTTATCCTTTTTCTTAGACACGCAGTACTGTGGAATTAATTTTTTAGGAGTGCGGTGGACTTGAATTCAGAGATTATGGAGTGTAATCTCTCTTAAAAAACAACGACCATTGTGAGTCCTTGAGCTGGCGAAAAGTTTTAAGAGAATTATAATGAAATGAATTTCAAAGCATATGTGTTATGAATCCTGTTGAAGGAGGATTTGCAGAAGAGACGAAAGGAGAGAACAAATTAGTTTCAGGACAGTACATTAAGCTGCACAAATTTGAACCGAAATCCATGGACCATGTTTACAGCTTTAAAAATTGAAACCATGTCCTTTTAAGGAAAGAGGAAACAGTCCTGGAAAGAAGGATATGAACAAAGGTTAAATGTTGTTACACTTGAGAGTATGAACCATTCGATTAGCATGAATAATAGGCTTAAGACTGAGAAAGTTAGTGGAGAAAATTAGCTATTCAAGCTCCGGTCTTACAATAGGAGAAGAGGCTTGGAATACTCATGGTGCAAATCATGAAATTTACTCATCACCTTGAACAGAAATTACATACTTAACGGGCTGCTGTCTTGAACCTGGGGACTATGATTCGAAGATCCTTTTAGCTGGATCATTGTGGTTCATTTGCTCGATGTGGCTGACGTGCAGTGGCTTTTGTAACTCCATCCACATCCTGGTACAGCTCATAGAGTTCGCGGTTGTATCTCCTCCTTCATTCACCCTCCTCGCATAGGGGACCAAGATTCGACGAACAATCATCCTCTCTAAAGTGCTCAATATCTGCTGCGCTTTTCTACTTCGTCGTCTAGCACTCGGCATCGTATCCTGGAGCTGGTACAATCAGAGTTCTATAGAGCATTCATTTCAATTTCCGGGTTAAGACTTTTGAACCCATTTGAAGAACACCAAACCGAAGTGGCAGCCGTTCCCTAGAGCAATCCCCACCAGGGTGTCTTTCGTGGATTTGATGTTTAGTCCGAGGTGGGTAAAACTCCTTAACTTCTTCAAAGTTACTGTTGTCATGGTTCTGTGGGTAGTATTTCTGGTGAAATACAGATCCTAGTGGTAACACAAAGGACCTTATCTGGTTGCAGAATGCAGCCTGCCACTCCAACCCAACCTAACTTTTCTTTTCCAGTTCATAAAGTATCTGGAATCAGATCTTATATGCGACATTAAGCAGGAATATGCCTCGATAGTGGGTGCACGACGAAGGATCGCCTTTCTTATAGATGAGCCATATTGAGTTCATAGTCCAGTCATCAGGCATGCTTTCGGCGACTCATTCAGCAACTGCGCTACTGGGTCAACTGTGTGTTGGAGCAGGGAGTGCTTTTGACCCAGTTGCTCTTTGTAGTCTCTGGCTACTCTAGGTGTGCTAAGGCATCGAACATTAAGTTTCTTCTTCTGAGCCATTCGCAGCTTCTTCTCATTAGAGAGCTCTGAATGTAGCTGAATCGCTAAAAATGAGATATGTACCTCTATAAGCAAAATACAAGGTGCTCCATGCGGGAACGCGCTCAATAATAAGTTAAAGTTGTCATACTTGGGGACAGTTGTATAATCTCCCAACACTCACTATGTTGACCCAAATCATATTTCGCATGCTAGATAGGAAGTTTAAGGAGGTGGATGTGAGCATTCACTCGGACCTCTACGGATCCATTGTAGTCCTCTGACGTGGAATGTCCATTCTGAAAAGACAAAAAGAAGGGAAAGGTCTGGGCGACTGCAATTGAGGTCGTTCGGCCTCCCTGAACCATCCTGAATTCGTAGTAAATTTTAGAAGGGCTTTTGGTGGCTTCTTAAACGGGTCGCCCAGGTCGTGGAAATAGTATTCACCGAGGGCCATCTTCCTTGTTCCGTACACACTGGGACATTCGCATAGGAAGTGGACTGTGTTTTCTTCCGCATCTGTATAACCGCAGCCTCTGCATAACTCGTCTGTACTTAAACGCATTCTTCTAAGGTAGGTTGTGGCATGTGATGATCCCTGTGAAGAGAGCTTAGTTTGATCTGTTTAGCGCAAGAATGTGCCCCGTTTTTATCTTGTTGATATTTGTCCAGAGTTTCGAGGAGATGCAGCATGATGAGAGTGTGCTCTGTCTCTCAATGTCTTTGGAAGTCTAATACAATGCTTGGTTTGACGAAAGCTAGCGGGAGCAAAACTGAGTGGTCCTGTACCGAGCACTTCCTGGCTTTTTTATTGTGTCCCAAGATCCACCAGAGTATTACGTTGCGGTTCGCGGTGAGGGTTTTGAGCTCTTCGCGACAGCATTTCACAATTTTTGACTTAACTACTGTGGATTAAATGGCTTGGCTATCTATGTATCTTGGAACACGCTCCCGTGGTTCGGAACACTTCTTGACCGCTTTTTGTTGGGTTCTAGTGAGTAGATCCCAGAGCCTACTCCTTCTTCGGTTTTTGACCCGTCTGTTGAAAATCGAAATTTTCGTTGTCACAGCTAAGTACGAAGTATTGTGTTTTTTCCTTCCGAGTTTGCAAACCATAGCTGAATTTTAATGAAGATGTCAACTATTATTTTTACTGTCCTCCGTAAGTCACTCTTATGTCCAAGAAGTGGCAGTGTCAAAACAAAACATCCAATAAAGCCACTGCAGTGAACCCAATTGACATAAGATCCACAACCAAAAAATGTAAGTTCAAGTTTGAATCCACAACACAATGTCTGACGTTGACATCATTAATATTGTTCATTGACTTCCGAACACACCCTCAGAAGCAACTCTCAACTTCTGACAGCTGACAGCTATACTGTCTAATGTCATGTGAACAAATAATAAATTTCTAAACTTAAGGTATACGTCCCATCATCTACCAATAACAATTGTTTATTCATAGTAAATATCATGTAGTATATATTAAATAACATTTTTTTTGTTTGGTACATAAAATTCTATTCATTTTCTCTTAACAATTAAATATTTCAATAAAATAATTTACTTTATCTATTTACAAATTTAAAAAATACATAAATTTTGTTTATAATTTACACTTAATAATTTTTTTATTAATCTACAAGTGCGTACATCTCAGAAATATTGTAAGAGTGCTACATTGGCTATAATTTTTTTGTTGTTAAACATTCAATTTGAGTGTTTCTGTTGTGCCACCACTTTTTAAATTCGAAGCTTTGTTTAAAATTGTTGACATTGTCATTCAAAATTCATATCTAAATTTGGCATAACGACAACCCTATAATGCAAGTTAGGTTGTTTGCAGTGTCAATATAAACAGCATCCTTTCCCCTAGAAGAGGAATAAAGCTATTGAAGAGCGGTTGTGGATTGGTTGCTACCCCATCATGATGTTTATCATAAATCAATGTCATTGTTTAGCAAAATTTCAACGACCTCTGTTTTAAATTTTTAAACGCTTCATTCTGATACATGACGTTGTCATGAGCAGCAAATGATAGAGTCCTTGTGTCTGTAGCTGGAATGAGTTTGGATTCTGATTGAACGTAGACCCCAGTTGATTGATTGAACGAGCTCTGTATGAAAAGATGTCCTCTGATGACATTTTCAATAAATCACAAGTAAACAGAGAATTGATAGAATTCATGGCCTTGAAGGGCCGATTTGCCAAAGACCCCTGCTATATACTTGTTCTCTGTTTGAATTGGATGAACATTTGAACGGATTTATGAAAAAGTTGAAAAAGTTTTACAGCCAAAGTATGTAAATTGAGAAAAGTTTGAAAGCGGATATAAGGGTTGAGAACCCTTCTGTCTGGTATTTTGGGTGAAGTTTACCGAAGTATGAAAGTTAAATTTTCATTTTATGTCAAAAGGAAATCTTTGTGTCGTTCCCAAAGGATATGAGCATTTGGTCGACGGAATTGTGGAAGTTAAATATTCTGTAGAACTTTTAGTTGATTGTCACTTTGTCATATCTGACATTTCGAGACAATTATTCAAATAGATATGTTTGTATCAAGGCCACCAATTCAATGGCCTGAGATGGTTACTGCTAATGCTGAAGATGCTGAACTGCATTGGAACCTGTCGTGATCTTCTGCCTAAACTGCACAGGTTTATCGTATAGTCTCTGAAATGGAGCCAATTATTTTGTTCCCCTTAACGGTGCTGGTGTCTTTTCGGAACACCTTGACTTTCACACACTCCTTCGGTCTCCTGTCGTGGACTTCTCCTTAAACTGCACAAATTTATCGTATAGTCACGGAAATGGAGCCAATTATTTTGTTCACTTTCGTGTTTGCAGACGGTGCAGTTCACACACTCCTTCGGTCTCCTTAATCACAGTAATGTTTTTCAAGCCGAAGTCGTAGCTATTAATTAATCCCATGCCTCCCTGAAGACTGCTAAAGTTGTCGTTAAGGGTATTTCTATCTCTACAAACTAATCGAAGTTGGAGAATGGGACTGGAGCAGGAATCTTCTCAGATTCAAGGATGTTGCTATGTATTTATCTCTTGTATCCAACACAATAGAGTCTAGGACTGTGAAGGACTGCTTTGAGATCACTTACCAGCATAACCGACTCTGTTGGCCTCCAGGTTACACCGACATTCCCGAGAAGCTGATGAATTAGCAAGACAGGACTCTCAAGGTACAGACAGTAGAAGCTCGACCATGACAAAGTGCCTATGTCATTCATCAAACAGAAAGCAATTATGGTTATATCCTGCCTACGGCAACAATGCTAGGCTTATCTGGCCTGCCCTCGTCAATTCGACTAAAAGAGTTCAGGTCTCGAAACTAACAAACAACCTAACAGGGCACTGCAACCTAGGCAGGCATGCTCAGCGTTCGGGTATTGGATGCAACTGAACATGAGACGCAAAGGCAAGGAAGAGTTAGAATCTGTTGTACACTTCTCCATACGTGTCTTGCCTTAGAAAACATCAGGAAAACCACTTTTGGTAAATATTTCTTTCAGGATCGAGGATGTACTGAACATCGTTAGGGTACGGCCGATCTTAACTGATACGTTCGGAAATCTAAATGCATTCAGGATCATAATAGACCTACTTTAGCTTTAAGTGTACCTCTTCGCAGAGGATCAGTTCTCCTTGTTTTGCCTTAAATCGCCTTAATTTTATTCTATGCCCAGCTCTACATCTACGAATGCTATGAACTTCTAGTAAACATTAGTGCAATGACATTCCTTGAGCTCTGTCAAAGTCACTGGGGGCCAAAACTGATGAAAATGGTCCTGTCCAACTTTCCTTTAAGACCGGAGAGCTCTCAGATTAAGAGAAAACTGGCTACAGCTAGACATCTTTAACAAAAGAGACTTATGCTTTGCCTAGATTACAAGAATTTCCAGTATTACTTCATTAAGAATAATGCCTTCACACCAGATAGATAGGACATCTAACATTACAGAGGAATCGAAAATGGAAAAACGACTAGAGGAGGAGTCTTCTCAAACGGACTAAGAATCAAACGACTACAGGAATGTCTTAGTTGAGATTTATGGGATCAAGAGAGTGGCACAGATCGTCCTTACATTGGAAGATGCACTCAAAGAGCTAGACTTCAACTTGACACCCTGCTGGTTATCTAGTCACGTTGGAGTCGAAGAAACTAAAAACCAGATGAACTTGAGAGAAAAGGCCCCTACATGTATACAGTCCTGGCTGACAGAAAGGCACTATCCATTTTCAACGTAGCTAAGTGCTTCATAGACTCAAGTCAGTGTAAAACGGACCGAAAAACAATAGCAACATACCGGTGCTTGTGGCCAGTGCTCAATGTGAAAAGAACAACTGCTAGGCAAATATTTTACCACGTTCCTAGGACCAAGCAAAATAGGCTTAATGATCTCCGGATTAAATGGTACATAGCTATAGATATAGAGGGCCCTCAAAACCTAAGCTTAGATGCTTAGAGCATAACATCTTGGAAATTATAACACCTTTTCAGTGGAAGATCCCCATTCCTCGCATAAACCTGACTTAGGCTGTGATATCAAAAAGAAAGTCTAGAGCTTAACGGTTAACAAAATTTCTAGGAATGGTTTATAAATCCCAAGGGCTATGGTAATTTTTTTTTAATAATTTTGACAATTCATCTTCATAAAGTTAAAGTTGAATAAGATTTGTAAGCAAAAGGACGTGTCACTACAATCTTTCGTCAAAACTAGGTTATAAGTTGCTTATTCATTTCAAACTTGCTATAAGCCCACCAAATGATGAGGAAGTAGAGCAGTAGTTAGAGTTTTAAAATTTCCTCAAAAAGGACCTAAGACATACTGAAGTTGCTGTATGCCTACTTAGGGCCAATGTCTGAGTCTAAAAGTTTCCAATTTCTCTAAACTATCTTAAGGCAAATACTTGGGGAATAGTTGCAGAGCATTAAGAACATAAGTCACATCGAATCCATAAACTTTTTGTTTTTTTTTATGATTTATGACTTTCTCAACCACATAATGGGACTTCCCTTAGGCACTTCTCGTTAAAAACACCGCAACATTTAAAAAGTTTTGCCATAAAACGTAACCCGTTGGACAGAGAGGGTTACTCTGTCATCAAAGACATTTCAATGTTAAACTGTGTGGAATGTGTCAATCGAGTTGATACACACACATCTGCTGGAAAACATGTTTTATTAGGCAACATCTCTTCGATTCACTGATCCTTGAGCTGTCAGAACCCTTATATCTTTAACAACACAAAAAACAAAACGAATACAAAATAACAACAAGGACAGACAGAAGGTCGAACTTATGCTCACATCTGTTTGCAAACAACCCACACTGACGCATCTTTCTTATTTATTCAGACATTATCCTCTTCTACATCGATATGAAGTTGCGGTGGCGGGTAGAACAATTATACTTATAACACTATTTATGTTTCAATTTGGCCGTTCTTGTGACAAAATTCTAACTATTCAAATAGCCCACCCACAGATATACAACACTCGGTTGTATCATCCCCATGTCCTTTTGCCGTGTACCGTGGTCGTGGTGGAATTATTCTCCATTAAATTATTCATATCCAGCACATGAATGGCTGATGGTTCATAAAGAGATCGCTCCATAAGGAGGCTTCGATTATCCTGACTATTATCCTTGGGCATGTTGTAGACAACCAGCTAGGCTGTCACATAGTATTCTCGACGTTTTTGGCATTTCTCGCGAGCGATGTAACACAGTGCGATTGTTATCAGGATGACAATGGTGATGCCCATACCTATGCTGACCCACATGATTTCTTCATTTATGCCGACATACGATCGTCCTGTAAAGTATAAAGAGAGAGGTAGTCAAGTGATGGTTACATTTCTACATGGATTGTGCAGACTCACCATCGTAGTAGTTGTTGGAGAAGCCAACTTTACCAGCAACTCTTCCGGCTGGCATGATGGAATTTAATTGGGTTCCTGATAGTTGATGAGTGCGTACCGGCTCCTGTAGAAGAAGGAAAGTGTGTGCTGAAGGGATGGCCTTTGGATAGTTCTCTCTCCCTTGCTTGAACTGATGAATAGTTTCACTCGTGTGTGGCCATCATGATGTTGCCACCATTGTCTGTTGTTTTAATGAAGTATCTACAAAGGATATGATAACTTGTTTAAAAGGAATTGGTAAAAGTCCTTTAATGAATCACTAACACGTGGAAGGAAGGTAGTATTTCAATCATTTCATGAAGCAGGAAATTTAATTTATTTTGAGTTTGTCCTCATGAACATTTGAAGATATTTTGGTGTGTGAAATGTTGAATTATTGCATGGCACTTGACAGTCCAAAGGTCCTCACAGGATGCAATTCGGACAAACGACTTACCAGAATAACATACATTTCGATGCTCTTAGCACAGCTTACTCTTTGGATGGAATTTATTAGCTTTGTAGTCGTCTAGATCCTTATGATGGATGAAAGTTTCGTATCCTTTTCTTTATTTTGAAAGAACAATCAATTATTTGCAAGTAGTGTCCTTCTCCTTCTGTCGAAGAAGAGAATTGCAAATTCAAGTTTCTTTAAAAGGATTTGCTTCTTGTTCACGCAAATTTATTCGGTGCCAATAGTTGAAGGATATACAAGGATGGGCAAGATTAAGTGCCACTGCGTTTGGAAATTTATGTGCAAATTTAGTCTTGTCTCTAGGAGTGTTTTGTGGTTATTTGTTTAGCAAGTTGGTGTTGTGGACGTAGCTTAAGGTTGAAATGTAGTTTTGCTGGAAAACATCGAAAGGCAGAAGAGGATTTGAAAGTGGCAAGTCATTTTTAGAAATAATGATTTCGAATAGCAAGGAGTCTCTAACAAACAGTGTTCAATCTACGGAACACATATTCTTACTTGTCGTCAAGCAACATCATTCGTACTAATGGACTCCAGTCCCAGGACTGGAGGACAGCTTTAAACTGTCCTCAAGGCTCTTAAGTCAACGGCAGCTAAATCAAAATTAATCAAGTCCTGCAAACAGTACCTAAGTGAGACGTCGACCGCCAAATACCAAAGAATGTGTCAACAAGGCAGAAAAACGTTCAAGGAGTGTGTCAGAGGAGGAAGTAAAATCGGCGTTATACACAGAAGAATCGATCATAACGACACCATAAGTGAAGCCAAACATTTTAATCTAAATTCGTATACAATTGGAAAAGCACTGTCTCCGATGTTCAGCGTTAAGATTTGCTGAAAAGACAAGGAACTAATTGAAGCTGGAAGGCATCTACCTCCTTCGAAACGTACCAAAATGGAACAGTTAATGCAACCCAAAACCATAAACTGTTTAATTTCCTTATGCAAACCTGCCCCACGGCAACCCTAGAGGCACTTATTGGATTTACTCCTTTGCACATCTTTGAAAAAAAAGTGGCAATACGTAGTGCAGTCAGTAGAAGAAATCCAGACCAACCGGTCATATGGCTATCCTCTCTGACTTTCTCGAGCTGGAAATTATCAGCACGGTATCTGACTTCATGCCCAAATTACTGTATTTCGGCAGGAGGTTCGAGATTGAGATCGCAAACCGTAATTCCTGGGATACCGGAGATCCGTTGCTGAATATAAAAGGACTAGTGTGGTATACTGATGGTTCAGTGATGGACTTCGGCGTTGGGGCCGTGTCCTAGTGTCTTTCAGGCTGAATTATATGCTACTGATACCTGCGCCAATATCATTCTCGACTCCGGCATCAAGGGAGCAACCATCAAGCAGTGCTCAAAGCACTGGATTCCCATAACTACAACTCAAAGGCCATTTTAAGCGGCTTCAATGCTCTCCAGGACCTTTCAAAGTGGAGTAAAGTCAAGCTCTGGTAGGTACCAGGGCACGGAGGCATTGAAGGCTATGAAATCGCAGACCAACTTACCAGAAAAGGCTCTTCAGAAAGGTATATAGGTGCCGAGCCCTACTTCCGCGTTCAAAATGAGTCTGGACAGCTGGGAAAAGCGGAACCTCCTATCCTACTGCAACAACATTCAGGGACTTAGACCCCTCTCTCTCTCTATCACAAAAGGGACGATATCAGAAGGCTTGCCGGCTTCCTCACCGGTCACTGCAGCCTCAGATATCACTTATATAAACGAAATGTAGTTCAGTAATCTGAATGCCGACTTTGCTTAGAGGAATACGAATCAGCAGAACACGTACTATGTGAGTGCATGACCGTCTGCAGGGTCAGGAAGCGCTTTTTCCATAAGGCATTTCTAAAACCTGAGGATCTTCGTTATATGCCTCGAACGGAGATATTGTCAACATCATTAGGAATATAGAGAATCTCTTTGTCTTAATGGCTCCAGGCACAATAGATCTTTTAGATTGCAGTGCCTATGCTTCCTTATGCGAAACAGAAAAATTGTTTTCAAGTTCAAATATTTATCCATAGCATTGAAAGCATTTTAAGACTTCACCTCTTATCCGTGTGGCTTATTTCTGTATTCAAAAATTCTAATTATGGGACCGCAGTTGGCAAGGCTAGCCCCTAGAAAGTGGGGCAGTACCAAATTATGAGATGTAAATTAATGAATTCAAATACAACGCAGACTACAATGATATGGTAGACAAGTTCTTTTGTCTAAACCGCCGGCATAATAAATCACTTATCAACCACTAACATAACAAGTATGTCGTGATACCCTCCTGGTGTGAATATATTCCCACAATAATGGGACTTTGCACAATCGAACACCTCCCTCTCATGGATTATGTGCCATAACACTATTTATTGCTGCGTTATGTCGGTTTCAAATTTCCGAAATTGAATTAATGACCCTTCCTCGCGTGGGGCTGATAAATGGCACTAATTTCGCAAACGTTTCCGACAAAACAATTAAATTGTTATTCATCCCCCTCCATCCAACGCCGTTGTGGCACCGCATCAAGCTAATTTATTTCGACTTTCTATTTAAAATGCAATTCAACGAACAATTTCAAAACTTATTTGGTAAATTGCATTTCAGTGTGCAGCCAAGTAGAAATTCTCCACTCCCATGTGATCAAATTAATTACCTTCTCGTTGGATGCACCTCTAAGTCATATTTTTCGTTGCGCTTCTCAAGTCCTTGGATGCACCACAAACTTCTTGACAAATTGCTGGGAACCTCATTCGTGCACCGTTTGTTTCGTGTTCAAAAATGAATTAGTGTCGTTCCCTTTGGCATTGTCCTTTCGTTTACTATGACGAAACCTCAGTCGAGTGCATTTAAACATTTTTTCCTTTACATCTTCGGTCTGAGTGACTGGAAATAAAAAGAAGACGACCTTAAAAATGATTGAAATCCCGGTTAGCTCTCCTGTGACAAAAGCACACCCAATATAAGTTTACTTTATTCGGCCGTTGTCAACCCTCCTTGGAACTGAAGAAAAGAAAAGGAAGCTTGACATCCTTCCGGAGGGAAAAGAATACCAAACACATACATGAATGGAAGAGGATTTTCCAAGAAATTTCTTTCACCCTCATCTTCATCTTCATCATCGACATCAACATCAGGCAATCCACTCCACACATGGTGTATCGATTAAACGAAGAAGCCACGTTAAAGAACTGCAACCCAAATTGAATTCGATTACAATTTGAGGAAAAAACCCTATCCGAATCGGTAACGGTGTTTCTAATTCAATAACATCCCTTCGAAGGCAACATTGTTCGGAAATCTCATTTAGAAACTTTTCACCAGACATAGGGATTCGAAGTTGCTGCGGCAAATGGAAAGTGACTTACAAATTGAGTTTTCCGGTTTTTTGAAGGAAAACTAAAAAAAAAAAAAGGAAACCTGGCTGGACTTTATAGATGAAGCAATGATCTGAGACAGTCAATGGTTTGTTCCTTCAGTGCTTTGGGATTTATCCCGCATGTGTAACATATTTTGTTTTTCTAAAATAAACTCTATACTCCCTTCTCTAGGGCGTATACGTAATATTTGTTTTAAAAGTCCTGTGTCCACATATTGGATTTCATGGGTATTGTGAGTAAACACACACAAGCATCTGCATCACTGATTTGTGCTTGAAGGCAATGAAAAAAAAAACGAGGAACCATCCCCAAGGGGCAAAGAGGACCGGTTAATTTTTCGATTATTGAACTTTTCTAAAAAAAAAAAACCTTCTGAAGCTCATTGGGATAAAAGAAAAAGGACTGGTTCAAGCCACTTTTGATGATTGTCTGTGTGACAACCATGTTGACGAGCAACAGGACGATTTCAAGTGATAGCTTTCGAAAAATCATACCTCTTCCGCCGAATCAAAAATAAAAACTTGGGAGTGAAGCCAGCCATGCAACGCTGGCAACAATGCTGGAGCTGAGAAACTAGGGACAGATGAGCTGCAAGACTGATCAAAAACATTGAAGAAAAATGGAGAAGTGAATTTCTATCCCATAAAATTCCTAACCAGACATGGGTGCTTCAAGGACTATCTACAAAGGATGGGACAAATAACGTGTTCAGTATGCAAGAATGGCAACTCGACTTAGGATGTTGCCAAACAGACGTTCCTCGAATGCACCGAGTATGCTTCTACACCGTGGAAGTGCTAAAAATGAAGAAGGTTAGGTTAGGTAGGAGTGGCAGATCGCAGGTGCAACCACACTTAGACCAGATAAGGTCTTTTGTGTTACCACCAGGATCTGTATTCCACCAGAAATACTACCCGCAGAGCCAGCCGGAGCTTGCTATGAAGCACTGGAGACTGCCTATGTTGATGTCAGGCAGTTCACTTAGGTCGTTGAAGAAGCTGGCTCCTAAGTATGCTCTTCTTCGAGGTGAAAGTGCCGGGCATGTACAGAGAAGGTGGAGAATGCAGCTTCTGCAGAAGTCCTTGTAAAGGAGGCCCAGCCTATAGGCATACTTGCCGATGATGCAGTGTCCCGAAATGACACCCACTTAGGTGCTCATTAGCAATCTTTTTCATCTAATGAGACAGTGGGAGCGTTTGGAATCCAGCTGTGGCCAAATCTGCTTGGTGATGAGACAGATGCTACCTACTGTTCATCTATAATTGGCGGTATTGATTGCGTTTCTATTGAGTAGCGATTTGCAGGTGGCGAGAGGCATACTTCAATTCCCCTTATCCGGAAGAATTGGTAGAGTTGTGCCCGCAGGCTGGACCAATGGTGAAGCTCTTTGATACATATGGCTGAGCTGGCTCCCACTAGTTTACTGTAAATATCTAGAGAAAGCTGATGAAACAGAGTGTCTAGAGTGCTCCACTGACCTATACAGGCCGATCTTTGCACTTTTCAAAGATGGCTTCGGTTGGTGGCTTTGTCCAAGGCTTTCCACCAGACAATTACTCCATAAGTTAGGATTTGTCTGATAACCGATACGTAAAGCCAGTAAGTTATACGTAGTTGTAGGCCCTACCTACTCCCTATTCCTTTTTTGCAGCAGTACAGAACTGTGGTAGCTTCCAGCTGAACTTTTTGTCAAGAATGAGACCCAGACATCTGGCTTTGTTTGAAAGTACCAGACTTGTACCGCACAGTTTAGGAGGGTCGAACGGAGGAATTTTGTATTTCCTAGTGAAGAGGACTAGTTCCGTTTTATGGAGGCTGAGGAGAACAGCACATAAACCCATCGGGGACAAGAAGCAGTTTCGTTGTTTGATTACCTAAAAATGGACAAAATTTAGTCCGCCAGAGTCCGAGGGAACACGACCATCCCTATTGATACATCAAGTAGTAACGAGGCTCTCATTGTGTACGATAGAAGCGATAGAATGCCAGCAATTAGATCCATCATCTTTATGCTGAATCCCAGGATAAACAATTATTTCAAGCCGTGAAGTGAGTGATTGAGCCAAAGAAACCGATGAACTTCAAGTAAACCTTTCCATGTCTGGGTGTTATTCAAAGAAATTCCGAAGAAAATTCAATATTATCCAACCCACCACGCATCCATACGAATCGATGTGAATAAGAGATAAGTGAATCGTGTGTCATTAAGCATCGACAATCGCAATACCCTCCAGCTTGTGTATATCTTTGAATAAGCAATGTCCTTGAAATTGCTTTGATACCCTCAGGTATCATTGGCACTTAATCTCTCCACAGATGATGGCATTCACGACACACAGCATCACTATCACAGTCTATCGCCCCCAACCAAGTATCGATTCAAAGAGCATGACTCACTCTTATCGATTCATTTAACTGAAGTCATCCGAGTTAAACCTCTGCAAGTTTTGCATACTCGATGTGCCCTGAGGACTAATTAAATTGCTTGTTCAATGGTTTCATAAGTCGATTTACAGAATTCCAACAGTCCTTCGACTGTGGGTGTGGGGCCTTTTATTTTTCTTTCACAAAAATATGCTAATGCAATCTTTTTTTTTTCAGTTACAACAACCTTTGACCATTCGTCCGACTTGTGAAGGACCGTTCGTTGCTTTGGAAAAACTTTTGTCAGTGCATTTGCAAATTTTTAATTAAAACGTTGTGTACAGTGGTTTTGTCCCTTAATTTTCCCCTTTCTCAAGGTCTCGTTCCAAGGACTACCCTGATTCACATTCCAAATTTTATCATTTCATTGTTCGGTATTATTGCCGCCATTAATGTAACATGCCTGGAGGAGGGTGCATTTTTATTTTTTTTTTCTTTGTTTTCAACTTTTCTCATTCCGGTTGGCACTTTTCAGAGATACTCTTCCGTTCCGGATATTCCTCGTCGCCTGTGTGCGTGATTCATGTCCTTTTTGCGAGTTTGTTGGTTGGTTTTGCAGTCACATTTTGTTCACGGCTTCACTTGTTTACTTGTTTTTCAATTGCTTCCTCCAGCCAAAGGCGCCATCATCCGGCGACATGTGGTGTCAACCGCTTTAAGATGAGATTTCTCATTAAAGTCGTGTTGAGTGTGCCATTATGTACAACCCCGTCCGTCTTAAAATGTCGTTTAATCTGCTCTGAAATCCGCTTTGTTCTCAATTGGTTTATTGGAATTTGTTACGCATTCATGTGGACTGGATTGTTGTAAGGAAGAACTTTTCTTGTTACGGTATTTAGAAGAAACAAAATGATTATTGTAAACATTTTCGATGATGGATGAATCAAGCTAAGACCATCTACAAGCAATTTTCAAACGGAAGTCATCAATCTTCTTTATTTTGCAAGGATCTATGGTGATGCCAAAAAGAATTTGTTAATAAATTGTGTCCTGCCAAGTTTTTTCCCATTATATGTTGCCACAGTGCTCTTGTACCTTTAAAAGAATAAACCGAAGGGACTAATGATGCTTTGTCCTTGGTGACCAGCACTAATCACTTAAGAAGAAATGGTGTTCTTTAGATAAAAATATTTTTTTGTAACATGTGACCAGGGACAACCGATGTATAACAAATTATATAAGACTCTTAAAGTCAGCTTTTTAAAATAAATATGATTTTGTCCTTGATAAATGATGACAGGATACTCATCTAAGCAGAATCTCCCTATAAAAAGTAAAAGAACTTCCTCTAGGTCAATGTGATAATTTCTAAGAAAAATTTCCTCAAAATTATAGGTGAGAGGTTAAGGTCAAGGCGTTGGGTCTTGGTGTTTGTAGGCAGCCTTGCCTTATCGTTTACAAGGTGTACTCCTAATTTGACATTTCCAAAGGCACCAGGACTGCTTTTATTGATAGATCAGGTGAAAGGGTGAAACCTGGACTTCTCAAAGGCTCTATCGGCAAGGACCTTAAACTTCCGGCTTCCTAAACATATTCGTCGGTTATCTGCTGGAATCATCTGTCATTCTGAGATGTGACTCCAAAAATGGGTTTGTAGCTATCGAAGCCATCTTCCATTGAGAAGAAAGTAGTTTTTGGTATAACATGCACTGGAGCTTCTTATGGTTATGACCAGGTTAATGGTCGACTTTTCCTTGCCTAGTCTTGTTTGGTACTCCGGTTCAAAGTTGAACTTATCTAACCCTGAATCTAAATTACTTTACTTAGGTGGCGCTACAGTTCGGGGTAAACCTGGCCCTATAGCTAGGGTCGTCAACAGTAGTATCATTTTTGTCCGAGGCTTGTGGTCGATACGTAACATAAATTTTTTAACGTGGTCGGGCAGTTACCCCGATGGCACAACCCCCAACCTGGAGTAGCCAGTTCCATTTTGAAAACCTCCAGGACAAGGGGTTGGTAACACCGGTGTCAGTTATCCACTTCGAGGGTATGAGCGCTGCCGTTGATCCATTAGGGACTCATCCGCCACCATCTCTTTTCCAAGACCCTGACTTAGTCTCGGAAATCCTTCCCGGCCTGAACTCCAAATATTTCGGAGTGGCCCGGAGAAAGTCTTATTTTTGCTACCGGATTTTACTTCATCGTTTATTCCATCTAGGGAATTCATCCTCTGTCCCGTTTATAGTGCTGCTATTTTTGTTCGCGCACTCGCACTCGCGCTTATAAGTTTAGCAAGTCGAGTTCGGATGGACATCGACTAGTACCCGATGGTTACCACTTGGAGGTAAAATAAGCACAATTGATGTGTAGGAACAGTTACAACACTGGGCATCGCCAAATTGACACCTCTCAGTGCCTTCCCTATTTCTACAGCACCCAACCACCAGAAATCTAAACCCAACCCAACCAGAATCTAAATAAGGTTTGCTCAAATCTTCGATTTGGGTTTCCATTGAAGGTAGGATTTCAAGGAATCACAACCGTACACGGCATGACCCTCCAGGATGCAGGCAGACTAAACACAGCTGTCTAACACTGTTTCAGTGTAAAAACTGCAGACCACTACGCCTTTTTTTGTTTTTTTGTTTTTTTATTTATGGCTACCCTTAAACTATTAAACTAGAGCTCAGGCATTAGGGAAATTAGAGGAGAGACGAAGGTGGTACCGATGCACGTTGGCCTTAAATGCTTGTGGCTTTGGCAAACATCTCTGACAAGAATCACTTCTGTGAAAAGGCTGCCGACACTGCGCAGCACTTCTTATGTGATTGGCCTGCCTTTGCTCGTATCAACGTATCAAGTGAGAGACTTTCTGGACTGATGTGGTGAATGTTGGTAACTGAAGCTCTTTATCACTGAAGCAATTGCACCTCCTGGTAGCAGGTACCTGTTTGACCTGTTTTTTTCCACTAAGTGCTCCATCCGACAGGGAACAAGATCATTTATTATGATGTGGCCTATATCTTGCATGGATCTAACTTAAGGTGGCGCTACAGTCCGGGGTGGACCTGGGCCTCAACCAACAAGCGTTTCCAACCAGCATGGATCTACTCACTCTTTATCCAGCCTTCTTAATCGTCCTTGAAGATTGGCATTGACATTTTTCAGTGATGGTGGTATAAGAAGGAGATTCACAACTTGAAGTGATTTTATCATTTTTTTTCTACTCAGTAGACTATATCACAGCGCATAGTCCAACTTTCTGCATTACGTATTTAACGAAGGACTATTAGATGCTTACGGTTACGACTTGTACAGATAATTCTGTCTGAAAACGGTTAACAGAACATTTGACCACGTAAGCACAACATGCTTTAGTCTCATTCAAACTAAAACAATGTTTCTAAGATTAAACCTCAGCCCACTCCACAGGAGAACAATACTTTGTGTTCTTGTGTACAAAACCAAGGACCAGTTTGGTCATAAAAAATACGGATAAGATCAGGGCAATCAATTTCACCGAAGGCGTTAAGCTTTTCCACACACAAATTAAAAATGCTTGTAATAAAAACATTATCCAACGCCACTAATTACAGTTCAAATCCCTTGGACTTTTTATTACGAGTAAAACATCCAATAGGCTTTCACAGCGACCTACACAAGTTTTCCCATAATCCTTAAAATCCCATCAACCCATCAACCAGCCGACCAACGTTCTCGAAAATTATGTGTTTTATCAGTTGGAATCCTTGTACATTTGTCGAAACAATGCTCCGCTGAATGTTGGCATTCATTTGCGTCAGTCCGCTGGTTCCACGGGATAAATCTCCACGATACTTTAGAGCTTACATCCGACATGAAACATTTGCCGTATACTTTTGCAAAGTCTGTCTTTTTATAGTGGCCAACCACCCAACAGACTCGTTTATAATCAGGATTAAGAGGCGATGCTATGGAATTTAATTTATTCATGTTTTCGGAGGGAGCGCCAAATACGGATACACAAAGGACGGAGGGAAGCTGTGTAAGGTGTGGAGGGGAAACCTATTTTAATGCAATCATGCATAGGAAATGAGGTTTATTACAACAATTTGCCAGCTGAACTATCCAAAAGTCCTGGTCATAAACTCTGACGTTGTTATTTATTGTAAGTTATAGCGTGGTTAGAAGGATGTTTCCCAATAATAGTAATCCATTGTGTGTAGCAGTAGAGCGCGGAAGGACAAGGATATTGCATGTTCTTTTTAAATTAAATGGGTTTCAGAATATTTTCCGTTGTTTTCACACACACACCACGTGGTATCACATAGAAGAAGGTCAAATTTGATAGTCATTTTGGCCAACATGTCTGGAAGTGACCTTTCTTTTTCTGAAAAGAGTTGCCTTCATCTCGATTTGGCTTAAAGTGAAGGACACGATAAACCAGGTCGATTGCATTTTGATGCTTGAAGAAATGACATCTTGAGTCTCTACATTGCTTAGGCAAAGAACGGAGTCGATCAACTGCGTAAAAAGCTGACGTCAACTCTACTGCATAGTAGGCATAACACTGGTCATATGGCTTGAAAGTGTTGATCGTACTAATGACATCGGTATGTTCGAAAGAAATACTGTAAATTATAATCAGTGGCAACAATACCGATAATTCTCCCCAGTCATTCTGGACACAACCCTCAGAGCAAAAAGACTGAAACCTAATACCATCTCAGTTTCAAAATCACTACACCAACACTAGCGCTGTGTGAATAACATCATAAGGGTATTCATAACCCCTTTAGCGCTGGTGAATTATAAATATAAAAAAAAGGCACCTTCTGAACTGGAAAAACACACAAACAACGAACCTGGCTTCATTTGAAAAGCTTGTACATCTTATACATCTTGTATATCGAGTAGTAAGCTACCTTTAAGGCAATTTAATCCCGTCATTGACAACAGTGACATCTAGTACGAATTTCACAAGTATTTGGATCACTTTGGTTGTGATATCGGGTGTATTAATGGCTACCATGGTTCGAAAGACTAATTGACCGGGCAATGTTTCGGTTCTTGACCGCTTTGTGAAAATCGAAATTTTATTCACTTTGATAGCCTTTCTGTTAGCACAGTCTTCTCTTGAGAGGATGACTGTTTTAATACTCAGGCTCGTGTCAGTCTTGTGGTTTTAAACGTAAAGCACTTGTCGCACCTGTTTTCTTTAGGCACGTATCTATTGGAATTAGTGCAAGTATAGATTCAAGGGCTGCAGTTGGACAGCAGTGGTGTTCATGTATGCTAGTCGTTGGAACTTGGTAAATTCCTTGAGGTTTGTTACCGCGCCGTAACTGGTTCCTCTTAGGTAGTCCCCGCTCGCCATATTTTCAGATCTATATGATTGAGACCGACCATACTTTTATGTATTTCTTCCATCTAAAGGCATTTGCTTTGCTCTGCATTTGCGAACTGTTCTCCTATTGCCTTTTGAACTCGATCTTCAGAAAAATACTAAGACACTCGTCACTTAATCTGTGTTCCTGAACCTTAGTAACAATCGCCAATAATGTAAATTATCTGCCAAAGGAACTGTTTATATTCTTATTTTGAGTCTCAGGACGTGTTCTCACCTAATGTGAACCTTAAAGCATCCATTTACTTCCCTGCATTAAGCTTAAGTACAATATTTATCTTGAAGTCTTATCCACCACCAGAAGTGATATTGAAACGAATTCTCATTCTAAATTAATTCCAGATACACAAATCTTGAAAGGGAGGGATGATATCATTATTCTTCCATCTTCCATTGCTCCATGCCTCAATTCCTCTACTCTGTATATCTTTAGGAACAAATTAAAATCATCGTAACGATTTTCCCATCTTACTTCTTACTTCGTAGATAAAAGAAAGAAAATATCTCGAGGCAAGCAAATGTCGATATAAATTGCATGTCCTTAGTACACCTAAACATCAGGCAATCAAATTTCCATATTTGATTTTTTTCCTTCTTTCGTTATCATGTCATCCTTTTGCTAAAGCTGTTCGCTGACTGAAAGAATAACAATTCGTAGATGAGAATTTTTTTTTCAATTTTCTCAAGGACGACACATTCCTGAGTACCTACCACTTCCACCAAAAAGCACTGGCATGTGTGATCAGCGAAATTGTGTGTTTCCCGATTATTGATTCCATTATTATTTTATTCGTCACCATATGTCATCATCAAAGGGGCAAGTCAATGAGTATATTGTGATTCGATGTTGATCCTTTTAGCACGATGATTGCCACTTGTAAGACGATATACTGCACAAGTCCATCAAACGAATTGGCTGGACTTCTATGAGGGAAAATGGATCTTAATATCTTCTTTTGTTGTCTGTTCCGATACTGTCTGTCAAGGAGACCCCATGTCTGCAGGATAATGATGAATTATCTGAAAACTTATCTTCCATTTGTTTGTTTTGCGTCTTTACGTAAAATGTTTTCGTCATCAATTATAGAGATTCACTCCTGCCAGCTTTGCATTGTTTTGACGAGGGTCTCTCTACCACTTAAAACCACGTGTCTGCCAATAACCCAACGATAGTTCCAACTATTTCAGGAATCTACTGCTTGGTAATATTTTCGTTCTCGTAAAAAGAAAAAAGATTCGACGTCTCTAGAGATTGAACAAAAAATTCCAACTCAATGTGGATCCTATTAGGGAAAGAGGACGTGTATAAAAACTTTTAGAAATTAAAAAAAAGTTTCCGTCCGAAACTTTGTCCAGGAATTTTCTAAAAATAATACCAATTTGCTGGAACAAAGTTCAAGGAGGAGTCAAATTTTCGCCTTTTAGTTCGAGGGTGACTTTGTGCAGGAAATTCGATATGCTGACCTAGTATACTCAAGAGCAGCAGTTTTGTCATTCAATTTGGGATCATTATTCAAAGTTAGATGAAGACATAGATAAATCTTCTTCCATTTAGCAATTCAAGATTACTTTTCGACTTGTACCTTGAAAAAGGGACGAAGAAAATTAAGAAAGACTAAATGAACATGGACCTGAAGGAACAGAGAGGATGTAAGGCACTTTAACACTTTTAACTAATCGGACGGAGCGAATAAGTTGAGACTGATTTTATCCATCTTACTGTCTCTTATTGAGTGATGCCCCTAGGATGATGCTCTGTGAAGTCTAAATCCCTAAATCGAACCACAAGAGCATATCAACACCTACATAAACTTCGTCTGGGATTTGTACTGCTAGCTACGTTTGTCTATCATTCGGTATTGGACAGGATACGTCGCCTTGGTGAAAGTCTCTATTGAAAATCTGCAATTGAATATAGCATTTGGATAAAATCACATACATCGGCTACGATTTAAGATTCTACTCCTGGAATATACGAACGTTGTATACCCCAGGAATAACTCAAAAACTAGAAAGACACATATATGTTACTTACATCAAGGAAATACGATGTAAAGCATCAGGAATACGAGCATTTATTACAGCGTCACAAGAGGCTAAACATGTCAGTATGCGGATTCGATTGCAGTCCGGGGTCATTGACTGCAAGCGAACAAGCCTGTGATCTGCATCAAAGCTCCCTCTGACAACTTCAACCTAGTATATGCCTACACCCCAACCGAAGAGACTGAAGATTATGAAAGATATCCAAAGACGAATTCTATGAGCTCATGAACAGAGCCTATGAAGCCTGTTCAGAGTATGATGCCGAAATCATACTCATCCAATTCGGCAGATTAGTTGCTAAGAATAGCCTCAAAGATACGACATTAGACCTCCACTTTGTGGCATCAAACTGTGATTAGTTGCACTGAAAGATCTACCGAACCTTTCAACCTGGACGATGTAGACCAACAATTCCGTCCACCCAACCTGGATGAAGTGAACATAGCCATATCTAAGCTGAAGTCCATCAAAGCTGCTGGAGCGAATGGCGTGACTGCAGGCGATGATTTGGTAAGGAGCATACACCAAGTCATCTATAAAACATGGTCGGAAGAAAGTATGCCCGATGAATGGAACCTCAGCATTGTTTGTCCGATACTCAAGAAGTAATACCGTCTGAAGTACAGAGATACTAGTCTTCTTAACATCGCCTACAAGATCATATCTGCAGTATTGTGTGAACGTCTGAAGCCGTTCGTCAACAACCTGATTGGACCATATCAGTGTGGCTTTACGTCAGAAAAGTCCACCATCGACCAAATATTCATATTACGACAGATCTTGGAAAATACCCAGGTGTTCCAAATCGATACAGACCATCTATTCATCGATTTTAAGGCCGCATATGACAGCATCTACAAAGACGACCTATACAGAGTTATGTCTAGTTTTGGCATCCCTGCCAAACACGTCCGTTTGTGAAGGATGAAGATGGAGAATGCACGCTGCTCCATCGATGTCGGTAAAGAACTCAAAGAGACCTTTGGTGTCCAAAAAGGATTTAGACAAGGTGATGCGCTGTATTGAGTCGGAAGCGGCGAAGATGGGTTAAACGGTCAATGAGGGCAAGACCAAACATATGCTGTCAACAAGGACACTAAACACCGTAGTCTCGGATAGAACGTCTCTCTCGACAGATATAACTTGAGGTAGTTAAGGACATTGTCCACCTAGGCTCCGCTATCAATTCAGACAACGACACCAGCGCTGAGATCAAGCGAAAAATAGGTCTTGCCAATCACTGCTTCTTTGGGCTAAGAAGGCATTTGACAAAACAACAAAAGTGACCCTATATAAGACCTTAATAATCCCTGTCCCGCTCTACGGCGCAGAAGCATGGACTTTATCGAAAATGGAGAAGGGTGCTCTTGGCTGCTTCGAGAGAAAAATTCTTCAGGTGATTTTCGGCTCCGTCTACATAGTCGGTGAGTAGAGGAGGAGATACAATGACGAACTATACGGGCTGTAGAGCGACATGGACTTAGCCAGAAGAGTGAAGGTCCAACGATTGAGGTGGCTGGGTCGTGAAGAGCGGATGGACACCAATGCTTCGGTCCAAAAAATCTTCGAATCCGCACTCGAGGGACAGCGCAATAGAGGAAGACCGCGACTCAGGTGGCGCACGCAAGTTGAAGGGAACCTTAACCAACTTAGCGTGCGAAACTGGAGGTAGCTAGTTAAAGATCGAGCTGGCTGGAGACGTTTGTTGGTTGAGGCCCAAATCCACCTCGGACTGTAGTGCCACCTTAAGTAAATAAGTAAGAAGGATCTGCGCAGAAAACCAGATGGCTTTCTCCAATTTGTCAAACTGCCAACTCAATTGTCGATGTCCGACATGCATCAACCACTCTTTATGGGACAACTTAAAGGGGGCAAACGTTGACTCCAAACACTTTTCAATTGTTGCTGTTTTCAGAGCCCAATTGCCCAACAAATTGCCCTGAGGAGGAGATACCACTTTAATGGGATAAGTATGCCTGGAGTAGTCAAAACTACAGAGAGCGACACAGCCACCACCAGGTACAAATACGAACGATCATTGAATCCAATGTCAAACCAACATGAAGGAGGGAAGGAAGAAGTTGTTGTCGACTCTGCTGCATAGGCTTAAAGTTTTAATCATGCTTAACAGTGATAATGGCATCAGAAAGAAATACTGTGAATAATAAGCAATGGCAACAATATCAATAATTCTCGCTAGTTATTCTGGACATCACCCTCAAAGCATAGATGAAAACGTAATACTACTACTAGCGCTCTGTGAATTGCATCATAAGACCATCCATAAACCCATTGAGCGTAAACTAAGTGAGAAAAAATGTATTATTTCCCTTATTTCTCCCATTTAATGTGCAACGATAGCATAAAATTAAATTTCACCATTTGATTGAGGCTTTTGTCGGCCGACATTTTATTTCAAAAACCCCCTACCGACTTAATTTCATTTGAAAATTGCGAACAAAGCAATGAAATTCGCAATTCAGTGATTTTGAAAATGCATTTTCAAAGAATAAATGTAATTCGGTGTGAATACCACAACCAACCAACTCTCTTAATGGGAAGCTCACGGGAGAAAATTCAACGAAGAACTAGACGATCTGTACAGCAACATCGATCAAGTCAAAAATTGGTTAAAATCGGAATAGTAGAACATAACTAGCAATCTTTTCAACTAAAGGCTCTGCTCTAAGGCTCATGCTACTCCCTAAGTCCCTAATCCGATATAACCCGCTTTAAATTGCATTAAACTCATTTTTCCGGTCCTAAATAAAGAAATATATCAATTTGCTCGACCCTACTGTTTCGCTATGCCCACTCGAGTGGAGGTAGTCAATGCAGGACACCCACTTGCTTGACATACAAATAGGCGCCTGTACCTGTTAAATTTGTGTACCCTTACATAAGAGACTAGTTATAGATCTCTGCTCCATTATTTCCGAAACTTTTCACTTTCTACTCAATAGATGAGACGCTTGTTGCATAAGACTTAATGTCACTCCAGACTGTAGCAAACAATGAGTGCAAGAGTCACCGACACATCACTTTGTGTCCAGAACTTTACCCACTTCTTTAGTCAGTCCGAAAATCACTTAACTGTTGACGTTGGTTGTTTGGTAAAAGCGGCTTTCGCGTTGGCTCAAATTTCAAAGAAGCAGACTCCTGGCTTTACCTCCTCTTGATACTTTAACCACGCAGTCCACTACATGGTTGCTTCTCGTATTATTAGACATGTCGCCTGATAAAATCGAACCTGAACTTTGTCTGCGACGCAATTTCAAAGTTCACTTTCCTAACGTTCAAGACTGCCTTCGGCCAGAATCTGACTGAGCAAGGAAGGATTTGATGTCTTCATAGAATACGACAACATTAGGCAAACATACACCCGTCTTCTATGCGAAAAGTTATGCTATCCAATAGGCCATGAGCTATATTGTAAGGAATCAAGTGACCTGTGTCTGTGGAAGGAATCGGGCTTATATAGAAATCTGTCAATTCAGTCAATTCACCCTTGGCTGGGACCCAGGTCATGCTTTGAACTTCTTGACAATTAAGACTTCTCTAACCAGATTCACTGTTAAATGTTAGCACCTCTGTCTCTAACTTGTTTCGTTTGAAAATAAGAAACCAATCTGCATCTTCCTTTGACTAAAACTATGAATGCACAGTCTTCCGATTAAAATAGACCAACAATCTTTGTAAAACCAATACCAACCCCTTTAGCAGCAGCCAATCAAAGCGTATTTCATTTCAAAACCTCATTTCGCTTTGGTGCCTGCGGCAAGCCTAATTAAATTCACTTCCCTGTGGGATCTATTAGCCAAATGAAGTGTTTTTCGATATATTAGTGGCTATTGGTCGAGTTGGCCACAATTCAATAAACTCACTCCAACTCTCCCAAATGGATACATGTATGTACAATACTTTCGAAACAATTAAACTGTTTGCTTTTTTGTTTTATGTTTAACTTAGTGATGTGCTGCTCCCCTATTGTTCGACCAAAGGCAAAATAGCACAGCCACCATAAAGCAAATAGGATGGCACAGTTAACACTTCTAACCAAAGCCAGTGGTCAACCAAATTTACATATCCTTTTTCCAGTTGACTGCACTAGGACACTGAAATAATTGCATTATTCATCGTAAACGAGATGGAGATTGTCTGTTTATTCACTGTGAAGTACGCGTCTTGAAACCACATAACCACGTCCAACTTAGTGGTGGTTGCAATGTCCCTGAGGCAGCAGATTCTTATCTTTTATCAACCGTACCCTAGAAACCTCTTTAAAGCATAATCATGGCTTACTCATGCATAAAACGATATAAACGTGTTTTGCTTGAATATTGTTTAATCTTTTTCTTTGTATTTGTTCAAGGATGTCATCATGATACGATACACTTTCAAATAGGCAAATAAAGGGAGCATGTGCTTTGTGTTAAATAGCCTACATTATACCCTAGATATAGAATTCACTTAATTGTAGAAGAGTAGTGGAAGCCACAGCTACATGTTGAAACACTGCAGCTGCTCAAAGGCTTTTGAGATCATCATTGACATCTACCTAGACCTATGCATATAGGAATCGGTGACATCTTAAAGACGTGATTCTAATACTAAAAAAAACTAGCATCAAAAAAGTACTCGATGACCGCTGGCGTGCCACAGGGATCGATGCTAAGAACGCTATTATGAGTCATAAGTCCATAATGAAAGATTCATCGACGACATTGCGACGGTCCTTGATGAAGCAGAATTGATTGCATACGCAACCATTTCAGCTGTGAAGGAATGACTTTAATCAAAGGGTCAAGCACTAGAAGAGATATTTGACATAATGATAGATGACAGGCTGAGTCGGAAGCCATATGGAAGCTATAAGCTATCAAGTTATCAATGTTGTTACTGTCTCCATCGCTATAACGAACACTGATGGTCGGCGTTGCTTAATAGTTAGTGTGTTGGACTCCTAACTGAGTTGACACAAATTCAAGTAAGCAAAACATCCAAGAATCTTTCATGGCATTACTTCTCGGCAGACAATGACAAATCTTCCCGAGTATTATCTTTCACGTGCTTAAAAGCTTCTCGATTCGTAGTTCCGGAGTCCATAATAAAAACTGTAAGTGCCTTCTATTCGTGCGGCAAATATATAGTTTTGGGAGCTACTGATGGACTTCACTTACAACATGCCGCACCTCAAGAATGCTCTGGACAGAACTTAAGACAAAAATGAAAGAAATTATCGCAGTCAAAACCTACTAGCGGCCCACCTAAAAAGAATGCGGTTGATCGCAACAGATCTATTCAGAGGGTGTATAACGACATAGACGCGGAGGGGGACACATTCCACCTCCTATGTTAATGCCCAAGCCTCAGCAGAAACAGCAAGACAACCCTCAGAGAACATTTCTTTAATGATCTAGGCGAATTGTCGGACAAGCCACAGAAACCCATTTTACAATTCCTTCGGAAATCGGGATGGTTCAGGGAGGCCAACTGATAAAAATTTATTTTAGGTATCCCACACCACATCGGGGAACACAATGGATCCATTGAGATCCGAGTGAGGCTGTACTTAAGCGCAGCCACCCCTACAACCTTACCTAACATAGCGAGCGTCTGTGCTAGCTATGGTTAACCTAGAGTATGGGTTATATGTAAGGTGCCCTCTCCACTTTAAAAAAAATCGGCGCATTAGAGGCCCTAATTCAGAGTTCAATCTCTCAATCGATATATCAAACTCTTAAAAGTAGAACCTTGACTGGCGATCACAATCCACAAGATCTTAACAGGAAGCTTCCCTACAAATGCTTGCTCTTACTTTCTTCACCTTGTGAAGAATCTTGACTAATCGGAGGATTACTGAGGAGCCTGAAATAGCTAATTCGATTGCTTCTTCGTTAACTTGTCTATCACTTGTAAGGTCCTTTACATGTGAATGTCTTAAGCTCATTATGCTTCACACCGGTATGACTTCTCGTCTGGCACATAGACAACAGAACTAATTTCCTTAAAAAATACCAATCTTAGATAGGACCAACGAATTTCAAGATGAACAACATGCATCCTTTTATTCTCACTTTAAACCCTCATGTCGAAGTACTCGTAGCTTGATGCCCTACAAGTCGTTGACTGAACTCTAGATTCCTTTAAAATGTATCCAGTGTTTGGCTTCTGCCAAAAGAAGCGATCTTAAGGGACACAGATTTGTGAACATTTCCAGATAGTTTTTAGCTTCTGACGCATTTCCTCACAGAAGCGGTCTTAAGAGACACAGATTTCTGAACGTTTCCAGAATTGTCGTAATACAAGTGATGCTCTCTAAATACACTCTCAACATGAGCTCGAAACATTCTTTAGAAAAGGCTTTGTCCCATTTCATCTTTGTTTTCCTTTTTTCAGCTTAAAAATTCAAAGGAAAACAATTTATACTGCCAAAACAAAAACCTACTAACATGCCGTCATGATCCTGTCAAAGTTCATTAGCTTCACCTTTTCACTTCGTGCGAGAGCACTTATTACAAGCTCTAGGCCTTACTGTACATCATTTTTGCACTTCCCTCCAGCTCTTCTATTGTTAGCAATTTCTAAACTAAACACAACACACCCTACACAATGCTGTAAACTCTTACGCCTCGAAGGCAAAAATTGTTGTGTTAACTTTTTTTTATTGTTTGTGGCAGCGCGAGCGTTGAAATCCTTATTGTTTAACTTGACAAAGGATTAGCTCTTGAGTATGTGTGTGTAACAGAGCGTAAGGTAAACGTTGTGTTTACCTAGACTTCTCTTTAAGAAAAAAAAAAAGAAATAAAAACATAATAAAAGGGGATGAAAGGATTTTGTCACGTTGCCGTCATCAGTGGCAAATAAAGGAACGAAATTCTCCCTTCTCCCATGTAAACTTCTAACACCAACCGTCTGATCATGATTCACGAATCAGTTTTAGCAAACCCTTTGAAAACTGGGTTCCATTCCAGTTTAAAGTGTTCAACATAAATGGGTTCTTAATTATTATTCGGCGGGGAGGTGGCAAGTGGGAGTTTTGCAGAACTGCACTTGGGAAATAAAAATGTGGTCATTCAAAAGTTTTATTTAAAAAGGTTGTGTCAAAAATTATTTTACGATTATGTTCATAAAAAAAATATGAAAATGATTTTTAAGATTTTTTAAGAATTATTTATGGTAGACTGGGATTGTAGGGCGTATACGTACTTTAATTTGGAGCGAGTTTTGGATTAATAGCACAAGCAGTTCTCTGACAAATCACAATTTTGGATTTACGTTTGTATTATGTGTTTATGATTTGATTAGACATGCAGTTCGGCAGGGGACTTCTTTTAATGAGTTCTGAAAAGGAACTACAAACACGAGCGTTTGAAACTTGAGTGGAAAACACATCGTAAAAATCAATTTACGGGAATGTACACACTTGTGTGTACGTATCAACCAGGGAAATCAAGTTGCAGAATTGAAAAATATTTAAACAAAGAAACTGCACTGAGTTGTTTCCTTCACATCCAAAGTGCCTTTGACAACAAGATATACACCAAGATATATGATGCACTTAAAATAGTGAAGGAGGAACATCCCCAATGATTGTTCACTTGAGACGCACTTGGTAGGGGAGACGCTAAGACGCTATGTAGGAGGAAGTTCTGAACCAAGAAAAAATCCTTTAAACAATTTATGGATAATCATAAACACCCAAAGGATTTGCTAGCAACATTGTGAAATCATTTCCACACGTCTTTGACCTTCATCATCTCTTCTTCTTTCGTTGTAATTCATTCGCGCTTAAGGGGTTGTGAATACCCTTATGATGTTATTCACACGCCGCAAGTATTGGTGTAGTATAATAGTTCTTGAAAATCAGGTGGTCTCTGAGGGTGATGTCCATCTACATTTATCCTGCCTAGGTTCTGCTCTCTATGTAAACACGTACCTTGGCCACATAAATACGCTGCGGAAGATTTTAGAGTAACATGTGGAGCAGAGGTCTCTCCTTTACCTGCTCTTCATCGATTTGAAGAACGCTTTCAGTGAACAGGAAACGTATTGCTATTATCAATGCTACTTAGAAAGATGTCTGAAAACTTTTAAGTGGAAGTGAAATGACAAGGCGACAAGGCTGCATGCTGTCACCACAATAATCGTTGTTAGTCATCAGTGATGTTCTACATGCAGCTCTGACAAAGGATAGCAGGGGAATAAAATGGAAGATGACATCTTGTTGAGGATCGATAATCATCCGCTGGCAACCCACACGTCGTTTTTTTCATTTTTTAAACCAAGATGTTGGCAACTCAATGAATGACAAGCAGCTGTCACTTTGACATATTGAACTTTCTCTTCCTTTCCACATGCTAATAAAATTCAACTCCAGTACAAAGAAGCTGAAGCCTTTCAAGACCAAACCGTGTCTCGAACGATGAAGAAAGTGGCAATGAATTGGAGACGATTCAGATAGGGCTGAAATGTATTGAAAACTCCAGAAAAGATAGCGCATAGGCGTAGTCAACGCCAAAGTCCCGGCTCATGGAATCATGGAAATCGAAAAATCCTGTGATTGAAACTGCAACTGGATCGACTTTGAGAAAACTTACCTAATGCCTGCGATAAGCAGTGATTCAAAATCCTACCCAACCAGACCAATCGGTATGCACTTGCTAGGCTTCCTCCATGGGAAAACGCCTAGAGATCAACTGGCCAAGACTTAGAAATTTCAAGTCGGAACGAAATAGTAGTGGACTCATTCGCGTACAACAAAAACAGAAGGGGTCCTTGTATAGAAGATAGAGTTGTATGGACATAGAAAACTTAAAAAATGTCTAAATCCATAGAAAAATGTATAAAGCCTTAAAGGTTGCAGGAAACAGCACTCCGCAATGTAAAAAAAAAAACAAAGAATCTATGGACAGCTTGTGAAAGTCCCTTTCGTTCAAAAAAACGTACAAAACCAGCTGCACAAATCCAGTGACACTTCGGGTGCTAACCTCTTCAAAGGGAGATTGTGGGTTTTCACTTTCCCTTTAAAAGCTGTTATGGCATGGTTCCATTATCCTGACATATGTTTCTTTTTCTGGTGAAAATATCGCCCCTAGTCAATCGCCTCAAACAAGATTGGGGAAACAAAAAGGAAAAATCTCAAATTGGCAACAGTTATCGTCTATACTGAAACACAAACTGATAGAGGGTTTTACTATCCATAAGTTCTTTAAAGTTCAAACTTTCAATAATTTCTGAGTCACTGAGTCACGTTGAACATTTTTAAGTGGATGTCTTTGCTTCTGATAGACACAGAGTATATTGAATGTGCAGTGAAGATTTAGGAAGGAAGAAATTGTGGTCTGAATCTTCCCAAGACATTAAGTTAAAATAATCAGACAAAAGTTAAAAGATTAATAAAAAAAATGTATTTATGAACATGAGTCCTTGAGTATTCTCTCTGTCTTTAAGTAGTACATATGTGTCTGTATGTACACATGTATACTCTAGAATTTGTAGTAAATTAGTCGCTTGTGAGTCTAAATACCTTCGCTCTGTAATTGGCATTACTGTTACGTAATTGACTATCTACACGTGTGTGCACATTCCGAAATATAAAAGATAACTTGTTCTTGGAAGAATTACATCAGTTACACTCACTGCCATCATGACTCGGTTTCGTGACATTACTTTCCACACCATATGTCTTGGTTCAGAAAGAAATTAGGACATAGCCGGAAACGATAATGATGGAACAAATCTTTCGAGTTAATCAAGATGAGAAGAGGGATTTTCCTTGTTCGAATGTTCTTATTTAAGGGGAAGGCCAAGTATTTAGAAAAAAAAAGAAAACAGGGTACGACAATTTATTCTGAACATTTTTGTTTCTTCAAATGTAAGTTCCTTAAACATTTTCGAAGGCAGTTAGATATGGTGTAGCTTGTATGTGTGTCTTTAAATGCTGTCAGAGCCAGAGATAGTAGGTATCTATGACAGCTTCTTGGACTGATAGAGACCAGTCAATTTTTTGACAAAAAGATTAAAAGTTCACACACTACATCTTGTACGTCATTCTGAGGAGAGGAGTTCAAAAATGTCGGTTGTTCTACCTAAGTACAATCGCAGAACTTTATAATTGCGTTTCTGACCGCATTTACTAAACGTCATCGCTGCAGCCACTTTATTTTCACTAACTAATCTGCGCGACAACGATGATATTTTGACGTTTATGAACACGAGGTAATACAGTTTGTCTGCAGCAGTTCTGCAGTAAAACTGCATTATTGAACGCAGGCAACGCAGTTCACTGTCAGTATGACGTTTATGAATTCACCCCTCAGTAATTGATGCTGTTAAGAGAGTCTCCCTTCTGAGTATGCAACTGTCTGGTCCGGCGTTTATTCGGAAAAGCCTTGAGAAAAGTCATCAACTCAATTTGAATGCTGAATTTGTTGCTGGAAGCTTAAAAGTCATTCTCCCGCTGCTTGACATTGTTTACCCAGATCTTCATCAGTCTTAGGCTCTCTAATCCAAACGAATTATTGCTCCGTACTAAACTATGAAAGTAATGTGTCGGCCATGACTTCCTATGAAGTCTCACATTTTTAGAACAGCTGTTGTCTAAGCCCATGTCAAATGCAACGCACTTCAACATCCGATCTTTAGATCACGAGATAGGTCTGTCCGTACAAAGCTTAAAAATAATTCGGTAAGGAGCTAGATTAGAATTTGAGGAGATCCTTAGTACGTTATCACTGCGGCCGCATGTGGGCCTATTGTGATATCCTCTTCTTAAGAGCTCCTCCATGATGTCGGAGTGCGTGATGAAGCCGGCGATGTCTTTGGGTGAACTGGTGGTTATATCTTCCGTCACGAGGTAGTGTTGTACTAGAAAACGATGACATGTTAGTGACATAGTAGTCGTAGTAAGGAGCTAAGTTTAAGACGAGGCATACTTGTGCTGTCATTACTTGTCACTGCAATTATGACGGGGTATGGATCAGTATGGTCTAGAACACTAGAAGTGTAAGAAATTAGCACAATGTAACCTATAGTGATTGATACCGACTTCACAGGCTTCAATCTTGTTAGCAAGAGCTCTATTACGAACTCTAAAGATAAGTATATAACCCTATAACCCTTGAAACTTTACCCGAATGCAAATAGTCGACTCCTTTACCAGCATTACGTTTCAGCAGTAAAGTTTATAAGTAGATCTCCCATAAAACCCTTTCGAGAAAGAAATAAAAATGACGCAACGCTTGTTTTTGTTTACCAATCCACATCCTTTCCATGTATTCGAAATAGTGGAAAACGGAAATGAATGATATTCACCACACAGCTGTACCAAAGGACATGATTTCCTTATCCTTAATGTGATTTTAATTCACGTACAAGTTTTGTGAAACAAAAAATAGTCGAACCGCTTTCAATCCGGAAATCCCACCAGGAATTCAAATGAAACCGGATGAGCCTTTTCCAAGGCTGATGGCAGAAGGGTAAATGGCTTTCATGGTACTCCATCACGTTTTTTTTTTTATAAAACAAACAAAAATCAAACGTATTTTTGGTGGCAGCACTTAGCCTGGAGGATTGGATTGTGAATCCAATTGGAATGGTACCTACTCATACGTATTGGAGCAATCAAATGTGTTCTTGACCTAAAACTTGAGTTTTATTTGCACTCAAACGAGTACTCAAGGATATTAGATGGAGCAGAAGTTTTGTTGTCGGATGTTATAGTGCGTTTTCTTCAAAATCATTGTTTTCCCTTTTTTTTATCTTCCAGAGAACAGATGGCAAGTTGGATGGAATTTTTTGTTTGGATCTCATGTTTTTCCCTCCACATATTTGTGTCACAAAAAACCGAGAATGGACATTAAGCCACCCATCTGTGACTGACTCTTATGGTCGAATGCACATGACTCGGAAGTGAACATTTTTTTAAACGATGACAATGTAAACGGATGCATTGGGTACATTACATTCACAAAGCCAAGAGCTAGGCCAGCATCTGCCTTGTAACAATGCCACTCAAGCAAGAAATCATTTAAATATAGGTATGCGCATCAATAGCCAAGCTACAATCGAAGCCATCTCATCCGCAGTACTGAAATCAAAACTAGTAAGGAAATGCCTTCATTCTGATGGGTGAGTTATCTCACTCTGATGGGTGCCGGAATGGGTGAAGGCATAGATGGCAAAAGAAGAGACAGAAGCTATACCAAACATAAATCGATCCCTCAGTTCTGATTCCCACCGAGGTACTGAAAACACAATATAAACATGGACTTCTGGAACCTTGCCATGGGATATGGAGCGCAATCCATTGGTGGCTGACTTAAGAGTATTGATCTAGGTCGTTGCCACATAAAATACTTCCTCCGCGACTACCCAAGTCTCTGCAGAAGCCACACAAATAGCCTTTAGAGCACACTTCTTCGGGAATCTGGGTGAACTGTCAACCATGCCACCAAATGGATCGATGAAGAGTGAGGCGATACAATGCATCACCCTGTAGGTGAACGAACTCAAGCCCAAGCAGAGACCAGAAGGCCTACGGAGATCGGACTGGAGGTGGCTCTCTGAATCTCTTACGAAAGATATATCTCCCCCGCGGAAAATCAGCCGTGAATCTTGAACGTTATTATTATTATTATTATGGTATCGGGAGGGTTGTTCACAGCCCTTGGCACTGCGGTTTCTAGCGAATCCTATTGTGCCTTCCCTGGTGTTCTCAGATGAATTGTTTCACCCCAGACGATATCTGGAAGTTAAGGACCTTTTCTTGGTGGATGGCAGCGAGTTGTTCCGTAGGAATGACTTCGTTGACGAGAATTCCCTTTCTAAGTTGGAAGAGAGCTGCGCATTCCTTTAAGATGTGTAGAGAGGTCTCTACACTCTCAAGGCAGAGTCTATAGACGGCAGTGTCCGCTGAGGAATCCAATTAGTGTTCTAAGGTTGCTCCTATCGAGGTTCACAATGAAATTTGATTTTCTTTGTGACGGTACAGATAATAGCGGCTTTGGACATGCTTGCCCTGATGTGTTTAGCCAGACTTCTCTTAATTCTTGCATGCAAAGACCCTTTGCGTGTCCTGCGAAGACACGTTGAACGTTATTTTTAGCGTAATTGGAGAATTTTTGTGAATGGTAGTGTGTAACGAGATCATTTCCATATGTCCGACTATGCTTAACTTTTTGAAAACACAAGATTCACCACCTATAGTCATTAATCGTTTGAACCACTTACTTACTTTCCTTACAGATTTGTGTTGAATATAACAAGCTAGAAGCAGGCAATGGAGGTATCTTTGATAAAGGTGTAGGGGCTGACTTTTACCGAGGAAGATATAACGCCGTACCTTCTTCTTAGAAAGACTGCTATGCACCGCAAATGGACTTTGATTGTTCTTTGATATCTTCGTCGAACTGACAAACAAAGACGGATAGCTTCAACTTTTTTTCTTAAAAGCCCCCAACTGCTTCTAAGACATCTCCCTAACCTTTCTCTTGACCTACAGGCAGCCACTCCAACCTAACATTGAAAATGTTTAAAATCTCAGTAAAGACTTCCCTCTTCGTCCTTTATGAAACACCCTGCACTCACATATGTAGCCTCTAAAAGCTGCCGTTAAGCCATCGAAATAGAATATTAAAAATATCAGTCTTACATCACGTATTCCAATAAAATATATTCATTCTAATGTCGCAATTTAAAATAAAGGACTTCCCAGCACATGATCCTCATCAATCGCCGAAATTTGTTTTCCAAGTATCGAACGACGACCATTTTTGATTCAAAATAAAAAATAAATAAAAAAAAACACTTCAAAAAACCCTCTGACATTCATCACACCGTTATGTATTTCCAAACATCCCTGATAAGTATGAACTACCATCACCCCAAAGGAACACATCAAACGTGATTGATGGCTCCGATTTGTGCATGTGTTCGTGTTCCCATTTGTTTTTCGCTCCCTTTGCAACATAACCCTCGAGAACATCCTGTTTTCAACACAAAACATGAGAACAATCCCGAATGAAATATTTTCTAAAGCCACAGTCGAGGCAAGAAATTAGGTGCCAATGCTAGGAAGTCGACTAATTACCCTTCAACTTGGTAGAAAAGTGAAAAGGGAAGCCATTATCGGGACCTTCTGTCCCGCGTCCCCGTAATAAAAAGGAACAACTTTGAAGGCTAATTAATTGACGGCCTCCATTACCCGAAAGAGAATACGCGGGATGTTTATTGGAAAAGAAAAATAAAATTCGATGCCTGCCTGCCTGCTACTAAAATTTTGCAATTCGTCCTTACGCCGCGAAGCAAGGGACTTTGTTAATTAATGTGTAAATTCGGTTATCGTATTTTAATTAAACTTCGTTCCCGGCTTTTAGATAAATTGAAAACTGTCGACTGGTTTAGGCCGTGTGTACTCAGACGCAGACAAAATCTGCGAGACATGCTTCTGGTGAAGAATTTCAATCACCAGAACGAGGTTTGTTGTTCAATGGCCGCCAACAGTAGCTACACATGTCATTAGGCGGAAATTCAGGTTAAGTGGTCCATTGAGAGATATTGTCTGTGTCGACCACCGTCGAAACATTACACAAAAACAGGAGGCTTAATGTCAAGTTGCGTTGGTGTTCAGAATTAGTACGCGTACATATGTGCCATGCCAGTGGTTGTGGTGCATAATTTGATTAAATGGGAAACGCTGCGACGAAAATACGAGTTTTGTTACCGAAAACAAGGAACATGGAAACAATTTTATTCTGTTACGGGAATTAATTAAAACTAAATACACGCTTTGTTGCATTTTGAAATTCTTCTGAACTACCTATACACACATACGTACGAGTAATGTGCTAAATTATTTAGTTCAGGGAAGATGAAGATCCTTTAACATTAATTAGATGAAAGTCGTAAACGTGTGTGTGTATGTAAAGGAAAGTAATTCACCGTGCACTTGGAAAGACAAAGAGGCTGAGTTAGGTAACAGCATGGTAACCTGTATTTCGTTTTAGTGGTCGGAAGCTGAGCAGAAACGTATTACTGCAAGCGAAATGTCATACTTTAAGGACGAGGATGTGCTGAATGTTATTAAACACTGAGACCTGTGTCGGAAGCTTCGTAAACGTGCTTGTAATAAATCGGTTGAAATGTAAGACTCAAGCTATGTAAATGTGTTCTATTCGAGCAAAAGTAAGACTTGCATGACCCCTTATTTTTTACGTCACCTGGGATCTCACTATCCTTTACGAAAAAAGCAAGAAAATCCTTGGATAAAATTTATTTTACTTTTTAAAACCGCAGTTAACTAAATAAGGGCGATGATCTTATGTTAGTTAGTCAGTTGAAGTATTCCTCTGAGAAGGGAACAGTAGTTCCATTAGGGGTGGCCATGGTGTAGCGGTTGCATCATCGCTTGCCATGCTGAAGGTTCCAGGTTCGAATCCCGATGTCAAAAAAAAGTTCGATCATCAACTCTACTGCATAGGCATATCACTGGCAGTAGGGTGGTCATATGGCTTGAAAGTGTTGATCGAACTGATGACATCGGGATGTTCGAAAGAAATACTGTGAATTATAAGCAGTGGCAACAATACCGATAATTCTCTCCAGTCATTCTGGACACCGCCCTCGGAGCAAAAATACTAAAACCTAATACCATCTGAGTTTCAAAATCACTTCACCAACCCTAGAGCTGTGTGAATAATATCGTAAGGGTATTCAGAGCCCCTGTAGCGCTAGTGAATCATAAAAAAAAAAGAATTGGTCCACAGTTTACTCCTCATTAGATTTCCTGAAATAGCAAGTTAGATTGGCTGTGCTGGTGATGTTTGGAAGGGCTCTGACGGACACGTGTAAGCGGAGTGTACATCAGAATCATCCTCTTCCTCGTCTCTGCAGCTCCTGCACAAATTGTTGTATCCAAACTCTGAATATGCTTGCCTAGAATGCAGTGAACTGTTAGGACATTGGTTAGTTTCGAAAGCTGATCTCTTTTTAGTCGAATTAACGCTTTCGATCTCATAGGATCGAGAACAGGTCGGATAAGCCTAATATTGGTAAAATAGTCAAGATGATGCGATTAATGATTTGCTTTCGACAGAGCATCAGTGTAAATCAAGTGCCTGACAAACGATAAAGGCGCTTTGATATGGTCGAGCCTCCTACCGTCTGGCTTACTCATCCCTGGAATGTTACTGTGTCCTGGGACGTAACAGAGTGTGACTTCATGGTAGTCAGCGATCCCATTAAGAAACACACGGCAGTCATTCCCTGCTCCAGATTATGTTATGTTGGATCACTGCTTGGCTGTCGATATAAACCACAATAGCTGTGCGTGATCCTAGGTTATTAGGTGACCGCTTGACTTATAGCTGTGACTTCGGTTTGGAAGATGCTTAAGTGTGGTCGCCGTGGCTTAGTGGTTAATGCGTTGGACTGCTAAGCGAGAGACACAGGTTCGATTCTCAAAAACCAAACGTTTTTTCGCGGCACCACTTCTTCGCAGGCATGACAAACTTGCAAGAGTATAATCTGTCATGAAAAAGCTTCTCAATTCGCTGTTCGGAGTCGGCATTAAAACTTCTTCCATTCGTATGAAGAATATAACAAGCACAACATGAATGATTGTGAGAAGCTAGGCCTTGGCTCTCTATGAGCTGTGTCGTGCCAAATGTACAAACATACAAAGTCAGAAGAGAGGCTAAAGAAGTTGTGAATGTTAAGATCTTCTAAAAAGACCACAGGACCAACTCCTTTGGCTGTTTTTGAGCCATAAAGTTAGAGATAGATACATTGAATAGGACTTCAAAGAGGACATTGGTGAGTACCAAACAAGTCAAGGTAAGATGACTTTGAAGCTAAAAACGACAAAGTCCGTTCTCTACAAAGAGAAGGACATACAGTGTTCTTCTGAGTCAGGCTTTGGAACTTTTTCCGCAACTGTCTGTACAATTATACAACTATGCTGAAGTTCCATGGCAATGGGATCATTTCGAGAAAGCAGTTCAACTTACCAGATAATCAATTCAACTTTCACGGAGACCAAACCACAGTCCTAAATGTTTTTAATCCAACACCGTAGGCCGAAGCAGGTTTTGAGTCGAGTAAGGAACAGTCGCTGTAGCCCTTTTGAGAACCTATCAAAGCCCTGCTTAACAAAGCTCGTTATCAGAATCGATGCAATTCAAGTAGAGGCTCCATCCAAAAGAATAAAAAGTTAATTCCTCTCCACCCACTTATACTTTGTTAACGTACCTTCACTGGAAGCAAAACATTTTAAAGCTCTGCCGGGAGTCCTGCAAATCTACATACAACATTTTCAGTAATGGCCAAGGGCGATAGCTAAAAATGTATTCCATAGCATGCGTCTTCATCTTTGATAAGAAATGGAAATTTTCATCACGGCAAAGTCTATATCAAATTTTCCATCCCAAGCACGAATGCCTAGTGTCCTGCTCCTTATCGTTGAATATACAATTTTCAGCACGTATGTTCAGCGACAATCTAGACACACACACATACTTGGGAGAATCATCAGGACGACACCTAGGGCAAGATATCCCTCCCAGTATCCACAAAAAAAAAAGAAAAGGAAAACCTTCAATTTTTCTTAAAGTCTAGATACTCACATTAAAGGATCATAACGGTGTGTTACTCTCCGGGTTAAACCAAAAACTTTCTGCAATTGATTTCCAAAGTAATAAACCCTAATGTAATCCTTAGAGGGTCTTAGATTGATTCGCATGTAATTAGAGTCAACTTGTCACCGAAATCAGTCCCTGGAGGGAGAGTCTTCTTAATCCCTGTGGCATAGCATCTCAGTATAGGTGTTGTGTAGTCGATGTACTCGCATATGCTCAACGTAAGGCGTTAAGAACTCACAACCACTCAATCACATACATAATTAACGATAAAAGGGAATAAGTAAACTGTCTATGGCACGCACTTGGCTGGTGGGGGTATTGTATCACTTTTAGAGGAGGACGTTCAGAAGGATGTATCACAGGCACTGGGAGGCAACAAAACAAAACAAAATTACAATGTTGGCTGTTGTGAGAGAGTTGTGCAAAATTGTAAGTGTCAGCGGCAAAGGATTACAACGAGCTCACCGGCATGGATTGCCTCCGGACCGAATTCCTAATTTAAACTGAGGCTGGGCTGCTAGGCGATAGCGAAAAACTTACAACAGACCAGAATGCACTAGAAGTAGAGAGGCGCATGACTGGAGAATTTTTCCTTTCATCAGGAACAGGGAAATATCGAATGCACAAACCAAATTTGGAGAAAGCTTCCAACCGATTTGAGTACAGTCTTTTCCGATTCGATGAAGTTGATGGTGGTCCTTTGCTAATGGGAAGAGATAAATATCAGCAAGGGACAACGCGTCGTTAGAAAGTTAATAAATCTCAGAACATACAACATTGCAGGGACATAAATTCATAGTCCAAAGTGCCCAGGAGTCACATGTTTGTAAGCGTCAGTTTTTCAATTTTGCCATCAATGGTTCAGAAGGGCGATAAATATTTTCGGACACGTCCTAGTGGGGACCAGTTAGGTGATTTCTTCATTAGGGAACTCTTGTGTTTGTTAGTCTCGTTCAGGGAACAGGGAACATCGCCAGAGTGAATGAGGGGTTTCGTTGAAACATCAATTTGAAAACTTCGATTTATGCCAGCAAAAAACAAACAATTTCTGAGTTCAAAGCCGCTATTCAAAAGGTGATTTATGACACCTTATATCTCTGCGAAAATATCATCAATCGACTGCCATCTGAACAAGCTGAGCTAACGTCTAACTTACGCGTGCATACTTACTTGGTTTGAAAGACGAAGAGGCTGCTGAGCGGATTTTGTGCCAAAGTCCGACCACAGCTCGAAGCAAACAAAAATCATCACACAGGTCTAAGGAACCAAGATCCTGTTCGGAATCATAAAATGCTCTGGCTGTAGGTAGACTTAAGTTCGCACAAACCGACCGACCGTACTTTTCTGGTCTCCATGAGGATAAAGTAGAAGCCCTCCTCCTCTTATGTTCCGACTCTTCTGCCAAGCTCTATCCGATGCGCAAACAGAAAGAGACCTTATTCCTCCAGTCAAATGCAACAGAAATCATGGGAAAAACGAGCCAAGAACAGCCTTCATTGGAAGCTTTAGATCATATTGACAAGAACTACATCCAACGTTCCATAAGAATTACTCTAACATGTGACGTTGCTTTGAATTTATATTCACGCTTTTCACAACAGGAACTGTTGTTAATGCACAAGTCATACCAATGCAAGCAACAGATGGCAGCACCACTTCTGTAAAGTACCTTCATAATCGCAGAGCCAAACATGCTGTCAAACACAAAGGCTGTCGAAACTCCCACATTGTATGAACTACATCCCCACCCACCCACAGGACTTCAAATGAACACACAGCACAAGTGTAATTTTAATCACCCGGCATTTCCACTTCAATAAAAGCTATTGCTTGCAAATTTCTTTGCAATACCAAGTCCTAACACCACTTAAGCGTCCTCATTCCCCACTGTAGAGACAGTTAAAGGAAATAATCGACATTTTAAATAATGCGTTCTTTATCTTTGTACCAGATCCTTGTGTTGACATGATATTTTCCTCTTGAAAATAATGTTTTCTTCTCTCAAGGACTTTCATTGTTGTCGTTCCATTATAGACCTGGAGGCATACGGAGTGGGCGAAGTGAGTTTTTCTTATCATGAGCACACCGGATGTATCAGTTGTCAGTTTTGTATAGATTTCTTGGAATATCCATCCAAGGATTTTGTCACATTCGCATGTCATTCCAAGGACTCAGCATTATGCGTATTATGCGAGAAAACAATCTTTAACGAGTGAAATTAATTTCCCCACTCTTGAGGAGTCACGTCCTGTCCAAGCACGTCCACCCACCGACGACGTTACATTTTTAAATGGAAAGTCGAAGTGAACACATTAAGCAGTCCATCCGTGGCATGAGCAGATGAAGTAATTTCGCAGGCGACTGGTGATGAAATTGGAAACCTCCACCGGATCTTGTTGATTTCTAATATTTCAACTTCCTAACACTGGGTTTCAACAGTCTTAAAGTTTGAAATTAGTATTCCAGACGGAGCGCACCCGACTTGAGGTGGAAGGGAGCAACATTCCTCAGGAAGGAAAGGAGAAACTTTCAAATCATTTAATTGCTCCATGAATGCATATTTGGCCTTCAAGTAATTTGCAAGAACTGCCACAGCTTGGGAATTACCAAAGGATTGCAACCGAATTGCTTCCTCTCCTTGAAGATGAAACCACAAGATGTTGGTGGTGACACTTTGCGAACTATACTCTGAGGAGTACAACTATGGATATGGGAATTAAAGGGAGGGCACTGTTAATTCTTCCTGAACATGAAATCCGAAGGAAGTAGGTAGGACACAAACCTAAAAGCTTGGGAGGAAATTTTTGATTCTCAAAGATAAAGCGTTTCAAGGACTTTTAAGTTTATTGAACCGCATTTCTTGGAAATTTTACTCTCTTCTCGAACCAAGAGGGTATCAGTTAAACATGTTCTGCTGGCTCCCTAGTTTGTAGCCTCATTTTGTTTGCTAGAGGCATCTCCACGAACGGATATCCTCCTCCACTGTCGAAATGATGATAACCAGAGCTAAGGAGTCAATGACTTATAGTTTTTGATGATGTGGGTGTATTTGATACGAGGAGAGCTGTTGCTCAGCGATTAACTGGAGAATGGAGATTGAGGGGTGGCCATGGTGTAGTGGTTGCATCATCGCTTGTCACGCCGAAGGTTCCAGGTCCGAATCCCGATGTCAAAAAAAAAGGCGATCAATTGCGAAAATAGCTGACGCCAACTCTACTGCATAGGTATAACACTAGCAGTAGGGTGGTGATGACATAGTGTGAGCTATTGAGTCATTTGCCCCGTATTAACCAGGTCTGGATATAATCCCATCAACTGCTGTGCTACTGCGAGAGTCAGCAGAAGATGCTGTTCACACACTGTGAACTGTAAGTGATGTGACACACACTGTCTCAATCTACTACGTGCTTCATAAAACTGACATTCCCAAAGAGAATTAGGTTAACCATGGTCGTCATGGCTTAGTGGTTAGTGCATTGGATTGCCAAGGGAGAGACCCAAGTTCGATTCTCAAAACCACCAAACGTTTTTTCGCGGCACCACCTCTTCGCAGGCATGACTAACCTGCAAGAGCTTTTGACAATGCGACTTTTGACAGCATGTGCAACTCTGCCAGATAACACGGTGTGAATAAATCATTTGTGTCGTGGATTAAAGCAATGCTAATGAACATAACCTTGATAATAGATGCAGATTGTGGTCAGCACGTGATGGCAGGGCTAAACAGGGGCTGGCCAGAAGGCGGCGTTCTGTCTCCTTAACTGTGGTGAATGTTGGTCGACTCTCTGCTTAACAGTCTCAACAGTCCTTGCGTTTACGTTCAGGCATATGCGGATGACGTTGCCGTACTGTCTGTTGGTCCTTCCCTGCGAACTGTCTGCACTAAGGTGCAGATGGCCCTGGATGTGATTGACGGACGATGCACACGGAATGGGCTTTTAGTTAATCCTCTGAAAACTGAAGTTGCTCTCTTCACTAGGAAGAGGAAGATGACTGGACTGACACTACCAGTACTCAAAGGCATCAGAATCCATTGTAATCTTGAATAGGAAACTTCTTTGGTCGAAACATGTCGAGTCTTGACGCTACTGTTATGTACACCATGTACATAGTACATAGAACTAACTAAATAATGTTATGCAAGAGAGACCACCGCCAACCTGACCGATCGTACGATTAACCCGAAAACTCTCCACTTGTGCATATGCACTGTTTGTTGAAGTTTAAGATCACACAATTTTTATACTGAGAATCAGTCATTAAACAGTCATTGAAGTAAACGAATACCCAAGTGTTTTATTCCCCTACAATATCTAAAGCGGCTCGAGCACTATCTGCTTTCTGGAAGTGTAAGGGCGCTTTTGGCAAGACATGGGGTTCATCACCGAAAAGAGTCTTATGGCTCTATAAAGCGATTGTCCACACACTGCCAAGTTAGGCATCCCGTTCAACCCTCACTGCCGTAGTTGCGACAATTCACAAGAAAAGGAAACATTATTCCACTTTCTTTGTGACTGCCCGGTACTTGCCAGATGCCTGGCTCCTGGCGCACTCTCGGAAAACCCTTTTTCAAGGAACTTTCTCAGATTTCCCACATAAAATTCTGCAGCATCATCAACTTTCTTAATTCTACTGGATGGATCTGAAAACTACACTCCCAGCCACGCCCATCAACATCCAGGTCACGTGAGTCGTGGTATCAAAACGACGCATCCGCGCTTCTTGCAGGCTTACCAGTTTTAACCACTTCTACCTAGCTACCTACCACTTCTTTGAAATCTAATACATCGGTCTTATATTCTGAACAAATGGACCCAACAGTGGTCTATGTAAGCAGTGACAACTTTCGCAGGTCCAGTGAAGGACAACAGTGAAATTGAAAACTTTGCCGGAACACCACTTCTTTTCGTAACCAACTTAATCGAATGCAATCGATAACCGATTACAAAAATTACACGATTTCCTACACAACACCATTTCTCTTGGTAAACCACCTTCAATAAAATATAATCAGACATCCTTGTTCACTTCAATTCCCAACGGCGAAGCGACAGATAACCCCCAAACCCAAACCATTCACACAAATCAAAAGTCCTTTCACAATTCTGCTTGACTGACCAGGATCCGTACCCAACCAAACTCAATCATTACAAGTCTAATGTGCCAAAGCAAAGATTTGTCCAAAACAATCGCATAAATTTCCCCCATCCAAAGGGGGAAATGGTAAAAAGGAAGAGAGAGAGCGAAAAAAAGGCAAGTCGTTTCCTGCAGCACAAGCGAAGCACAACATCTATTCAATAAAACTACATGACCCAACTATCGATGCCAACAACAAAGCCCATTACCCAACCGACTTCCAAATCGACTGCTTCCAACAAAGGATCTCGGAACATTTTTACTTTTTGAACTCTGGCCAATTTTTCCATTATTCTGGCATGCAAATTGTGCACCAGTCCCAGAGTACTCAAGCGAAAAATTCACAACATCCTTTGGAGACTGGAACCGAGTTTACCACAAGGACGTCTCCGTGTGTTTTCTTTTTTTTTTACATTTATTAAAACATTTATTCTAAGTTATTACAGTTACGTTTAATAAATAATTCTTATGCCTCATTGGTGGGAGCACTAGGTCCGGCCTCACTTCGAGTGCACAAATAGACAGCTATACCTCGACTTCTACTTCATGTATCCATCGGATTTGAGGTTTTGTAGGAATACCGGCTGCATATCGGCATACCAAGAGATCTCTTCACGTTGGACCACCGGCCCATCCTTGCAAGTCAGCCAATAGGTGCTCATAAGTCCTTTCCCCTAGAAAAAATAATTGTTTTCAATATCATGCCCATGAGATGGGAGTATAGAACTCACTTTAACATCAATTAATCCTCGATGTTCGGTCTTGAAGCCGCCCACCTTAACCAAAGCATCGTTCATCTCCTCGGTTATGTGAATTTTATGAGCCTCGCCAGTGGACTCCATGCGCGAGGCAGTATTCACGGTGTCACCAAACAAACAGTATCGTGGCATTTTGGTCCCCACAATTCCGGCTACAACTGGACCGGTATGTACCCCACAGCGTATCTGTAATGTCTCCGAACTACGTCGAGGAATTTTAAAAAAACTCGAGGCATCCAAGAGGTCCAATGCCATAGTTGAAATCTCGGTAATGTGCTTGTTACCTGAAATGGAAGACTTTCGGCTCATGAATATGTTTTAAATTACGCCCCGGGTTCTTAGAAAGTTCTCTCCAACAAGGACTACGGATGCAGTGGCAAGGCAAATGAATGAAAAATGCCTTCTAAGTGCTTAATTATGAAAATGGAAATAAGATGGCATCGTTAGACACAGATTCAATGGTTGGAGTTAGGGATGGTGAGAGTCTGGAGAAATGCTGACAAAAGTTTTTGGCAATTTAATCTGAATGCAGTCTTTGAGGGATGACATGGGTTATGAGTTGATTGAGGATGAGTTTTGGTACGGATGGGGTGTCATTGACGATTTAGTGGAAAGTTAATGAGCTTCAAGCGGTGTGCATACACAGTTTCAACAAGGAATGGTTAAATTAATTCTTAAAGGATCTTGTTTGGGGCAAAGCGGTTAAAAAAGGTTAGAATTCAATAATGTCTCCTAAAGCCCTGGTAATGCTTTTGGTAAGATAAAGTTGGATTATCCACGCATCTGCTTTATGATTGCTCATATCTCATGCTCTCAGCTCAATATTGCATAAGTCCTCCAGCTCCGTGAAGATGTAACTGCCAAGAGTCTTCATTTTTCTATCGCCGAGTAAAATACAATCGCAAGTAGGTGACGAACAGCCTGTCAAGAATGCTGATTATAAAGCTCCTATCGGACCATCGAAATTATATAACCTATTTACAGTCTTCTATCGTTGGTTTGAAGCCTCACGTATTACTCAACAATCTTTACATAGGTAAGAGGCTATATATGCCTTTTTGATGCGTTCATCAATGTCATCCTTCCAGTTGAATTAGGAATCTCAAATTGCGCTCAGATATCGTGCTGATCCCTGAAAGGCCAAGATCAATTCAACCGGTAATTGGGGGTTTTAAGGTAGGTATTGACCTCTTTTTTGTGAAACCAACTCTTTTGCTCAAGCCAACATTGCTTGACATTGAGATCATCGAAGATTGGCTCGGGTTCATGATTTGCCTAAGCTAGTTGTCTCGCAACACAATGTGAAACTCTGTTAGACCGAACATTGATCATGAAAAGTTCAAAGTCATCGGCTTAGATAGCTGGGTCTCAAGGTGAAAGTCAAAAATAGGACAATATCAATGCTCCATTAGGACTTATAAACAAAGTTAGAAGAAACAGGTCAATCGACTGAAAACTGTGATACATCTCATGCTCTACATCCAACTGCTAATGGCAGTATTCACAGACCATTGCACTGTTGCCTCATAACGACTTGCTTTGCAATTGTTCTGCCCTTCAGAGACAATCCCTTTATACAACAGAGTGTTATTCCTTCCAGACCTACCAAAGGCAGCTCTAATCCAGCTCCACCGTCTAACACAGCTTTGCCAGCTACGCTCCAAGTCCTTATTTTACACACACACACAATTAGTTGCACGAAAAAAATGTTTAATTGTAGTAAAAACCCACCCGGTGGAATGTAAAGTTTACCATTTTTAACAGGCAATCCTGAGGCGACCATGTACGAGTCCCCGATTGTTTCGACTTTGTAGACGTCATAGCATTCGATTCGTTCGTCGAAAACTTTATAAATCGAATTCAAGAACGTCACCACCTAGGAAACACCCAAATAAAAACCGTTTAAGCACTTAACTTGGATACAAACTCAAGGCATACCTCAAGTGGTGTACATTCGGCTGCAATCTCTGTAAATCCCACGATGTCACTAAAGTAAATGGTCACGGCTTCGTAAGACTCAGCGGGTACCTGCAGAGGAAAGATTCTCAGACAAAGTTATGCAAAGTGGTTAGCTTTTGTAGACAAACCTGCTTAGTCTGCTTCAATTGCATAGCAACACTTGGCGGCAACATCTGAAAGAGTAAAGTGTCACTCTTACGCTTTTCACGCTTCAGTTCCTTGGCCTTCTGTGCCAAATGAATGGCATACATCTGAAAACAGAAAAAAATCAGTTACAGTTGCCCCACATCAGTTTATCCCTTGGTCTGTAATTACTTGAATTGTAGCAGCAGCATTTCTAACAAGGATTATGATTATTGGTGACACACACAGAACCACTACGAGAATGACAATTCCCACAGCCTCCTTATTAGTGGCCTCCACCAGGGTATTCTCCACGTAGTCTCTGTCAAATCACAGTGTCATGATTCAATTGAAATATATAATTTCAAATTACAGGATCATCTCCACTCACTTGATTTTTCTCCGGAGCTCCTTTTGCAAAACTCTCAACTCATCGGTGTAGGTCAACATCAAATCATAGTAATCAATGGCATCATCAACCCTCGGTTCTATCCTTGTGTTCCTCAGAATGATTGAACTCCTTTCAAATGGATAAAAAAAAAACGAATCAGATATCACTCTCAGTGATGATGGATGGCGTTACCAATTCTTGAGTTGCTGGAAATCGGCCATGTTCTTCGACAAATTCACGTACATCGACCGCAACGATGGAACATAATTCATGGTAGAGTTGATCAATTCCTTGGCCAAGAAGTCATAGCGAATGTAGGACACGTACGCATCGGTACCTAATATTCCACGTCCAAAGTACTTGATACCGAACGATGATGCTATTCCCTGGCATTCGATACTTTTAAGAAGATTCTTGAAACCCACCAGATACCTGATAGAAGAAAACAAAAGTTCGTTATTTTGTTCCCCATAGCCATTGGTCTTTACCTCCAAACGCCGCTGTTGTCGGTTTCTTTGATTTGCTCGGACAGATGATGGAGCATCCCCTTATTTATGGCAGCATACCAGTTCATCACCTCCGATATGGAGCTTTCTTCGGAACTAATTTTCTTGCTGAAAGATGACCATACAAAGTTGTTACAAAGTGGAAAACAAAAGCGTATAACATATGGGAGAACTACAGAACTACCCCTGGAATGGATTGGGCAATATCCGACCGTTGTATTCCTTCTTCCTTTTTTTTGGACGAAGTTTTAACAAAGATGGAGTAGTGTTCTTAAGTTTTCGAATGATTACAAACTGATTTTGGGAAAATGGATCAAAATGGATTCGGGATCCCGAGAGAACTGATCCGGTTGTGTCGCGCCACGCTAGAAAACTCGCAATGCACCATGCAGTTTGGGAACAAAACCACCGAATTATTCCAAATATGCAAGGAGACGCGCTGTCATGTGACTTCTTTAATCTTGTGCTGGAGCAGATAGTGTAAAAGGCCGGTGTAAACAAATCCATCTAGCTGCAGACGATATCGACATCATCGCCCGTTTCCAGCGTGCCATTTTTGAGGCTTTTACGGCAATAGAAGAACAAGCCAAACGAGTCGGTCTCACGATGAACGAGGATAAAACAAAGTACATGCGGTCTACCAAAAACCGATCCGTCGTAGACGGTGTTGTCTAGGTCAAAACCTAACAAGTTTGAGGTAGTGAAATAAGTTATCTAACTCCACAAATGACATCCTAGTGGAGAATTGACAAAGGATAACCTTAGGAAACCGCTGCTACTTCGGTTTGTTCAAACAACTACGGTCCAAACTCCTGACTCGAAGGTCCAAGATCATGCTCTACAGAACCTTGATCTTGCCAGTCTTGCTTTATGGAGCTGAATGCTGGACGATAAGTAAGACAGCAGAGCAGATCTAAGGATCCTTCGAAAGAAAAATTCTACGTCGAATATTTGGTCCTGTCTGCGAGGAGAGCGAATGGAAGAGAAGATATAACCGCGAACTCTACGAGCTGTTCAAAGATGTGGATGTAGTTCGGAAGGCAGAAATCCGTCGAGCGAACGGGCGAGAATGCTCCAGCTAAGCGAAGCTTATACAAAATTTGAGGGCTTCAGCTAAGGCACTCCCTGGTCATATCAGTGAAGAGAGATTAAAGGTCTAGTCTGAGATTTTAATTTGTTTCAACTCTTTTGGATTAGTAAACCTCCTACGAAGAAGCTACCCATAAAGAGGCATCTTTGAATCCCAGCCACCTGGTTCACGAAGAAGAAGAAACCCGAAACTCCGGTTTAAAAATCAGGAAATCGCGGACGTCAGAAACCTTGGTCTAGTAAACTGGAAGCAGCGTGAAGGATGGAAAGCGACATTAGTTCAAGCTCAGACCCTCCAAGGGTCGATGGCCTGATAAGATAAGATAGTTTCACGAAAGGCTGTGTGGCATAAAACATGAGGGAGCATCTCCTCATCTTCCTAGCAAACGAACTGGCCACTGATGTCTACTGATTCCCGAAATACAAACTACCTACTCTAAAGAGGAACTAACCGTCTAGGGTCATGTACTAAATAATGCCACAAGCCCATCGTAAATTGTATTCACTACATCAAACCTGATACATCATCCTGTCAAGGATTATTTAGACTAAATCATGTCTACCAACAAGAAAAGTTCGTAAAAGCCAATTGGGACAGTCAAACTTCACCAAAATTTAGTTCCACATAAAAGTCTCTCATAAAATGTAACCACATATTTTAACACACGCTATAAACTGCTATTTACTTGTCTAATTAATTGTGGTAAAGTTTCCGACATTTCCCTGATCCCATCTTCAACTGTCTTAAATCGCAACCTTCTTAATTTCATTAATTTCCAAAACTGCCCATCAAATTTAATCTACCCTATCCGATAAAAAAAAAAAGATTTTGATTGGAAAAATATAATTACGCAAAAGCTGGTTCGTTTAATTAAAATTCTACCCCGTAGCTTTGTAGTCCCGAAAGGAACCGACTTAATTAGAACTTGTTTCTACTCGGAATGAGATTTTCGTTGGAGATGGGACCGATTTTCTTCTAATCGAACTATTAATCGGAATATCGTCATCGGAAAGTGTCTTTAAAATGTATCCCTTGGGTTAACATAAGTAGAATGAGTTGGTCCAGTGTATCAAATGACATGTGAAGTGTTTGATAGGTTTTAAGGGTATGTGTACGTTCATATAAGTATCTGTCGAAGGACATTGTTCTGAAAGCAGTAATAAGACAATGTCGGCACATCTTTGCAGATGACTTTAACTTGAAAGAAAAGGAGTATTCCAGGACCAGTGAAAAAAGGAAAAACTGGTTCTACTACCGGATGACAATGCGCTCTCTAAGCTTTTCCGGTGCCGAACTAGTTCTTTTTACAAAAAAAAACGCAATACTCCTTGTATTTTTCCTCCTTCTCTGAACGGTACCAGCTCAGTCCTCACAGACAAATAATCTGGATAGAAGCTAAGCTAGAAGCCGAACATCCAAGTATGCGTAATACCTGAAAAAAGAGCTAAAGATCACCTAAGCTTAACTTCGACTTAAAGGGAAACAAACCACCGCAAACCACAAACCCCTGCTTAAAGAGAAACGGGACGAAGATTTAACACTGAAGAAGGTTAAAATCACACACTCAGGCTTAGGTTGGGTTAGGTAGGAGGTTTGACGGAGAAGGAAATCCTTTCCCCGTCACACTTAGATCAATGTAGACCCATTGTGATGCCCTAGGGGTTGCAGCCCCCTTGCTAGGAATCATAAGCCTAAGCTCTATCAAGCCATCCCGCAGCACTGATACAGCTGTGTATATCAAGCACCAACTTGCTGGACAGTTCTTCTAGATCGCACTTAGGCTTTGTCTGATGCCAAAGCACCCGAAACCAACTTCCCACCTTGTGTCTGTGTCCCTCGAAACAGTTGAGCGAACCCAGAATTAGAACGCAACCTTCGTAGAAATTCCTGGTAATGTCCAATCAAATTCATCCAATTACAAGAATTTTCCAACTTTGAGTTGACATAACGCCTAGTCCCAACTAATTTGCACAAACGTTTTGTCCCATTGTGCTCCGTTCAACGTAATTGATTGACATTGTCATGGCATCTGCAGACAATTACCCGAAAAGCTTTCCCTCCAAGTTCCCAAAAACTGTAATCATTCACAAAAAGTCAAAGGTGACATCTCCCAATAGGAAATCCTTGCGTTTAGGTGAAAATATAACCCAACTCCTGGTGACACGACATCACAATTCAATTTGTATGGTAATTACGCGCAAGTCGCCGTCGCAGGATAAGGGATGAAGGAAATGTTTTACGCCATGTGACATACCGAAAATCATTAAGCCGATTTTGGAATTCACTCCGATTTAGCATCACACCACAGTCCTCGTCGTCTGGTGATGTTGGAACGCTGACCTCGCTCCACGTGCTCATGTTATTTAACGCTTGATCAGTGACAGCGAAGCGTTGAGTTAAATTCGATCTGAAATTGGAATTTTTTTTTTAAATTCGTGCAACGGACTGTATCCAATTAAATATTTTGCGAACTTCAATTTACCTAAGGGTACTGCCATTGGTGAATATGAAAAATGCCACTTCGGAACGTTCCAGTTGCAAACGAGTCACCACCTTCCCAAGGTCCGTAGCGATAGTAACCTGAAAAGGAAAGGTTATTCAGAGAATTTATGTCATTTTTGAACGTTGTTATATCTGAAAAGTTGTATCACTGTTCATCTACAGTGTTGGACAAGGGGGAGCAAATGGGAATATATGTAGATTATTCCATAAAGGCATTGAAACGTGTCATGTCCTTTTGCGACGAGTAGTTTTAGTCGGTTTTAGTTGAGTCTTGGTTACTTACTTGGACATCAACCAACAAACCAGAAAGCCATCGAGTAGATGTTGACTTAATGGTTCCGAATACTAATCTCAGGCGCAGGGTCATAAGTCCACAGGCCAAAAGTCCACAATGAGCTTTTGACCCACATGGGTGGCTTATAAGTTCACAACTGATTTGTAGATTTATGACCCACTCAAGAGGGTCAAAAGTCCACACAAAATTTCTGTGGACTATTGACGCATCGATTGAGGTCTTATGGCTCACTGGAGTGGGTCATAAGTCCATAATTATTAAAAATATTGTTGCTTTTCACCGATTTGGACATAAAAAGGACCGTAGCAGCGAAGCGGTGCAATACAGATTCCCAATATTTCAAAGTGTTTCAACAAACTCGCGACTTCCACTTCCACTTCCGTTTTAACATTGAGGAATTATAACCCGAAATGTCGTGGACATTTGGATCACTTAGGTGAGTTATAAGTTCACAATTGGTTTGTGGCATTATAACCCACCTATGTGGGTCAAAAGTTCATTGTGGACTTTTGGCCTGTGGACCTAGGACCCAGCGCCTAATCTCATAGTAATGGCTATCAATTTTAAGTGTGGGCACTGGTAGTCCATATAGATGAGTCGTCTACAGCTGCCAAACCTAATGGAGTCAGCTGTAAAACTGCAAGTGCCTTCATTCTATCAATAGTTGTAGAAGCTGGTCTTCAGGACTTATAGGTCCTAATGCCCAGTTTTAACACTAACAAAAACAGGTTTCATCTCTATCTTTTCAACTAGAGTTACCTACGACGCATAGAGTTAGTGTCACCAACCTCATTCTCAAGAGAAGCTGTTGTGGATCCTAACAAGAACTTATCAAAGTTGAACCCCTAATCTCATTAGTGCCTTATATTTCTGGTCGCGGCAAAGTGAAGGTCTAGTTTATGATCTAAACCCTAGCAATCTCCGGAACAGGCTTGGGAACTACATCTTGTAAAGCACTGGCTAAGTCTCCTTCTAAGAAATGTTTACACACTTGTCAATCTAAGTCGATGTCCTTAATATGTCTCTGGTGTCCGAATGCATTAACACACGATAAATCTTAATTCCAATTTGATGTTTACCAAAATACATACCTCATCTTGGTTCAACTATCTTCCTTCCATATGCCGACAGTAGCAGTCAAGAATAAATAGACACCCCATGCACGCTTTAAAATCAATTTGCATGTTTTTTCCGCAAATTCCAACCGTTCACTGTGTCGTATGCGTGACATACTTTCCAAGGAGTAATGTATGCTACGGAAACGATCTGTCAAATGTCCACTCTCCATTGCCATTTATATTCATTTGTCCTTCGGCGAAAAGAAAACAAAGCGCTAATGTCTCTGGGCACGATTCCAGATTCGCAGATTTCACTTATTATGCTGCTGCACGAAAACGGATGGCATCCTGTGGTGCACAGACATATGCATACGTGTGTGCATTAGCAAAGAGGTCAAGTTTGCCAGCTTGTGACTGTGTCCATACATCATTTGCAACAACGCTCTCTCTCTCTCTCCTGCTTTTGACTAGGGAAGATGAGTTATCGATGAGTTCCCACAGTGAACCACCACTATGCGCCAAAGGAAGATCAGAATAAGTTTTCAGTTATCAAGTGACCAAGAATCGATTTGAGTGCGACTTCGTCCCTTTTGCTGTCTTAGTTAGCATCTATCAATCTGACGCGACTATCATCGTCATCAGAGATGTTGCTCATCAAAATTGAAACTCAAACTCATACCCGTATCCCGAGAATAGATTACCGACCTTGGCGATGGTATATCAATATTTTAGCGTCGTTTCTATTTACGATTCAATCTCACTGATGGAATCACCCATGACGCAGCACATGGATGGATGGGTGCAGAAGGATTCCTTTCACTTTGGCGAGGTTATATGTACGAGTATTTACCGAGTCACGTCTTCTGGCGCATCGATAAATTTTAATTATTTTCTTGGGAAGCACGACTTTCAATCGACTAGGAACGAGGAGATATGGATGGGGTTTGTTTACCTTCTCTTACCTGAGTTTCAATGTCGGACACCTCGCCACGATAGGTTAGAATCTCCTGGAGTATAAGCGATGTTTGGACAATCAATGCCAAAATGGGAATGAATGGCAAGACGATCATCTGAAAATAGAGATGAATGAGTCATTAAGTGGTTGCCTGTGGTGCAATAGATGGTCAAAAGTAATTACAAGTAAATTGGTAAGATATGGACTTTGCCAAAAGGTTACGATGCGTCTAATTGTAGCACACGCATAAGTTCAAAAGGTGTACTAAGGACGTGGTTCTTCCTACCGAGAGAAGGTTAAATAAACGAATCAAAGAGGACAGTAATCGTTTTGGTTAATTGGAATTGAGTGCCTGAAAGGAATTTCAATGAGAGTGTCGTTGCTACTTAAAGATGAGGTGGCTTCGAAACGGATGTAATGGATTATCACCATGGGACTGGGGTGTGGACGTAAATTTATTTTAAGACTCTCTGACACTTTTAAGATAATGACACTGGAATTAGCCAGAATACATAAGTGTATATGTGGACCGACAAAAATAGCCTGTGACCTGGGTTGGATAATCAAAAACGTGGCTAAGGGCTGCATATTTTTGAAAGGACTTCAGGAAAGATTGATGTAGTAGTTATGGAAAGTATATCACGGCATAAAACAGTATGACCCGTAGCCTCGTAGATCAATAATAGAAGTCCAACGAGTTTTTAGTCGAGAATGCACGTGTCCCTCATCAAGCTCTGTGTTCCAAATTCGACAAATTTTATTTGTTCACTAAGCTATCTAAGCCGGAGAATCCCAGCCACCTCTGGAGAAGTCTCAGCGACAAATTGTGCAAGGACATGCAGGAAGCCCTTCAGGTTGTCTCTGACTGGTGTGTCAGAGAGGGCCTGTCAATTAACCCCAACAAAACAGTTCTCGTCCCATTTACTAGAAGAAGGAAACTGAACTTTGGTACAATTACCTTAAATGGCACACCTATCGGCCTTTCAGATGAAGTGAAATATCTACGAATTGTCCTAGACAAGAAGCTTAACTGGAACTCACACGTGAATAGCAAAACTACCAAAGCGATCAATGCCATGTGGGTATGTCGCCTTTTATACGGCAAAACCTGGGGTTTACAGCCCAAGGTTACATATTGGTAGTAAGACCCATCCTTACATATGCCTCCATGTAGTTTGATGGACCAAAGTCAAGGAAAAATCCACCATCTTAAAGCTGCAACGACTTCAAAGATTAGCATGCCTCGGCACCACCGGAGCCATGCGAACTTGCCCTACGGCTGCCCTAGAGGCACTCTTTGGTCTTAACCCACTCCACATATTTGTCAAAAAAGTGGCAACACGAAGTGCAGTTAGCCTCCTCTACAGAAATCCAGCCAAGCAGACCTACGGATCACATGGCTATCCTATCTGATTTCCCCGAGCACGAAATGATCAGCACGGTATAAGACTATGTGCCCAAGTTACTCTGTTTTGGCAGGAGGCTCGAGATTGAGATTCCAAACCGTAACTCCTTGGAAACCGGGGACCCGTGCTGAACACAAAAGGACTAGTGTGGCATACTGATGGCTCAAAGATGGACTCAGGTGTTGGTGCTGGCATCTATGGCACTAATCACAAGGTCTCTAAGGCACTTGGAATGTGTCCCAGCGTCTTTCAGGCAGAATAACATGCCATCGATACCTGCGCCACCATCATTCTCGACTCCGGCATAAAGGGCGTAACCATCAATATTTTCACCGATAGTCAAGCAGCGCTCAAAGCACTAAGTTCCCACTTCTGTAACTCAAAGGCCGTTCTAGGCTGCTTCAATACCCTCCAGGACCTCTCAATGCGGAATAAAGTCAAAGTTTGGTGGGTACCAGGACACAGAGGCGTTGAAGGAAATGAAATCGCAGATCAACTTGCCAGGAAAGGCTCGTCAGAAAGGTATTTAGATGCCGATCCCTTCTGTGGCATCCCTACTTCCGCGTTCAGAATGAGTCTGGACAGCTGGGAAAAACATAACTTCTTGTCCTACTGGAACAGCATTCACGGATTCAGACAGGCTAAAAGGGCCATCTTACCCCTGAACAAAACCACAAAAAATATCCTCAATCACAAAAGGTACGATATCAGAAGACTGGCAGGCTTCCTCACCGGTCATTGCTGCCCTAGATATCACTTACGTAAACTAAACATAGTTCAGGATTCTGAATGCCGACGTACTATTTCGTCTGCAGAGTCAGGAAGCGCTTTCTTCATAAGGAACTCCTAACACCGGAGTATCTTCGTAATGCCTCGACTGGAGATATCCTCAACTTCATTAGGAAGATAGAGGATCTCCTTGTCTTATTGGCTCCAGGCGCAATAGATCTTTCAGGTCGCAGTGCTATTAGTCGCAGAGCCTAACCACCGTCTAAGTAATTAAATCCACACCTCATCATTGAAGATGGTTTTTTTCGCAACTCGATATTCATTAGTAGATTATTTCCTTTTCACTATGAAGTCCTTGTGACACATTGTTTCCGTTCAATACATTTAGAAAACAAAGTGAAAGGAAGACATTTGAAGACATCCGTCTCCAAATCATAATAAAACATCCGACAGAATGAAGTAAAATCGGATGCGTCAATCTCTCGCTCGTACTTTAGTTAAATGAAACCCCGAAGGCATCGTAAAAATTTGATTACGCGTGAAACCAAATTTCGCGGATTGATTTCGGATATCAAACATGACGCACAAAGAAATAAGTATTCAATTGCTTTGCATCAATGTGGGAAAGCTACACACACGTGTCTTTGCCCTAAATGAGATGAAGATACGACTTTGAGAGTTTTCTATCTAAAAATAGTCGCATAAGAAGTTTTATTTTTCGTCCGATGTGTCCTTGAAAGCGAACAATCTTGATATATTCTCGTCACATCATTTGTCCGAATAATGTATCTTATAATGTAATCATCGTTACTAAAAGCCCGGCAGCTGATTAATTTCTGACACATTTTATTCCTGAAGCAAATTCAATTCATCATGCGGGGTTTGTTTATAGCCTAGCGTAGGTATTGATGGGCTTTTGCATGACTTGACATAGAGACAACATGTGATGAAAATAAGTACTCACTTGTCACAGTTCCAAGAAGGAAACTGGATGCCTTATTCATTGTGCCCCGAGGATGCGTACGCAATTTATTCAATCTTCTTGTAAGCTTTTGTTTGAACTCATATTGCGCAGCTATGAGTTCCGAAGAAATTCCTATGTCTTCCTTAGAATTTCAGATTCCCTCGAGAGAAGTTTCTGTGTAATTCTGAACAATAAAGCGAAGAAACAGCTGTCCATTCTCGCCAACGAGAAACCCTCTGTATTCTACGGAGGATTCTACTACACCACACCCAAGCTAAATTTCAATGAAAATTTCCTTGCTTCCATTCCCTTCAGGTCACTCTGGGAGAATGAGTTATTTCTTCAGAACGATGCGATCCACTTTTCCACCGAACGGATCTAAAACCAATGAGGGTGTAGGTGGTGGTGTTTTCTCTATAAGCTTAATCTCAGCCTCTCTTTCCGTCTTCTAAATCATTGTACTGTGTTCCAGGCGGAAATATTGGCGACCAAAGAAGTCTTATCTTCACTGAAGAAAAACGTGATATCTTCCACAGATATACGTATCTTTTCAGACAGTCAAGCAGCGATCAGTTCCTTGGAATCAGTCTCTTCAAATTCGTTAGTAGTTCTAGATTGCCGAGCATCTCTTATAGAGATGGCAGAGCAGTTCAATATTTATCTTTGTTGGGTGCCGGGGAACTGCAACACTGATGAATATGGAACAACTCTATCCGTGCTTACAGCAAGAGACACCCTGGGTATACAGATTGCTACAACTAAGCTGAACTCAAGCTGGATGATATCGAGAAAACAAATTCTAGGTGGACAAATGGTACAACGTGTCCAGCGACAAAGCAGATTTGGCCACGGCTGGATCTGAAACGCTCTTAGAATTTAATTTCTCTCAACAGATCGCATATCAGATCCGTAATAGGTGTCATTACGAGACACTGTCTAATAGGCAAGGCTTGGCATCCATTCAAACGATTTTTGTAGACGAAGAGGAGGAGGAAACTATTCCCCACCTTCTTTGTGTAACTGTCCAGCTCTTTCCCGTAGAAGAAGACTCCATTTAGGGGAATTCTACTTCAGCGATCTGATAAACACATATGTCAGAAACCTCCTTCGCTTCATCAGAAGCTCCAATTAAATCAACGAGTAGGTAAGGAAATCTCCCCAGATCCATGTGGTATCACAATGGACCTATCACTGGTCTAAGTGCGCTGGCAATCAACTGGCAGCCACTTCAACCTAACCTAACCTAACCTACCCTCCGTTTCCCGGAGGGTAAAAGCAGAGGAAAAGGCAACACTTGCAGTATTATGGGGCAAAAGGCAGATGCACCGACGGATTGATCCCCACCATCGAGGTCTGGACAAAGTTATGACTCGAGGACTGAAATTACCACCTTAAACAGTTCTAGTTGAAGTACGGCGGCTATCCAAAATAACTCCACAAATTCGGGCACGATAGCTTGGAATGTCCAAATGAAGCAGAAGCAGAAGAAGAGCAAGCAATGTTCCGGTGCAGGCGTTTCGCAGAGGGAAGAGTGAACCTTCCAAGCCCGCAACTTCTAATAGGCAAGTTGATAAGAGTCCAAAGCCCAAGAAGACCTGAAATGACAGACGTAAATGACAAAGCATAAGTTTCTAACAAGACCTGCAAACAGCAGTCCTGCGTGAAGAGTGATAGAAGGGTGTAAAGATGTGGCTTAGTAGGACGAACTAAAGGTATATTTGAAGATTGCACATCCATTGCAGCCAATGAAAACTGCTTTTAGTTTAAGATCGATTTAAAAAGTTGAAATTTCCCAAGATAAGCTTCTCTATGCTCCCTGTGCTCACAAATGTCAGACCTATAAATTCAGTGACATATTAAACTTCATGATTATATCTCAAACGGTATCCATAAAAAAAAATTACATGGAATTGTATTTTTTTTTTTTTGATCACTCACCTGAAAAAGTTGTATCCTGCGTCCTGTTTTTATCGCCGGATTTCTGGCGGCTGCACTACAACATCTACCAGCCGGTGCACCCGATATATCTTCCGAACTAATCGACCGTATTGATATTTTATCCTCATGATTGTGAGGTGCAATACTGGTCTGGCTCTTATTTATCGCCACCTCTGCTGTTAAAGGTGATTTCTGCTTCAGGCCACATTTCCCATTCAACATGACGCGTTAGTTTTAATCGCGTTCAATGCTCGTTCAATGGTAATAATAACAGGCGACTTTAAGGGGAGGAGGACACAAACAAAAGGTATCTAGGTACTCGTAGATAGATGAAAGGACTTTTTGTATGTATCCAACGTCACTTATGTTAATCGTCTGTAAACAGAAAAATACATGACACACGTTAGTTTTTATTATTGCAGTCGATGTGACGATGATGGTTTTTATAAGGTTGGCAAGGATGATGATGATGGTTATGCACTCTGTGTTTGTTGAAATAAAAAGAAAGGATAATTTCATTAATAACATTAATTGGAAAGATAATAGAAAGGTGAATGAGTGCATAAGAAGCAAAAGAAAAGCAATTGTAACGAATCTTTCCAAGACACAAACCATGCTCTATGTGTATAAACATTATATGCGCAATTTTATAGTCGTAAGTGATATATTTAAAGACTCATTGTCTCATCTTCTTGCAGATATTGTATTGCATGCTTTAGGCCGACATATGATCTTAATTCTCCAGGTATACGGTCTAGCTTTCATTTGTATACTGACCCCTTAAAAAGCTAAGGCAAAAACCACTAGTGTATACTACAGAAATACTTATGCAATTGTCATTAAAAATGGATGATATATCAAAGCTTTATGATCGTTTAAGGTTTATTTACAAACAACACCTTCAAAGGACTTTAGCAAACATCCTTACAGATTACTTGCTTAATAATCCCCAACCAAATTAAACTTCTCAGGGATAAACAAGAAGTTTTTATTTAACCTGTCGTGTGTAATATTTTTTGCTCCCCTCAACGCCACAATCCTTCCACAGACACACACACACACGCTTGCTAATTGCACATTGTAACTTTCTCGTTTTTATTAATTTCACTTTAGTTTAGATGGTCGCTGCGGTGGACGACGGACACACACGTGACGTGTATGCTCACATCCTTGAATCACCCTGGCGACAAAAACTCGCTGAGTATGCTATACGCTTTTCGTTTACAACAACAGCACCGATGAGTATGCCAACTATCCAGGAAGAGGACATCGAGGAGACGTAGAAATTAAATTTCCCTTTCAAAATACGAAGGAAACATTTTAAAATGCATCTAGGTAACTCTTTTGTACCGACCGACAAGCGACGACGACAACGACGCCAAGGATGTTTGTTTACACTTTTATTGGAGTGAATTTGTTAAGCTTCTTTTGTTTATGATGCACCAACAGTGCAGTGAAAAGGATTCATTTGCATTCCAGGATGACAGTCTGATATTTTCCACCTCCACAATCCTAAAAATGTCTCAAAGTAGTAAACAGAAGAAGAAATCAAGATATTTGTGGAATTCTGATTAGCACGTATAATTACTGAGACAAGGCTTTGAATGTCCTTTGAACCAATTTGTGTGCCAATGATGTATGTGTCAATACAGATACTTTATTAAGTGTAACCTTATACTGTTTGGATGTCATCAGTTTGAACACTTTTGTGGTCATCACCAGGATTAATTGGATTTTTGGAAGACGAAGAGTTGACACATTTTGTTTGTGCTCAGCAAATGGTAGCCTAATCCTTTGCGAAGTAATGAATGAATTTTGATAATGGTAGTGGCGCTTTACTTTGTGCTTAGTGCGCAATTAGAAGGTGAAGTGAAGTGAGTTGGTCATCGATATTTATAAGATAACACCGATACTCATACATTAGGAGAATAATTGTAAAAGAATCCTGTATCAATGAATAGTATAAAAGCCATGTAGAACTTTTGGAGTCATATTCGTTATTGACTCAGTCTGCGTGACGATGTTCACAAATGAAGAGGGGAACCAAAGCAAATTTTACATAAGTAGACTGTCTATAAAGACAAGTTGGCCTCAGATGAATACCCGACAGAAGCTGTAGTTAGGGCGATGCCGTCATGGTGAGTGTGCGGTCCACATTTGGGATAGGTTGCGGACGTTAGAAGCACCTATTACAAGGCCATACTCATCTTCATTGGAAGAATGGAATGTATTTTGACATAAATCGCAGGGTTTGCTATTTTACGTTCAATTAGCAAGGACATGAACCTGAATACGAATGTGAACAACTTTGTTGAAGTATTAAACTGTATTCCAAAACTAAGCTTGAACTGAACACTAAATCTACACATGTTTTTGATACAACGGACTGGAAAATTAAGGATCCTATCACAAAAAGTCCATCGAGGTAGACTACAAAATGCCTATTACACATTACATAAAGGGTCTTCCAATAGGGACTTCCGAACTTTGACAGTTGATAGCGGCCATATTGTTGAAGTTACATCTGTCAAATTGGCTGTCATTTATCCAGTCTGTTTTGCCAAATAACCATGGACAGATATAGCGTTCAACAACAATAAAACAAGAATAGCGTTTATCAAAATGGGTGTTCTGTTCGGGCAACGTTCTGCGCGCTTCGCCCATTTTACGGTCGCCATAATCGTCCTTCCAAGAGAACTATTCCCAGTGTGGTGGATAAATTTGAGTCCACTGGTTCAACACCCGTAAGTCGACGACACGCAAGATCTGCCGAAAACATCGCCGCTGTCCGTGAGAATTTGCAGGAGAATCCGAGGCAGTCGATTTCGCGTCGTTTACAAGAACTCGGCCTTTCGCAGGCCACAACTTGGCGAATTTTGTGTCGTAACTTGGGCCTGCACCCGTACAAAATTCAACTGACCCAGGAGCTGAAGGTAAATGACCATAGACAACGACGTGTGTTCGCTGAATGAGTTCTGGAGCAGTTGGAACTAATTTTCATCGAAAAATCATCTTCAGCGGTGAGGCCCATTTCTGGATGAATGGGTACGTCAACAAACAAAATTGTCGAATTTGGGACAATACCAATCCACATGAGATCCAAGAGCGTCCAATGCATGCCGAAAATGTTACTGTTTGGTGTGGATTTTGGGCTGGTGGCGTCATCGGTCCATATTTCTTTGAGAACGACATTGGCCAGGCCATCAGCGCTATAGGTCGATGATTACCAACTCCTTTTGACCTGAATTGGGTGATATGGACACCGACGACATGTGGTTTCAACAGGGCGGCGCTACGTGCCACACAGCTCACGGCACATTGGAAACTCTGCACAAGCGATTCGAGGGCATCGTCATCCCACGTGGAGGTGATGTGAACTGTCCACCGAGATCGTGCGATTTGACCCCTTTAGACTTTTTCTTGTGGGATTTTCTGAAGTCGCAGTTCTATGCGAATAAGCCACAAACCACAGCGGCCCGCAAAGCCAACATAACCTATGCCATCGGTTAAATTCAGTCTGATTTATGCGCCAGAGTCATTTGAAATTGGATATTTCGGATACGCAGCACCCAGAGAAGCCGCGGCGGACATTTGAACGATGTTATATTCCATACATAATAGCATCGATAGGCCTTTCAAACGAATAAAAAGTGTCGGTGATATCTCACACACACTTTGTTTTATTTAAATTTAAAGATAGGAAGCGCTAAATGAAAGACCCTTTAATTGGAAATAAGTAGCCATACCGTCATGGTGAGTGTGTGGCTCACATTTTGGATAGGTTGCGGACGTTAGAAACACCTATTACAGGGCTATACTCATCTTCATTGGAAGAATGGAATGTATTTTGACATAAATAGTAGTAGGAGATCTTTTAAATCGCAGGGTTTGCTATTTTACGTTCAACTAGCGAGGACATGAACCTGAATATGAATGTAAACAATTTTGTTGAAGGATTAAACTGAATTCGAAAACTGAGCTTGAACTGAACACTAAATCTACATAATTTTTTGATACAACGGACTGGAAAATTAAGGATCCTATAACAAGGAGTCTATCAAAGTCACAAAATTACATATAAACTTAACAAATTTTGTCTGTTTAATGAACTTTAAACACAACCCTGTCCCGTAATTTGGAGCGTAATTACTTATTTTAATTTTTAAATGGACACCTGTGGAGCTTCTACAACCATCGGAGATGATTGATAGTCTTGTTCCAAAGACAACTTTTCTATGAGCATACTAAACATTCAAGCCCACCCGCAATTAAGCAAATTCTACGCTAGTGCCTTATAGCTTAGGGAGATGAATATTTTATTTTTAAACATTTTTAACACCGGATACAGTAAGTAATTACTCTCTGCGGTTATTAAATATTACTCTGGGAAGGAGTTAATTATTATTTAAAACAGAACAGCTATCCAATGGCGCACATATATATGTATATGGGTAGCGACCCAGGTCTAGTTCCGACTGATGACCGGAAATGAACAATAAACACAATTCAAACAATTTTAAACACTTATAACAAATCTTGTCACTTATTCTACGATTGACTGATTGATGTATTGAAAGTATTACAACTGAACCTTAGGTAAGAATCATTTTGTATTAGATTCTGTCCATGCGAGCTCTGAACTAAAATAAAATAGGAAGTGACTGTAAGTGCTTATGTACAACAGGGAAGCAATGAACAATATTTCACGAGATCTGTCAAGGTTATCATCAAATTTGGAATACGTGCTTTGGAAAGATAATCCCAAACGTTTAAATTGTAATTAATGTGAATGTAGATGGGAACCACAAAGCTGAAGTAGGAAATTTGTATTCCACTCAGGAAGCTTTGACAATTAGTTTTAAAATACTTTACAGTTTAAACAACTATAGCAATTGGAATGCTTTAGCCATATAGTACATGTGTACACATTACAGATTAGGCAAAGTGACCTGAATCTTCTTACGAGGATCCAGAGACAGTCATGCATGTGTATAACGGGTGCCCTAAGAACAACACCTACTGCTGACAATGTCCATTTACTTCCTATTGATATCTATGGGAAGCAAACGGTAGCTAGAGCAGCTTTAAGGCTGAGGGAATCCTCCCAGTTAGCCAGTGATAATACGGGCTATGGGAGAACTTTTATAGCAACATAACCATCCCTGCCACTATGGACTACATTGTCCCTTATATGGACTTCAACGTCAAATTCAAGACAAGAATTCCTAGCAGAAGTGCTGGAAATCTAGTGGGGTCTTAGATTAATCTACGATAGAGATATTCACAGATGGATCTAAAACAGCGCATGGCACAGGGGCAGGAGTCTTCTCCATTGCACCTGACTTAAGTATTGCCAAGCGACTGCCGCATTACTGTAGTATTTTTCAGGGGGAAATTACGACGGTCCGAGAAGCTGCGGCTTGGCTTTCAGTCAACGCGGTAGATAGTAGCGCTATTTTACTTTAAATAGATAGTCAAGTAGCGATTAAAGCCTTGGAATCACCGACAGTAAGATCCAAGCTGGTAAAGCAATGCCACAGGTCTCTGAACGAGATCGCTGACAGATGCGACGTCTCCCTGTGCTGAGTTTCGAGACACAGGGACGTTCCGGGCAACTGCAGAACGCGGGTCGGATCCTCTTTGAAAATGGAGGGAAACCGCTTGCATCTCTTGAGTCGAAAAAGTCTCACCTTGATAGTGAAGCTATACACTTGTCACTTGTCTTCTGTCGAAACAGATCTGGCCTAACCTGGAGAACAGGAAGACTTATGTCCATGTACAGGAAACTTATAAGAATTATAGTAGGAGCACCATGAGGGGCATTGTCTAATTGGCAGGCATGCCATCAGAATGGGTGTACCTTCTAACGATTTCTGTAGAAGCTGCAGAGACGAGGAGGAAGAAGAAACGACTAAACACCTTCTTTAAACATGCCCTGCTCTATCAAGGCTGAGGAGGAAAACACTACGAGAGTACTTCTTCAATGACCTCAACGACCTAGCCAGACTCGACATCTTTAGAATTAAGAGTTCTGTATGTGGGTCCAATTGGTTCTGCATTTAGTGCGGCACAGGAAAGGGTTTCCATCGATACAATTACCAGAGCTTATACTCCTTTTCTCCAATAGGAAATTCCACACGTGAGGTTTCTGAGGCTAGTTTCCGGTTTCTACACGCGGTATCATAATGGATCTTCGTTCTGGCCGAAGTGGGTCTCCGCTAAGTGGGGACAGCCGCCCAACTTACCTAACTTAATCTTAGTGTGTGTCTATAGACTGAAGTCGCTGCTCTTTAAGACTAACATTTGGATCCAATGTGCCCAATAATTGCTATTCTGGAAACTCAGAAGGACATACTACTGGATTAGATCAGGCTGTCGTAAAAAAAAGATTAGGCACTATAATGCAATCACTGCGAACCTTTAAAGTTTACACTTCGCTCAAAGCACTTGAACTCCTTGAAGAACCTACTAATTCTGTAGTTGATGGCTCCTAACACTCCAGGTTGCTGAAATAGTAGCTACTTCGGAATTTTCCTTCAAGTTCGGGCTATTCCGTGAAGTTCCCTGTGCATCGGTGACTAGGTTCCCTTCACTATGTCGAAAAGTCTGCATTCCGGCTTTGGAGTCAGCCAGTTGCTTGGTTTTTCTATAGAACTGCCAGCTGTTGTGCCTGTAACGTAACTCTTAGTTTTTCTTAAACTGGGAGATTGCGTATGTCCTCTTCTTCCTACGCAGGGTTTTTTTACTGCTCTTCTCTTCCCATTCTACTCTTGTTTTGCGCTACAGCGCCATGAGATGTGCATCTTCTGTCACCTCTTTCCGGTATTGATAAATATCATCGAGCATCTTTTCGAGGGTGGCTGGTATCTCAGAATGGATTCCACTGCGTGTTGGCATCAGTGAAAGATGAGTGCACAGCCGAGAGTTTCTCACTCAGTTTCACTTTTTGTAGTCTCTGGCTACTCCAAGAGTGCATCCAACGTCAAGTCTCTTTTCCTGGGTCATTCGTAGCTTTTTCTCGTTAGAAAGTGCTCTGAATTTAGCTGTAATGAGATTATGGTCAGAGCTGCTCTAAATGTTTGCAAATTCAGACTGTGAGATGCGTGCCTTCCATCGATTAGTACGTGTCCAATTTGTTTGGCGGTTCGACCATCTGGAGAAAGTCAGACTGCTGGGTTTTCTAACATCAAATTCTGCAACATTAGCCGTGTTTTTTTGAGAGCTGTATACCCAGCCCAATAAGATTTTACATACAAAGCAATAACAACAACCCAAGTGGCAATGACTTTCCCAGTAGCAGCAAGTGAGGATAGAACTACACAAGTTGACCACCAGAGCGCGAAAAATCTCATAAAATAGCCTTTAGTCGATCGTATTTGTTGCTTTTCCTCGGTTTTGACATTTACAAACTGTCAAACAAAGAGAAACAAATTCGAGCCGCAAACCAATTGGTTGGTGCGGCTGCTACTGTGGATGAAGTGAGTATAGATCGTTTTTTTGACTTAAGTGAGTATAATTATCAAAAAAACACGGCTATTATCAACTTTCTTAACTCCACAGGATGGATCTGAAAAACTACACTCTTAACTACGCCCATCAACACCCAGGTCACGTGAGTTGTGGTAACAAAACGGCGCATCCGCGCTACTTGTGTCTCTGGCAGGCTTACCACTTTCAGCCACTTCTACCTACCTACCTACCCAGATTGCTGGGTAGATTTAAAGTTTAAGAGACCTTGTGTTACTAATCACAGCATTTCTAGCTGGTGCAAAGTCTTTAATGGTTTAAAATGTTCGTTGAAAGAAAACCTCCCAAGCCCGATTATTCTATTCCCCTCTGGAATTTTTTTTTATTTTTGTTTCCTCTACGTTTGATATAATTTTTTTGTATTTTTTATTAAAGTAATGGAGCGACAATAGCAACATTTTAATAACTCCAAATGAAACTAAGGAGAGACAAGTCTATTATACAACACTCTTCCTCTATTAAAAAGATTAAAATCTTCTGCTATCTACAGACGTCTAGTCACGCAGCTGTGAAATTTCCACAAAATAATCCTGTGAAATCGTATTATGAACACCATTCATATATAAGGGATACTAACCCTGTTTGGTTGGATGTAATAATAAGTTTTATTTCTTTCGTCATAAATTACGTTTTTGGGTCTTAAATTCATTATTAGGTTTGGTTTTGAGGGGGGCGGGAAACAACTTGATTAGAGCAATGCTTCACAATGGGGGTGTGTAATATTAATTTATATTTGTACTAGTAAACCTCTTACATTAACGTCAAGTCTTATTTTGTGTTGGTAAAATGTAATAAATTGGGGTTACAGCGGCAAAATTCATTGCTGTAGGATTAAAAGACTCAGAAAGTGGACTTTTCTGATAATCAACTAGCAGTTAGATCAAAGTTAAGATGATGCTAAGCATTCAGATGCTAACGAAAGGACATGTATTCCTAAAGAAAAAAAGATGTACGACCATTGTAACCGCAATGGCTTCAGTGGTTAGTGCGTTGAGCTTCTAAGCGAGTGGACAGAGGTTAGAGCCCCAGCAAAACAACCAACGTTTTTCGAGGCACCACTCGGCAGACAGTGGCAAACCTCCAAGAATAAAATTTGTCATGAAAGAGCTTCTCAATCCGATTAAAGTTGGCAGTTAAAACTGAAGGTCTCTGGCTCTGGCTCTCTATGAGCTGTCGGTCTGATAGTAAATGAACAAGGAAGTGTGTTAACAGTAAATGGCAGGGCTTCCACTGTATGATTCGTGATTTTTTTATTTTTGCGTGGTTGCTTGACACGGTCATCACCAACATCTTCTTTCAACAATACGGCGCTACGTGACATACCTACAGCTAGCCACAAGAGACACCGTTAGTGCGCAAAGAAAACTTAACCAGGTTATGAGACGGGTATTTCTCTGGATGGGAGAACATGGCCTACGTCTGGCCATAGAAAAGACGAAGATAGTCCTTCTGACTAGGAAGAGGATCCCGACTATCAACATTTTGAAGTTGGTTCTGAGGTGATAACCAGCACAGAAGCAGTAAGGTACCTGGCCTTTAATACGAAGCTCACTTTCTGGCAGATAAGGTCCGCATGCGAATGAGCTGCGAAGGTCACAATGTCGCTGAGCAGATTAATGGCAAATGTATGTGGACCCACAGCCAGCAAACGAACGCTCCTAATGACAATTTGTGACGCCATTCTCCTGTATGGGTGTGAGATATGGGCCGATGCACTGCGACAAGAGAAATGCAAGAAGCAAATGGCGGCAATACAGAGACGTGGAGCCCTACGAGTTGCAAGCTCATACCGAACGGTCTCGGAACGAGCCATCCTCGTAGTCGCGAGAGTGATCTCTATCGATCTCCTGGCGACAGCAAGAAAGTACGTCTACGACAAAAAGACGGAAATAGGAGTAGAGGACAGAAGAGGCAAAAGAGCTTACAAAACAGCTACAGAATTACTAGAAACGAGATCGATATCCGACAGGAATAGCGGTATTTAAAATGAGAGTCAGGCCGGGCTCCAAGTTCTGGTATCGAATGAGAATAAATCTGAAAGAGTTAAGAATTACCATTCATTGCTTAAGGCAACACGTCAGACTGTAATGAGTGCCTGGCCAGTGCAGAATAGAGGGAAACTGGCAGGAAATGAAGTAGCTAAGCTACAATAATACAAGGATTTGAACATCAAACCACCCTTGTGCATCAAAAAAGATGGTATGATTCAGTAAGAAGGACATGGAGAATCCAAAGCCAGCACTAGACCACGGAGAAACTAGGGCAGTTCTTAATTTAGGCAAATCGCAGCTTAGTTAGAAAAGCAAAAGATATCCCTTCTGGTCATTGACTTCGACGGAAGCTTGCCATAAGACCGGAACCCACAAACACGGATGTATGTGTAAAAAGGGGTGCCGTGACATTGTGCCAAGCGACATAATGTCGCTTTCGCAAAGTGACTCCTGGCCAATTTGGTTTTTTGTCCCTAGTTCGCTCTGCTTCGCTGCTACGTTCCTTTTATGTCCAAAATCGGCGACGAGCAACAGGTTTTTGTTGTAATATTCATTTGGAGTAATGTCTCAAAAACGTTTGGCCTTATGTCGCTTTTTAAAAGTGTCATAAAGCCAAATGTTCAAATTTGGCCTAATGTCACTTTCAAAAGCGTCATTATGCCCAATTTTTATATTTGGCATAATGTCGCTTGGCACAGTGTCACGGCACCGTAAAGAGGATATGATGCACATAATTACGCAGAGTCAAAGAAAAGTCTACAATCGAAGGAAATTTGTAGGTTCCTCCTTTTCAGCAACCTCTAGGAAAAGGTGTTCATCAACTATAACAGAATCAATAAGTTCTGCAAGTTTACGTTTTTCACTTACTCGTTATAATAATCTAATCTATCCTAACCTAAACTTCTTTTGTTGGGGTGGTATTAAATCACTCGTTGTCGTCGTAATAAATGAAATTGAGTCCGAAGACGTGGAAGCCATTTGGCCAACATGATTTTCCAGACATATTGCCATAAAATATACTTCGATGGTAAATTAACTTGTTTTATTTCATTTCTAGGACCTATGGCGCTATAACTCTGTACGTATGGCAACATTATACCCAAGTTGGTCTGGATGGATTTTTTATTTTTTATTTTTTAATTAAGAGACTTCGCCCAATGGCAAGGGCACTGCGATCTAGAAGGTTTATTGCACCGCATATATCTGTGACCACAAGGAAAAGCAGCATAAGTCACACACAACACAATACGACTTATGTTGTTTTTCCTTGTGACCACAGATATAAAAGCAGTAGTCGTTCAACAGTTCCATTGAAGCTGATAATAATTCCTGTGGATGAACTTTTTAAATCTTATGAAGTAAGGATTTTCTTTCCGAGGATTTGCAACCTAGGTTTTAAACATTCCCTAGTAATCGCCCATCAAATGTAGCGATAAAAGTCCCGAAGGACCTTCTAATAGTACTCTTTGAATTCTGATATCATCAAGTTGGAACTTACTGCTTTAAGTGTCTCTTAACTGTCCATGAGTATATAAACTGATTATTGAATGCCTGATTTCAGGTGAGTTTCGAAATTTGTGGTTGAGCCTAAAAACACCGATACCGACTTCAGAATCTATTTTTGAGTCATCCACACGAATCCTTAAGGATCAATAGCTCTGAACCTCAAAGCAGAGAGATTGTCGCACAACGTCGGAGACGATGCTTAACTCTGAGAGTCTAGAAACTCTGCCGGCTGCAGCCTGGCTCCAGAAGTCTCTATTTAAAGAGCACTCCAATGGGTTAGGGCTGGTTCTCAAAGCTGACGGCAACTTAATTTCTAGCCGTAGGGAAACTCTGGAAACTTTGTTCCATGTGTACTTCCCTGGCTCGGAGATACAGCCAGACATCCCTGATGTCACCACCACTGCTTCCGGTTGTAGAATCGACAGCAGAACCAACAGTCTGTCTGTTGATTATTGGATTCCTGATTTCAGGTTAGTTTCGAAATTTGTGGTTGAGCCTAAACACACCGATACCGACTTCAGAATCTATTTTTAAACCATCCACACGAATCCTTTAGGATCAATAGATCTGAACCTCATAGCAGAGAGATTGTCTCAGAAACCATGCTAAACATTTCGAATTGACTTAAAGACTCTGTCCATCCAACGAAATAGTCGCCGTTCCGAAGTTTTCCATAATCAAGAAAAAGTCCCAGAAAACTCATTTCTAATACCAATCTGAATCCCATAAGTACTTTTCAACTCAATCTCGCGTCAACTGTCCATTGCATACTCAAGTGTCTAGGATTTCCAAGAATTTAATAAGAAAAATATTTCGTTTATACAATTTTTCAGTCTCAGGATATTCGCTTTCTTTTTCTATCGTTTTTCAAAACTCTTCGGTATTAAAGACGAAGGCATTTTCATTTTTTACTTAAGGGCTTAACAAGAAATTTGCAAATGCAAAAACTATCTCAATGGTAAACGCAATCCACAAAGTATTCAAAGTTTCTTTTACTAGGATTATATCTTCATATGTCATCTTACAAACTTTTCCTAATGAACCCTTTTTATTTGCATTTCACACATTACTTACGGTTTTATTTGATCAAAGTGAATAACTAAAATTCATCCTAGATTAATCCATTGATAGTGCCATCTGTCAATTTAAGGATTATTCCTTTGTATGTTCATTAAATCGAAACGCCCCTTTGTAATCCACAATAGAACGGAATAAAAAAATCCCTCGCAGCAAAATACCACAAAATCCTTCTTAATCCGTTTGGAAATTCAATTCAATTTGCACCACAAAACAAACAGAATTCACAAATGAAAATTCCGAAAAATTTTGGAATCCAGGACTCTCTTTTTTTTGCTTTTAAACCGAAATCAAGTCAATTTACATTTGAACTTAATTGCTATTCAAAAACTCCCGGACTATAAATGAAACGAACATTCCACTACCGAAGTGTTAAAGTTCTCAACAAGATTTGGATTTGAATTTTTTTTTTTTTCTAAGGACTAAAGTGTCCTACCAACAAGTTCACAAAATCTTTCACCAGTTGAAGCTACCGTTCAGTTAGAAAGCACGACATCGACTGACTTGAACCTGTTGAGTTAGTGGTTGTTTATAGTTTGTTTTTGCTTTAACAGGATGTTCGTCCTGTGTAGTGAAGACTTGGTGAAAGGCGAACTGAAATTGCCTCCAGAATTCCCAACCCTCGATGATAGTGTCCCTCATCATGGGACATGTGGGTTTCGTTTCGTATATATGGGGGTGGATAAACCTGCGCATCAGGCAGTGATGATACAAACATACACATCAGGTGAAAACCATTCATCATGATTGCGCGCTAAACGTCTTCTAGTGAAACGAATCGATGTGGGGTTTACCTCGATTTTTAAGGATATTAGCAATTAATTACAGAAAATTGCAAGACTGAGGGGGGTTGGTCAGTTTGTTTTTAATTACGTCTGTGGCTAGTTGGTGTCCACACCCACTTGTTGGAATGTAGGAACACATTCTGTTCCAAGTGTCGACTGTGTTTTATATGCAACGTCGCGGACACAAATGTGCACGGGGCGTATAAGTAACATTGAAAGGCATAAGTAATGACAGGGGTATTGAAGGGTTATGGTGTTACATGTTACATCTGATATCCCCAATAGAATAATTCAACCCTATAGTGACAATTTTCCATCAATATGTAGGCAATTCCACTGACCTTAGGTGAAATTGAAGTTTAGGGTAAATCCGATAAGAATAGGGGGAGGGTTGTTGTTATGTAGTTCGTCTGATTTGAATAGGCTACAAGATAAAATCCATCAGAAAAAGGCTGACTTTAGCATAAGGCCCCCTATTGTGTGGATAATGATGTTGATTGTAAGCAGAAAGTGAAACTTTGACAGAAAAAGAAAAAGACTTCGCTACAAACATTGAAACTATTTATAGAGGTTTTGTGATATCCGCCAAGGACTATGGACTCAATGGAACAATATTCATTTGAGGCATTCGATAAACTTGACATGATAAATTACAAATGGAAGCCACATTTCCACAATGATGATGTTGCTTGTCATCGGAAGCACTACCTCTACAAACGCGATGTTAAAAAAGAACGATTCATGAACTTTTATAACATCACAGTGGTTGAACACAAGATTTATCAAATTGATCAGATGACAATGTATCAATACGTTAGGGGTTGTTTTTTAGATGTTTGAAGTTGATTAAGAGCTCCTAAATGTACGACGCCGTAAAGCAATCGACCGAAACAATATGAATTCAATAAATTCAACTGATTAAAGTGCCACAAGTTTATGAGCCATCTTAGGAGTGCCATCGTTACCGCAGCTCAGTGGTTAATGCATTAAGCTGCTAAGCGACTAACACTTGTCAGACTGCGTTGATGGCCTTTGCTCAATCCTCTTACTAGATCCAAAATAGGTCGAGAATGCAGGTCTTGTTTGAATTCGGTTGGAAGACTGGGGTCGAATTACGGCATCAGTGATCGAGTAACTCGTCACATAAAAATGAGGATTATAACGTATAAACGATCATTCCGACGTAATAATGCTCGTTTTTACGTGACGAGTTACTCGATCACTGATGCCGTAATTCGACCCCTGAATTTGCTAAGACTTGTCTGGGTGAGACCGGAAATGACGTCTCCGATGAGCTTGCCAGGCAAGGTTCAGAGGAGAACTTCTCCGGCCCTGAACCCACGTTAGGTTTGCCCGTGTCTTCGGTTAGGACTTATGTCGATGGTTGGGTTTCTAGCAAACACAACTGTAGATGGCATGACTCTCCAGGATGCAGGCAGGCTAAACACATCTTTCCCGACGTCTGTAAGAAGTTCGCGACAATCTTGCTGTCTCTCAGCAGAAAAGACATTTCTCTTTTGCCAAACATCTCAATGTGTTGCGTTTAAGTGACACCACTGTCTGTGGCGCTTGTCTAGAAGGCGACAACACTGGGGAACATTTCCTATGTGATTGTCTTGCCAGCTCCTTATCATTGAAGCTCTTACTCGATTTTCTTAGAAAGACGCAGAAAACACAGTAAAAGGGTTGTACCTGCTGGTAGTGCAATGGACCTGTTTTTGTGTCTGAGTGCTCCAGCGTGGTGTTCCAACTCTCCGACAGAAAAAAAAAAAAAAAAAAAAAACGACTAACACATGTTCGAATCTCAGCAAAAACAAAAGCGACGGCAACTTAGCTTTATTACGCTGTATGTATTCACGTAGAGCTGCCTCTGAGTGGTGAGCGATTGGTGATAAAGGTCAAGTACACATTGAACTAGTCTCTATCACACACAGAGCAGAAATGTTGTGAGCTGTTCACGAATAGCATGCAGAATGTGTCCTCAGTTATCTTTTAATAACAACCCTCGTATTTTACAATGCGGTCTCCTCCGCCAGAAGCTTTCATGCACATTCTAGATAGAATTCAAAAACGTGGGTTTAGACTTATAGGTGACAGAGACACTTTTATAGGTGATAATGTTTCCTATCTTCTACAAATAGTGCTCCAACGATATGACCGCATTTTCAACATTTTACCTGTAATAGGCATCATGCTTCGAATTCTTTAAGGTAAACATTGCTGTTTCAATGAATGAATGACTTACTTATTAAAAGGTATGAATCTACTTACCGATCTGACTTTTCTGCTCGACATGTACAGGTCCTTGTTACTTGCTTATGGGAAAATACCTCTTCTACCTCTCTATCAGTCCGTTTGCCTGTCTATCTACCCATGTGTCCATCTGTCTATCGTTCCACACTTAATTGCAACCAGAGCGTTAACAAATATGTTTTAAACTCCATAGTCAAAACGAAATGTTCTATTCCTAAACAGAGCTTTCAAATTCTTTCCGTGCACTTCGTTGATTAAAACTACTTATGACAAAATGTGGCATAAGTACCAAACTGACTAGATGCTTGAGTTCAAAATTCGAACCAAAAGCTAGTTTACGGACAATTAAGTATTCGTTTTTTAAGTCAATACAATCCCGCACTTGAATAACTAAACTCTTCTTATTATACGCTTAAACTTCGCTATCATTGTTGAATTATTTATTTTCGAAACCCGTCAGCAATTGGTACGATATTTTGTGTACAAAACAATCAAAATACTTCTTGGCAAGTCGCAGCTTCTTAGAAAGTGGATTACTATTTTGAAATCGACCCAATCTTTACATAATGCTAACGAGGAGCGCACGATCGGATTTCCCGTGATCATTTTATTGTCATAGAGTGCCATTACTTGTGTTTGTTTACTTTTAACGCATCGAGAATCTGTTAACTAACGCAACTGATGCAAGCCAAGAGTTCTCGAATGCAGAGAATAAGGATCCATCCTTAACTTGATCGGATAGTTAACCGAAGTTATCTAACGTACATCAGAAAGATATATCAAAACATACCGCCTTATTGGGTCCCTTTTCGTCTCTCTTCCACGAGTTATTTCAATCAGAGGTCCCCTCCGGATTTCTTCGCAGTTCCATCCTGACTACAATTCAGCATTTGCTTCGAATCTTTTGCCAGCCGAGAATATAATTTATTTTGCTAGCTAGTGTCAGGCACTTACACAGTATATGTGCATCTGTTTCCTCATCCTCTAGACACAGCCTCCAGGTATTATCTTAAAGAAGTCCCATTTTCTTCAGATAGTAGATACCTGAAAGTTCCATGTCAGCATGTTTATCTTTATTCTCAGATGTTCATTCGTGGCCTATTAATCCACTATATCGTTCATCATTCTTGGCATCCCTCTCGCTGACACAAACAATAGCTTGTCTGTATGTTTTTGAACTATACTCCCCCAAATCTTCTTCTAAGGCGTGTGGTATTGACACTGCTATTAGAGGCATAATACACATTTAATTTAATTGTATTTAAATAATTAATTTTCACTTTGCTATGCTTAACCTATATTCTAATATGTGACGATGAATTAGAAACAGAAAATGCTTCTTAAGTTGTTAAACTTCCTCCAAGTCAAAAGGTATCAGAGAGAAAACCAATCCTGCACAGGGAAAGGCGATCGTAAATCTACACATCTTAATTACGAAGCAATTGGGTCAGATGACATATCTCTAAGATTTGATTCTCGCGCATTGTCCTGAAAACTCCAGTGCTCGTTGTACTACACACCACTTCTTCTGATAGTTTTGTCCATGATGTAAACATCAAAGTGTAAATTAAGCATTGCATCTGATCTAAAGCAAAGCCAGGTGTGCTGGGGAAAATCGTTCTTTGGAATTTAATGAAAATAGTAGTCACGCTTTTCAGTGAAAACTTGTTCGGCCAGACAACCGACGCATATGCTAAAGACGGTTTTACAATCGTCTTACACAGCTTGCTGATGTTTTAAGTACTTGAACATGGTCAAATCCTTTCAAAGTCGAAATGTTCAAATCTTTTGCTACAATATAATGCATTTTGGATGAGGTGTACTAAATAAATCTTCACTTCCTTAAGTGAAACAAAATTTGATCGACTTCTCGGGGAGGTGATTCTTTGCTACCCAACAGGTTTTCGATTTTCATCGTAGTTTCTCTGCTGTGCTAAGGCTACATTCTTGCTCATTTCACTAGTGGAAAACTGTCGGGGTCAGTTTTAAACACTATTAAACACTTTCAGCCACAATAACAGTGAATACGCAAATAAAACAAAGCAAACGGAATAGTTTTAACAGTATTCTTATTGAGGTTAACAATTGTTATATATTAAGCAACAAGTAGTATGTATAACTTAAAGAAAATTAAAAAGTGCCCATACCCCAGAACAAAAAGATCTCACACGCTGAATTGTTGTTTACACTTCTAGATGAATCAACATTTCAACTGTAAATGCATATTTTTTCTTGGCCAACAAGCTTTATAAAAACTTTAGACTTATTTTAAAGAAATCATTACAAATTAAGCTTCTCGGGGTCGAGTCCACACTTCCTCATCTCAACAGCAATCGAAAACAAATAGTCATAACACTCAGCCCTGAAAAAAAGAGGAACCAAGATAAACACACATTGCCGCAGAGCACACGAAACGCATTAGATAAAGACAACTCACATTGTTTTGGCCTTTTGCCAACTGTTGGCCCACACATAGACACCGTGACGTCGAACCAAAATTGCACTGCAGCCGGGATACTTCATCATTGCAGCGTACATTGAATCGGCTAAGTCCTTCTCGAATGGTGTATTCTCAATAATTGGCACAATCAGTTGCTCGTCATATCGCAGATGACGTTTTTGTTCATCGTCATAGATTCCCTAAGTAAAGAAAATGAGATGTTTATCTAAAATAGGAACTCGCAGCGACAAACTTACTTTGATCATTTCCAAGTGTGTGCATCGGAATTCATCGCCAGGCCAGAGAAGAGTAGCCATAACTGCATGCTGGGAATGAGTATGAATAACTGCCTCTGCTCCACGATGCCGGTACGACAACATAAAGAGAGGAGTACACTGGCTCTTGGTCAACCTAAAAGTTCAAGGTAGTTGTAAACGCGACGAGTTGCTAGGCTAAATGGATTCTTACTTTTTGTTTTCCGGAGGCAATTGCAGGTCTTCGCCTTCAGTGTTCTGAACAAAGAGATCTTCGGGTTGGATACGCTCCTTTTGAACACCTGAAGGTGCGATGTAGATTTCATGACTAGAATTCAAAAAGATTAGTGCGGAACAGTAGGAGAATTATGCTACTTACTCGAGTTTCATGCTAATACCACCGCCTGTACCAGTGACCCATCCCAAATGATAGAATTGTCGACATAATTCGGGTATTAACTTTCGCGGATGTTCCTTTAAAAGAAAAAGTTTGGTGAGGAATACTACAAACTACAGCTTCAGTTCTGGGTGGCTTACATCAGGCAAATCCTTATAGATCGACATTGTTGCTGTTGTGATATATTAAGTGCGTTTATCACGGCTAACCATAAGTTTATTCAAGAAATGGATAAAATTGTAAAAAAAAAGTTGTTTTTTCAATTTATTATCACAATTGTGTGCGGTTGGGGCAGAAAGATAAGATAAATGTCAAATTTGACACAATTTAACTGCGGTATTATGGGCCGTATTTGCACAACAAGTTGTTTAACAGGTACCTGATCCTAAAGCGACAGGTGCCCTAGGAAGAATTTTCTCTTTTTCTTTCGAAATTATTTCCGTTCTCACCCTGTTCCTTAAATATAGTATTTATACACAATCTGCATTCATTTTTATGTACAAGAAATGAGCAATTTACCACAAATGTCGTGCGTTGGCTTTAAATGCAACAATGGCATATAATTTCCCTGAACACATTCTGTTTTAATATTCCAATTCCATATACATGGCAATACCGACTCGAGCAGTCTATTCAAGCTGTCACTGCGATAATTGTTTTTGTTTTACGGCAACACGGAAAGTATGAACAACTAAAATTTATCAAATTCTCAAAAAAAAAAAAATTAAACAAATTAAATTGGCTTGATTATTCGAAAATGTTTCCATTCAAAAATATCACAAATCGGAACCTCAGTAAATTTTTTATTAAAAATCGTAAGTATTTCCTCTGTACCACAAAAGGATGTGCAACTAAATGAGAACTTAAGTGAGGTTCGCGTCAAATTTCAATATTGTGGCTCCGGCTAAATCTCCCAGTCGAAATCAATTTGAAAATCTCGGTCAACCGACACCATGGACACATCCGCATCTCCTGAAAGAAGGCGAAGTAGTGCCAAACATTAGCGTAGACGAATTCAAAGAAAGACGTGCTCGCCTTATGCAAGAAATTGAAAAATATGCCGTAACCACGAATTTAAGTGCCACAAGTCATACTGTAAGTTCAAGGTATCATCCACTATGTTCTCTGGATTGCTTGTCTAATTCGCCTCATTTCGAATAGGTTGTCATACCGTCAGCGGTTAAGAAATACATGAGTGATAAAATTCCCTACGTATTCCGTCAGAACTCGGAGTTTTTCTATCTCACTGGTTGCCTGGAACCGGATTCTGTTCTTGTGATGACAATCGATGAGAAGAGTCGAATGAAATCGACATTATTTATGAGACCAAAGGATAAGAACGCTGAGATGTGGGATGGACCACGAACTGGAGTGCACAATTCACCAGAACTATTTGGGGTTGACGAAGCCTATCCTACAAGTCAGTTCCAATTAGAGGTTGGACGGTAAGTTGAAGTAGAGTTTAAAGGCAGTGTATGCTGTGAATGCTTTGCAGGAAAATAACTGAAGATGGACGTACCGCCGTGTGGTATGACGAGGACACCAAAGAGCAGCATCATTTGACTCAGCATTTAGGCGAAGCACCTCGTAGGTCACCTGCAACGCTTTTACAATGTCAACGACTGTACAAATCACCGGCAGAGATTCAATTGATGCGCAAGACTTGTAAAATCGCTTCAGAGGCCATCAATGAGACGATGGCGGAGACTAAACCTGGCCATTCAGAGCATCATATCTTTGCTTTGGTTGACTATAAGTGTCGCATGAAAAATGCTAGTTACTTGGCCTATCCACCGGTGGTGGCTACCGGTGCAAATGCCACCACAATCCATTACATCAACAACACACAGTTGACCAAGAATGGAGACTTGGTACTTATGGACGCTGGTTGTGAGTATGGCGGGTATACGAGCGATATTACCCGCACTTGGCCAGTTAATGGACAGTTTACCGAAGCTCAGAGAGTGCTCTATGATGTTATACTTGCTGTACAAAAGGATCTTATCGGTGAGAGGAGGAATAGCTTCCACTTTGACGTTTTCCATCACATCTGTACTGTTTGCAGGGCTTTTGTTGCAAAAAAGAGGTGAAAACTTAGACCAGTTGTTTGAGACAATGTGTTCGCTTTTGGGAAAGTACTTACAAGAGATCGGGCTTATTCCAAGTCATATTTCTAAGGGTCGGAGTTTAGCGAAGGTGGGTTATACTTTGCATTGGAATTTTTATCCACTAACCACCATCTAATTCAGGCAGCATACTCTTTCTGTCCACATCACGTGTCGCACTACTTGGGAATGGATGTCCACGACACACCTCTGATGGCGAGAAGTTTACCACTGTTGCCAGGAATGGTTTGTACTGTAGAACCAGGAGTCTACATCGGAATTGATCGTGTAGATGTGCCAAAGGAGTTTCGAGGAATTGGTATTCGAATTGAAGACGACGTGTGTGTTACCTCATCCAATTCTATTGAGGTTCTAACGTCAGATTGCATAAAAGAACGCTCTGCTTTAGAGAATTTATTGAAGAGGTAGTCACAATAGTTTGGTAACATTGTGTTCGGGTTTCACTTTTTCTGGATTAAATGCTCGTATGCTAGGCGTTCAGGGTCTAAGGTAAAAGTGCAAAAAATGCAGGGAACGTGAAACGTGAACAATGTGGTTTCGTCAAGCAATTAATAGTAAGACTGATTGTTTCTGAGCGATTATCGAAAGTGAAAGCAATAAAATGACAATAAATCGTCTTTCAGTGCCTTGTTGTCCTAAAAAATCGTTAATTTAAGCTCAACTATCCGAAAAGAAGGCGACTGAAAAGTAAAGAAAGACTGAAGAGGGCCTATGCGAAAGGAATCTTCGACGTTTCATTACAATGACATCGCCAACGGCCATCGGACGATTAAAGTGCTAGCATAACGGAAAAGGTGACAAAGGTGACAAGCATTCGATATGCAAGGAGTTGTAAAAGCAATTAAATAACAGCAAGCAACGGAGGGAGTAGGTAAGGTTAAGCTATGGGAGATGTACACAGAATGTGTGCATTCACCAGGTCCGACTGATCCATTGATTTCCCCTTTGTCGTATGATTCCCATTTTAATTTCAATTTTTAAGTGATTAGTCCTTGGTCTATGGGGTCAGATGGCAATTGAGTAGTAAAGTGATTTTGTGCGAGACTTTTGTTAAATGGATGATGTTGCTAAAAGTTGTTTCAAGCCAAAAATCCTTCATGCAACCTTCAGTCCATCTGCAGAGACGTTAAGTGGAGACGAAGATAAGCGATCTGTACGGGAGAGCAGCACCGCGACTCATTTGGAAAGCTCAACCAACTTTGTGTGCGAGACTAGAGTCAGCAGGTCGAGCTAGATGGAGACACTTATTGGTTGAAGCCCATGACCACACAGTCTCTAGTATGGTCCTATGATACTTTAATGGTTCCAAAGTTGAAAAATACCTCAACCAACTTAGTATATGCAACTGGAGGCAGCTGTCTAAAGAACCTGTTGGCTGAAAAGTTTCCATCGACTTCGATCTATAAGGTCATCTTAGGTGAAGTGTTTCATTTTATTTCACTGACGATGTTCGAGTAGCAAAGACATCCAATGGTAGTACACCCCCCAATCACAGATGTGATACTTATCTACTTTGGTTGATCTTTCTACCCACGAATTCATCACAAGGTGCACATAAACGAATATCTTTTCTAACGACTAATTTATTTACCACAACAACTTTACATAGGTATATGAGAACAAACACAAAGTGAAGATCCTATCGTTTAACACGATCAAATACCATTCCTCACTTTAATTCACTTGGTGTACTGGAACCCATATAATGGCGTAAATCACTCAACGTCGATTGCACTAACTTAGCTTTTATAGTTGGTCTCTGTAGTCTTTTGTTAGCTTCAAATCGATGGCATCCTCCAAAGCTGAAGTAATAATTTCCACCTTCAGTTCCCTTAATCCACAGAACATCAATTGGCGGCACATTACCTTCGGTTTCTTCACTCTGCAAGCACAAGTTTTAGAACCAAACTCCCATAAACATTAAGATAACTTCTTACCTTGATGGTCATCATTAAGGATTCCACTTTTTGCTCGTCCAAAACTGATGGGATTGGCCTTTGAATGACGTTCATTGGGATATTGTGTATCTCAGCTATGGCTGCGCTATGAATTGAAACGTTGTTGGAGCTCATTTTTCTAACTGAAAATAGAAACACTTGATTAATAAGCTTGAAGCCAATTACTTTGAATCGAATTCTATTTAGGTGCGACACGTTTGTCAGGGTCAACAACCAAATTGTAATGCAAACTGGGATGAAAGTGCGAAACTGAGGACAAGTAAGTCTATATGGAGCTATGATTGAAGCAACAATAGGAGAAAATATGAGATGCTTCTATTCTTGTAACAATAGCACGATAGATCCTTAATGACATGAACTTTTGGATCAGATGTCGTGTTGATCTGATAATATTCATTGAGTTCCTCTAAAACGATACGTTACCCCATCGCACTGGAGAGTTCTTGCTCCATTAAAGATCATGATCAAGTTTTTCAGAAGAAAATGTTGCGCAAGGTAGAATTAGTGGAACGTAACTTTCATAACCATAACATTACCATTGCTTCTGGAGCTGTAAGAGGTTTACCCTATCTCTCCCATTGGCACAGTGTTTAGTATGAGTTTAAACATTCCCCACTAAGGAGCACTCCAAACGAATCAGGGTGGAAACTTTGACCCCACAGATTCCAAAATAACTTGAACTATCACTTTACGCAATCTTTCACGAGATTTGTAAACAAAGTCCCAGAAACCTGTGGCTTTTCACATCGAGCGTGCAAAAAACCGCCTCATTTACTATTTGTTGATATCGCAAGGTCGCAACTTATAGACACAACCTCTAGCACACTGTTGTAAGAGTCTTCAACTAGTTGCGAAATACTTTAAGGTATTACCCATGACGACGAAAAAAAACAAATCTCTCACTCACTTAGTTCAACTGATGATGACTTGATAATTCGATTAAATCTATGAAATACAATTGACATTACTTTGAAACACCTTATAAAAATTAAATTAGAACACCTCCACAGATCTCAGATCCGTGCACACCTGTGTTAATGACAATACTACTCGTAAAATGAAACGAAGAGAAGTCACACGAGTTCAACAAACAGATGACTCAGATAAAACAAGCTTTCCATGAGCTTTGCGGTACAACTTTTAATTAATTAAAACACAACGTCTCTCTCGTTGATGAAAAAGCGTTTATTAGATTGTATAAAGGTATAAAAGAAAAATTGGTTAACATTTTATTGATTGGCAGTGCGTACACCACGCAATTTCTCATCAGCCTTCTTCAGAGCTACCAAATTGTCGATCTGTCGAGTGCGCAACTTTCCCCAAATGATAAAGTTACTCAATCCCAAGATTTGTGCGGCATTTAGAGCAGCCGCTTCGGGATACAACACAGTAGTACATCCTAAGCCTGAGGGTAAATTCAAACTGGACCACACATCCAACTGAACAGTATCTGGCTTTACAGGTGGACAATTGATAACTGGATAAGTTGTGCTACCGGACAACACTGGTCCCAGACCATTCGAACGACCGGCAACTGTAATGAAAACCAACTTGCTCAATACACTCTCGTATTCGCGCATTATTTTGAGTGTATCTTCTGGGCCTTTGTGTGCCGAAGTAACCCTCAGCTCGGTATTAAGACCTAATTCCTTGCACACATTTGCAATCTTTTCACAATGAGATGCATCAGATGCGCTCCCCATGAGAATGACAACAAGGTGGTCATTCTTTGGAATAATATCCTTAAGTTGCTCTGATGCCCAGGCAAAGTTCTTTTTAATCGTGTCCAAGTCACCAGCTGAGACTGATGTCAACTGCCGATAAACGTCCTTATCGACTCGAAGCCTTTTATCTCCCGAAGGCCATAGACGCCAAGAATCAGAATCAATTATGTCGGCCAGGATAATGTTTCCTGTAAAGAAAAATCGCATTTATTTTGTAAATCAAAATGGAAGGGCTTTCTAAATGGGTTAAGTAAATGAAATGTTAAACGAACCATGTAGGCAAATGAAAGGGAATCAGATCGAAATCAGAAATGGATTCTGGGGCGGAATGTGGGAATGAAGCAATCAATCGAGTTGAGTTAATTCATTTCACTGAAATTAAGGTTTATATGGTCATGAAGGAGGGCGTACTTATATAAGTGCATCACTTAATCTTTCCAATTTCTCTGCATAAATCTGTGACAAAGGGTGGACGGATTACTTTCCCCTAAAGGAGTCTGATGTTTATTAAAGGTGAAGCATTTTAAAAAAAATTTTTGAAATATAAACAGTAGTTTTCGTAGTAGAAATTCGAACTTTACGCTTAGCTTGGGACACAAGGGGGGGTTTGACATTATTATTAGGAATTTAAATGGTATCCAAAGGGAAGTAGCGGAGAGCAGTAAGCAAGATTAGGTTATAGTGGTGGTAGCCAGGATTCTCCGGCACACGTAGCTCAATAGAAGTCCATTGTGATACCATGATCTCGGATTTGGAATTAGGAATTCCCCAAACTATAAGTCGAACCACTTGGAACTTCGAATAAAGCGTAGGAAACAGTTGGCATTTGACATGGTAAAGCATCTAATGTTTGCCCTGCTCATTCCATTCAGCATAATCAGTAACTTGAACGTGGGACATACCTAGACTTTATATTTGAGGTGAAATTAGCATTGCTTCTCTGCGCTCTACAACTAACGCATAAAGTACTGCGACATATAAGATCTATTGTGCCAGGATCCTGTCGATCTTCCTGATAAAGTTCGGCATATCTCCAGTCGAAGAGTTTTTTTCATCTTTAGGTGTGGGGGTATCCTTGAGGAAATAGCGCCAACTGATGTAGCAAACCGCCACTCATACAGTTCGTATTCATCTTTCTCTAAAGACAAAGTCGACATTCTGTCTGAGACTGCAGTGTCCGGAGAGAAAACTGACAAGCCTACTGATATCGTTCAGTGACATCAAACAAGTCAGAAGTTAAAATACAAATATGAGATGGCTAGGACATTATAGAGGACGACTGCACTCGCAGTCTAAAGATCCACCCTAGAGGAACAACGCAGCAAGTAAATTGGAGGCATTTGGCTTGTTGGTTAAACCCGGTGTCATTGGATTAAGCAGGACAAGCCTACAGAAATACTGAGTATTCCAACAGTTCCATCAAGTATTCAAATCATTATCAAACCGGAAACTTAAAGCTACAGGTTTACATAACAACTTTTCAATGTCAATTCAAATTTTACCATCATCATCAACGCCAAACTCGACTTTCATATCGATAAATGTGCAATTCCTTGTTGCCCAGACTTTCTCCAGAACTTCAAAAACCACGACGCTCATCTTGCGCATAATATCAATTTCGTTTTGACCTGAAAAGATAACATAACACAGGGATCATTATAATAAGACCACGCCAAGCTTATTTATGTAAACAGAACCAAGTTACTGTATAAAACTATGTAACAACTATCAAAGTTCAAGTCTGTCTATCGCTTCAGAGGCTGCAAAAAAAAAGGTCATGATCTAGATTTCCTAATCTAGATTCGGTTGTCTCTGTTGTTCAGAGTCCCCAGCAGAGTTACTGATAACTCGAACAGAGACAATCCAGACACCATGTACAACCTCCAAAGCTAATTTTAATCATTTCAAAAATAAACAATCTCTGTTACCAATGGCTACTCCATTGTATGACAATTTTGCATTTATGATCTGTTCATCTGACCATTGAGGGTCATGATTTGCGTCATCCTTAAAGAATGTTTCCTGTTTTGGTGGGGCAAATCTGAAAGTGAAAACATGATGCATTATTGTTTAATGATGTCAAGTGCGTCACAAAATTTTATTTTTCTTATTACAACCGTTCTAAATAGCAAAAAACAAACCTATTTGCATTTTCTTATCAAACTTATTAATTGAATCCTCCTGACGACGTTAAAAATAATATGTTATTGCAATTTGTTGTTGATTTTATTCTTATAGGTGATAACAATATTGTTTTGTATTGAACTAAAAATGAATAATAATAAATAACCGAGGGGTGTCAACTGGTCATTTGTGCACTTTCAGGGCAAAAACTTGACAAATGTAAAATTTTCGAAATCGTCAAAAGGAAGACAAAGTATACGAAAGGATTTCTAGCTGAGACTTGTAAGTTGCTTTTCGCTGTCTCAGACAGGAGTACTGTCTGATCACAAGCAAATAAAACTTTTATTTCGCATCCTAGTTCACATTTTACCACAACTTCCCTGAGGTTTTGGTCTAGATGTACGAGCTCTGATACAGTGACAAGCAAAGCTAATTGTGCCATCTCATGAGTGATTCTAGAGAACTTAAGGCAGCTAGGAAGGGAGAAATGGCTGGCTGGTAAGTCCTGTCAGAAACAGCGCCTTCTTTCTATACAACGACTCACATGACATGTTGATGGGTATGACTGAGATGGGTAGTTTTTAAATCCATGCTATGGAGTTGAGAAAAGTTAATGATGATGCAAAAAATTGTATGTCTGTCTAGAGGACTTAACTCGCTCTAAATAATGTTAAGAAGTCTGAGTTTTCTGGGATGTTTCTGGACCACAAATAGGCACTGAGTCTGAGAGAATGGTGGCCAATCTAATCCTGGCTAGCTCTATGTTCCTATTTTCTGAAATGACAACGAGGGTAAGGTTAGGTTAGGTAATAGTGGCAGGCCGCAGATTGCAACCTCACTTAGACCAGAAAGGTCCTTTGTGTTACCACATGGATCTGTATTTCACCGGAGAAATACTACCCGCAGAATCAGCCGGAGCTTGTTATGAAGCGCTGGAGGCTGCCTATGTTTATGTCACCCAGTACAGTTAGGTTGTGGAAGAAGCTGGCTCCTAAGTATGCTCTTCTTCGAGCTGAGAGGGCCGGACAAGTACAAAGAAGGTGAAGAATCGACTCCTCCTCCTTTTCGTCCATGCAGCTTCTACAAAAGTCTTTGTAGAGGCGACAACGAGGGTAAACACCGCTAAGAACTCTTATCACTCACAAAACACAGCCTACAGATTGGGTAAGACGATCGATTTAGTTTATGGAGGTGATTTCGCATTGATGGCAAAGATATGTCTGGAATAAAAATGGTTTGCCCATAGCAACCGATAGATCTGCTCTCCAACTTGAAATCGTGAGAATACTAAAACAGGATCATATTTAGATGGGCGAGCCTTATAGCATTCTATTACTGTTTTCCTCTTTAAAGAAAATACATTATTCAATAGACCACAAGTCCACATCAAGTGTAGCACCAGTGAATGTATTCATAAGTGCAAAACCAGTGATTACCAGAGCGTTCCAATCAGCACATGGAACAGAACTGTTATTTGTGATGGCACATCAGTTTTTTTATTTTCAAAGCAGATAACCATTTAGCAGACAAGATCCATAATCTCGATCACAACGTTCTACAGTTGTAGGAGAACTTTGCAGTGTTTTTTCTTTTTTTTATATCCGTAAGGATAGGTAGGCTTTCGACTTAGTCCTACAGTTTTTGAAGCTATTGTATCATTGCTGGTTCCCTTAAAACGGCAGTGTCCATACACTCTTAGTTATTGAATGCAATTACCCACCCAAATGGCAACTGAAGCAACATTCTTAACATATGCCAATATTGATTGGAACACCACCTCACAATCAACAATCAAGAGCACTTCCTATGTCAAGGGCAAACTTATCAGATAATATTTCATGTTACAGATAAGGTAAACATCTATAGTACAACATACCTGTAACCCTCTGTTACTCCGGTATTTCTCTTCAAAAATGATCCTGTGGCTAGACGTCTAGTCACCCACTCAATCGGTATCATGGAACATTTCTTCGCAATGAAAGAAGTAGGCGAACATGGCTTAACATACGCTGTATTAAGACCTACACCATAAAAAAAAAAAAAAGCAAAACGATTACCATGTGCTCCACAAATCAACCCACCATCACACGCTTACCCACTGTGTTCAGTATCTGGAAAACCAGTCCATTTGTTTTATTTGATATTTCCGCTTTGCCGACCATGTCATGCGACCTCGCCCCATCTTGAGCAGTAATCCTGTCTTTGCTCAGTAATAAACAGAGACCCGGGTGCTCCGGAAGATCATAGACTTGTTTTGTTTTACCCTCCTGAATCAACTTGCCCAATGTGTAACCTTCAACTATAATTTAGATAAAATAGATTAATCAGTGGTCTACCTATGCATACATGGCTGCATGTAGCTCTACTCACTTTTTGTGGTCATTTTACTTGGAATTTATTTCGAATAGGACGAGAAAAATTAGAATTCAACTTGCCGGCAACAAATTACAGAAAAACAGCTTATGATCGATCGCAGCAAGAACGTACTAAACCGGAGTACATCTCTGATCCATTTCGTCGACTTCATAACCGAATGAGAAACACACACACACAAGAACCAATTTTATTGAAGTTTCTCCTTTCTCTCTCTCTCTCTCTCTCATTTCCCAAATGAGATTTTGTTTTTGTTTGTGCTTCCTGAACCTGATACACATACAAGGTAGAAAGGTTAATTTCCACTGGCCGCGGTGTGATAACTGATAATCCGACGAATCGATCGTTGCATTTGCATGGTTGCCAATGGAAGATTACCGTCTCAGAAAAAAAAAAAAAAAACCAATAAACACATCAACTCTCCCTAGGCATGGAAAAAAACCAAAACAAATGCAACCCTTGAGATTGTGACCCTGTTTAAGCGACAAACATGACATGAAAGGTGCTTGTTCTACTACAAATGAAACAAACGTGCGGCTAGAGGCGTAGAGTAGTGTATTCTATCTTGGTCTAACCTTTAGTTTTGGAATGTACGCACAAATTTTTCTGTTTCTTTTGGGAGCACAGCAGAAGCACGTGTTTGGTATGGGGTATAGTTAGGAATGATAAGTGCAAATTTATTCACTTCTCAAATCAGCTGTGGAGGTTTTGAATGTTAAATGGAAGAAGCTTCTGAAAGATTGAACGATGAAGATGACTCCAATTGACGACCTCAGTTTTTTTTTTTACCACTTCTATGCAAAAGGTTTTAATAAAGCGGATTTGACCTACCTACATAGTGCCCAGTGTATCTCCTCGGAGCATCTAGCTGTGGAAAAGATTTTCCGCTTTTTTATAAGTATGGCCATAGGGTCACCACCGTTTCTTTCTTTGTTGCCTTTCTTTCGCTTTAAATCAGAATCCACTCTGTGGTCTTTTCCTCAGTTTTGCTCAGTCGCTCCGAACCACTCTACAACAACTTGTAGAACATTTTGGCGTTTCTCTTTTTCTGGCACGTTCTTCGTTCTTGAATTGTATTTCGTGTTTTCATTGCTACTGGATGGCACTCATCTGCCACTAATGCTTCTTTAACAGTTCCCCTTACCCTTGCTAGGGGGTTTTGTTGAAATTTTCTCCACAAGGGACGCTTGCGTGGCCTGCTCGACTCCAGTCTCATTACGTTGTTCATTCGTCTTGTACTCGTCCAGGCCCTCATAGTATGCTGCCTTGATAGAGCGCACGAACCTTCCAATAGCATGGTCTACAGCAAGTTCGATGATCTCACTCTCGAGATGTGTATGGAAATGGAATTTTTCTTCATTCCTGTGCTGCTGGCAATTCTGACTGCTTGTTGGTTATTCGTAGCTAACCTATGCACATATCTGTAGGCCGTTTAAACTATCAACCACCTGTTGACCTCCCTGGTAACCTAAGCTCGGCCTCAAGACATATGCATTTACGTACGTCAAATCTAGCATTGCACTAGACTTCCTGATGAGAGATGAAGCGTACTCTCATCAAGCCGCATCTCCAGGAAACTCTGGACAAATATCAACAAGATAAAAAAGGAGGCACAGTCTTGCGCTAAACAGATCAAACTTAGCTCTCTTCACAGGGATCATCACAGGCCACAACCTAATGACGGCCCACCTTAGAAGAATGCGTTTAAGTACAGAGGAGTTATGCAGAGGCTGCCGGAATACAGACACGAAAGGGAACACAACCCACTTCCTTTACGAATGTCTCAGTCTATACAAAGCAAGGAAGACGGCCCTCGGTGAACACTATTTCAACGACCTGGGCGACCTGTCTTACAAGCCATTCTAAAATTCACTTTGAATTCGGGATAGGTCAGGGAGGCCAAACAATCGTAACTGCACTCACCCAGACCTTTCCCCTCTTATTTGTCTTTTCAGAATGGACATTCCACGTCAGAGGAACACAATGGATCCGTTAGAGATCTGAGTGAAGGCTGCATCACGCGATGCACCCACCTCTTGAAGCTACTTACCTACCTACGTACGTCTCCTTTATTTTTTTACCTTTCCCTATTGAAATGTACGACATGGTTAGTCATGAACATTTAGTTAGTCATTAGTATTGATCAATCTGTAATCCATCAGTCCATCTTTATCCATCTGCCAATTCGAAAAGTGGCACATCAAGTCATATCTCCGTCAAGCTCAGCTGGAGCATCAAGGCCTAATGTAATGGTGTTCGTAATTCTGGAAGAGCCAGTAAATCAACTTTGCCACCGGATACACAACACATGGGGCATGGGCATGGCATGATTAATTGAAAAAAGCAACCCCTCCAGTCAAAGAGAGATACAAGTATGTGACCAGACCACAATAACCTACGTCTTTCTTTTTCATCCACGATATTCATGCAAGTTTTGTCGTCTCGTAAAGTCTCTCCATCTCTCCACCACTTGATAACTTCACATGGATCAGACATTCAGACAACTTCTTCAAGCAGACTTTGCTGCTAGTGCTGCGGGAGTTAAGAACTCTTAGCCGCGGCACAGACTGTATATTTGATTAGTGGCGTGCTATTCCTAACAATAGCAACCGTGGTTTTTGTTTTTTTTTTTTTGGCGGCCAAAATATAATTAAGACGTGAACAGTGAACATTTGTTTTATTTGACGATATTTTCGCGTAAGCAGTTTCGCACCGCGGTGTTATTATTGTGTGTGCATTTGATTAAGGGCTCGTTACAGTCCTATATTGCAACCTGAGACTGAATGTAAGTTCAATTTATTTTTAATACACAAACCATTTCTACTTCTCACTCATTGAATGCTGGTGTCAGCATGACCAGTTCCGGTCATCCGTGATCTAATACAGAACTTTAGACCCACGTGGTTGCCAAGTTTAAGAATACCCCACCAGCACTGAGTCTATTTGCAGAATATCTCAAGAGTTCTTTGTGTTTAAAATATTGTCGTCGAGTACGTATTCAAGGTTAGCAGACATCATAATTTTTTGGAATACCCACTTGTAAGTGCGTTTTTTGACATGGTTGGCATAATTGCTTGAACCTCGAGCTAGAAAATATGTTGTCTCTCGGCAGTCAGCGATTATGCCAGTAAACCAGTTTTGGCTCGTGCGACTTACTATGTTCGCACCATGAACATGTTTTGGAGTATACCTTCTAATTTAACTTTACAAGTCTCTCTATTGTGCTCGTCCATTGAATGAGCTTGTGTTAATCGATTTAGATTTTCTTTTGTTATCGGTGTTGGCATGTACGAGTACATATCTTGAGAATGGTGATCTATTTTGGAAAATTTTGCTGATAAATTTTGTTATACCTACTCGTGGTAACAAAATTGTATTATATAACCGAGACATTAACTGACAAAATATTTGAAATTTATCGATAGATTTTATTTGTAATCTTTTGATTGGTGTCAAAGTTGATTTTATTAGCATTTAATCATCACGTGTCGGTGTTATAAGACTAATCGCAGCTTTAGCTTTAGTGTGTCTCCAAGGAATTGTCTCAAAACAAAGTTACTCTTTAGAATTCTGTAGAGCTCCTGTAATTTGAAAAGGTGTGCTCTTTTTTGATGGCGAAAACAAGATCGCACTGAAATTTGATCGAATGAGCAGAAAAGGTGAAAAAAGAAAGAAAGTCCAATTTCATCAGAGCTAGTTATGTCCTAAACTCCAGTTCGTGGTGAATCTGGACCTTAACCAAGAACGTCTTCAGTTTTTCCGGTCCTTAGCTACATAACTGCCTCCAGTTGTGCATTCCAAGTTGATTGAGGTCCACTTCAACTTGTGCGTGCCATTTAAGGCGAAGTCTGCCTCTACATCCTATTGCACCCGAGTTACATTCGAAGTCCCCGCGGGCCAGAACAATCGCCATACATATCCTGCCATCCGAAAACATCCGATACGGAGTTGTCTTTGACTTAATTAATGTCATTATACAGCTCGTTGAATCTTTTCCTCCAAAAGGAGTCAAAGAGGGCCGAATATCTTACGAAAACTGTTTCACTCGAAACGACCAAGGACATCTTCGTCCGCCTTTTATAGAATTTATGCTTCAGTGCCATAAAGTAGGACCGGGACGATTAGGGTTTTGTAGAAAGTTGTTTGGAACAAGGTCTTATCAGTTGGGTGCTATCTACATCGTCGACATACGAAAGTAGAAGGGAAAGGAATACTGGGATACCATTTGTCCGGCATGCTTTCGTCCGATTATACCTGTGATCACAAGGAAAAACAACATAAGTCGACTTGTGTTGTGTGTGACTTATGCTGCTTTTCCTGTGGTCACAGATATATAACAGATGAATTGGGACATGCTCTTTACCAAGTCAGCAGCTTTGTAGAACTTTAGTTTGAATATAGCTCTATCTTTTGATAGAACTTCCGAACCTGTTTCCTGCGGCGCTTCTAATGCTCGTTTATTTTCCTTCTAAAAAGTCGATGTTCGTCTCGTCGCTTCTGCTTGTAGAGCTCTGTATGCCTCTTGTTTCGCTGCATGTGCATTTTTTTTTTGTCGAACCAGGGATTTCTTTGGGTGATGACTTTTAAGCAGTGCTGCCAATAATCGTCAATACTTAATGCTTGCTGCATAAAACTTCTCGAGGAATTAAGGGACTCTCGATCGAAAAAGGCTCTGGTGATCACTTGCAGTTGTAGCCATCCGACGTTTGGGATATCCGTAACCGTAGCGAACCTTCGGACATCCTTTACACTGAAAAAGTGTCTGGCTTATGGTTGATGGATCAGGAGACTTTCATATCCTTTTGTAAAATGCGAGAACCGCGTGCTAGCTACGGCAGCTTTGCCCCATCGCAAAGACGATTAGTCTGAACCAGACATTGGGGGAGGTTGTCGTGCAGGTTATACTTTTATGCCCTCTCTTCTAAGGCAATTTTAATGTCATAGCTAGGACACTGCTCGTACAAGCTATCTTTGGAGTCGTCATTTTTATACTCCGCTGGACGAAATTAGCCTTGATACGAATCGTTCACATGTCTGAAACGTAAGACTTCTTGCCTAAGTCTGCCTCTAATGACAAATTCGCATCGAAATAAGCGCTACTTATGCAGTTTTCATCCCCCTTTTGCCCGGCCTATATGTATCTGCTAACTTTAATCTGAAGCTTCTGCTAGTTGTTCAAGTGCACGCGGTCTGTTTAGGAACCTAACATTCCACATGCAGATCCTAAGGTCGTTCTTGTTTCGTTTTCAACAGTATCCGAGGCTTGTTTTTCTTTCTTGACAGATGACAGTTACGCCAATGGCATATCCACCAACCTGGTAGGCCAGATCCTGGGATGAGAATCCGGATAAACCGGTTCTCACAGAAGAAGTTCGTATAAGTGCAACATATGCAATTTGACTCATTCTGTCAACGAATTTCAAGGAGCAAAACTAAGTCTGCCATCCTCCGATACAAAATGATGTATGCTTACGCCATTATTGCTGTTGCATGCATTCATGTTTCGTGTCCCCGAAGTGTACAAGTGATTTACCTAGTATGTACAATTTAAAAAAAATAAAAAAAAATATGTTCAACTCGTGTGTTATGGTGTGACGTCGTCTTTGTACTACCTGGTAAATCCGCCCCTGAATGTGCGGTCATAAATAATGAACATAAACTTTTATGACAAAAAAGAAAAAGAAAACAATGAACCCCAAGGATTCTCGACCGTGAATACCTGTCCCATGGTGGTACTTAGTGATCCTTTCTACCTGCACTTATCAGTTCACACTTAACGAAATCACTGAGTTAACGACAAAACTAAACATTCGATCCTTCAATACAGTTGTCTAGTGACCTGCATAACGTTAAGTGTTAAGTATTTGTTCAAACTTAAAACATCAAATAGCAAAGGTATACAATAGTGAACAAAACTAATTTATTGATAAACCCCCTAGTTAAAGGTTATGATGTGCAACATAACGACGTTCAACAGTGTGAGACTCCTTTAAATTATCTGTGCAACAAAACAATTTCATATTTATTCTCGTTTTCAAGGAAATCTGACAAAATTTGTTCCAAAAGTTGCATCACTTTTTCCCGGAACAAAACTGTTGAGTCGCTACAATCGATCAACACAAAATTTTCTGTAGAACCTCTGAGTAGGGTTTAAAAATGACCGAACTTGTGTTTTTTTTTTTTTTTGTAAATTTTCCATTATACATACAATTTGTGTTGTTTATTTACTGTAAATATGTTTGGAAACAACAACAACAGATAACAATTCGACCTGTTTACAGAAGTCGTAGTCGTCATCAGTATAGCTCCTCGGCTTACTTGATAGAACCGGGATTGGCATGTTGCCAATAAATATTTAAAATTAAACAATATCGCTCACGTATGTAAATACCATTGTGGTCAGTGCTTAACGGTCGATCATCTCATTTACCCCAGATAACGTGGTTTCATTTGGTCTTTGAAATTCTAGAGTTTCGACTAAAGTGTACCCCCTGTGGTGTGCGAGAGAGCTTCACATGAGGTCTTATCTCGTTGCAGCTGATTAGACAGTGAAGCTTCAATCAGCACGGAACTAAAATCAATTTCCATTTGAATTCCAGATCAATCAGTTCAGTTTGGCCGACACATTACACGGATCTTTTCACCGAAGCAGGAGTACACCAGCGGAAGCAGTAATAGAATAATCATGGACACAGATAGTACGAGATGTCTTGATTGTGGTTCATCGAGCACGAATCGCAGTAGTAACTGCCTAGGCAGAGGTATTTATTAACTTGAAGGTCGTCCGTACAATGACTAACAAATTGAAATCTCTTTACAGTTTCTGAAGACCAGCAACAAACAAGCCTGAGAGTATTAAGGAAAAATAAACCACTGGGACACCCCAAAGATGTGACGGGCTTGACACATGAATGTGGAGTATTTGGAGCGATAGCATGTGGCGACTGGCCTACGCAGGTATGTTATTATTTTTTTTTTTTTTTTTTTGCAAATCTAATCGGTTGTGGGTTGACTGTTAGAGATACTTTTCTTAGGTTAATGGGTGACTCCACAAATGCCCACACATACAATGTTCATGCATCGTGAAATCAATAGTCAAACCTTCGTCAAGACTCCTATAATATTTACGTTGAATCCGCAAGTTTCGTAAAATGAGAATAGTATGTGGTTTTAAATAAACATAAACAGTTTTGGAGTGCGAGCTTGCCTTGTTTCAATTCGGAGCTAATGAGGCCATTGCCATATGGTTTCCTGTTACTACTAGATTTAGTTGAAGAATGACAGACGATATAAGTCGGTTTTATTGAATTGGATCCTTGAAACAGTGCAGTGAACTTGTTGACATGCTTTGAGGCTCCGCGTGAAGTTATTTAGGTACACTTAGACCAAACGTTATTCTATTGTGATGCCACTGAGTTTGTCAGTCCTAAAATCACTGTTTAGTCAGGATGTTACCACCTATGATTAACTTTCGACAGGGCATCGTTGTGGATCTAGTGTTTAACAAAGGCGTAGGCATAATTAAAATTCCTACTGCCTTCCAGGGTAGTTTGTCCGCCGCACACTTTCGTGGAATGTCGTTTTGGCCTAGGAGCCAACAGAATGTAAAGTTGTTTAGCAATATCCCTTCTTTAGATTTCATTTTGCTGAATACAAGAGATCTGCGCTTGAAACTGAGTTAATCTTTAGTCATTGGAAACATACATATCATGGTTCGCTCGTTCACTCCACGTATTCCTTAGATGTCGTGATTCCCCTCAACTGTTCTATACTATGTATATTTCCGTTAGCGAAAACTTCTGCCATCCTGAGTCAATAGATGAAACTGCATTGCATTCCAATTATGCAGTTGTCGCCCTTTCGAAGTATGTGGCTTTTTCACTGCTACTTACGTCGTTGAATGGTGGTGCCTATTGGTTCCTGACCTTAATATTGTTCTATAAAAATATTGATTTGAGATGCGATCAGGGAAGAATACCAGATTTCTTGTGATACTGGCGGTTAAGTTAGGTGATTTTAGTCACTGCTCACATAGACCAACTCTAGCGTCCCTTGTACCTGTAAAAAAAAAAAACCACCCAATTAAGGTTATAACATAAGTCTTTTCACAACATTCACCTTCCAAAACATTTTCCTTCCTCTCAAAACGACACGACTGTAAGGTAAGTTTTGATCGCGCGTTTAGATTCGCTAAGTAATGTAGAGATGTTGTTTGCGGGTAGCCCCCTCTCTAGGATTCTGGGTCTGCTTTGAATTATGACCGGGCAGTTGACTGGAGACGCTTGTTGATTGAGGCCCAGGTCCACCCCAGAATGTAACGTCACCTTAAGTAAGTAAGTAAGTAATCACACGGATTATGCTCTGCAGTTTTTTCCACAGTGGTGCAACGAACATTTTGAACTCAAGCCATATTGCTAAGCAGCCCATTGCTATAACCCCTACGGCGACCATTAGTTAGTTAACCGGTTAGTTCTTGTGACCTGGCTTATGGGTGAGTTAAGTACGTGGTAGCGGCCCAATGTGGTTGGGAACCACGTCTGGCAATTTCGTTCGTCTTTTCATTGTCTTCGATGCGAAGATTGCGTGTAAGCATTCCCTAACGCACTCTGCATGCGTGATGAATTTCGTTATCCGTTTTTTGATCCATCGATATACCAAACTGAATTAGAATTGTTAAAAAATGCCCCTCCAATCTCACTTGTTTCATTCTATGATTTTGATTTTGAAGGGAAGAACAGTTTGATAATTTCCTACACATGAAACTCTCCAGCTGCAACGAGATAGGTATTGTGGTCACCCTGCTTAATTTTGTAAGTTTAACAAGCAGACTATAACTAGACTTGAGGCATTCCTCTTATTTTTAATGTTTTTCTGGCAATGCTGTCATCCGTTCTCGACTTAAATTAATTTTTCTTATTTACCACAGATGGATATTGCACAAATAATTTGCCTTGGTCTGGTAGCCCTCCAGCATCGTGGTCAAGAATCAGCAGGTATCGTCACCAGTATGGGAAAATGTTCAAAAAATTTTAACGTACATAAAGGAATGGGCATGATCAATAATTTGTTCAATGATGATTCAATTAAGAAGCTCAAGGGCAATCTTGGTATTGGACACACGAGGTATTCCACATCAGCGGCATCTGAGGTGGTGAATTGCCAGCCATTTGTTGTTCACACAGCACATGGTGCTATGGCTCTAGCCCACAATGGAGAGTTGGTCAACTGTGAGCAGTTGCGCCGAGAAGTAAGCCTCCATCAATTGTCTTTCATTTCATTTCATTATTTTCTCTTGTGATTCTTTAAGGTTCTTGGAAGAGGTGTTGGTCTATCAACTCACAGCGACAGTGAACTGATTGCACAGTCCCTATGCTGTAGTCCGAATGTTTCAGAGGTAAGAATTGTGTATTCTTTTGAAGAGTAAGCTTAATGACACTTTTACTATTTTTTAGAGAGACGGTCCTGATTGGCCAGCGCGTATTCGTCATTTTATGACACTTGCTCCCCTCTCGTACTCTCTAGTTGTAATGCTTAAGGACAAGATCTATGCTGTGCGTGATTCCTATGGCAATCGTCCGCTTTGTATAGGCAAAATAGTGCCAATAAATCTTGGCGGATGTAAGTAGAAAACTATCCCTATCTTGGTATGAAAGTTGTAACCATTTTCTTATAGTAAAAATAGAAGACGCACCCGCAGAGGGATGGATTGTTTCAAGTGAAAGCTGTGGCTTTCTTTCGATTGGAGCACGCTACGTGCGAGAAGTTGAACCAGGAGAAATCGTAGAAATGACGAAAAATGGTATCCGCACAATTGATATTGTTGAGCGTCCTGATTCCAAAATGCAAGCATTCTGCATTTTCGAATATGTATACTTTGCCAGAAGTGATTCTATCTTCGAAGGACAGATGGTTTATTCGGTACGACTGCAGTGCGGCCGTCAATTAGCCAGAGAAGCTCCGATCAAAGCAGATATTGTTAGTTCCGTTCCAGAATCAGGAACAGCAGCGGCGCATGGCTATGCCAGAGAGGTAAGTGAGAATCTACTTAACAGCTGTACAAGTTATTAACAGTTTTCTTTCAGTCTGGACTTCATTTTGCTGAAGTTCTCTGCAAGAATCGATATGTTGGAAGAACATTTATTCAACCCTCAACTCGTCTTCGTCAATTGGGTGTGGCGAAGAAATTCGGTGCTTTGTCAGAGAATGTAGAGGGCAAACGATTGGTACTTATCGATGACTCGATTGTGAGAGGCAATACAATTGGGCCGATAATCAAGCTCTTGCGAGATGCAGGAGCTGCGGAAGTTCATATTCGAATCGCAAGTCCTCCACTCCAGTACCCGTGCTATATGGGTATTAATATTCCAACAAGAGAAGAACTCATTGCGAATAGACTTGATGCAAAGCAGCTAGCCAGGCATGTTGGTAAGATCAAACAATTTGTATGCTTGAAAAACTAATTAACCGATTTAATTTTTCAGGTGCAGACAGTTTGGCCTACTTGAGTGTGAAAGGCTTAAAGAAAGCCGTGCAAATGAACAAACAAAGTTCGAATCCAAAACAAGCCGGGTATTGTACGGCTTGTCTGACAGGGGAATACCCCGGAGGGATACCCGAAGAACTTAGCTGGTAGCACTACATGGACCACGTGAAATCTCTTTAAATCATTGACGACAGTTTTTTTCTTTTTTTGTTATACGTATACACTTACATAATATCTTTACAATTTATTAAGGAATAGAAATGCATTTATATTTCAACAGTATACAGCAGCTGCATAACATACGAGATGCATTTACTGCGCTATTGTTAGATTCATTTGTTTTATAGATCATTAAATTAAGTTTAAGGAAATACTGTGTTTTTTAATTTTTCTTCAACAGTGAGTATGGCTTCAAGTGATGTACTTGAAGACTCTCCGACTATTCACCAAATGACACAATTCTACACATATTTACTATTCTGGGTTAGAGGGTTAAATGTTATTACGAGCAGAGATGAGTCATTTGGCTCCATGTCTAGTTTTGGTACTTCTGCGAAACTCATTCGTTAATGTAGTAACTACTACTACTAACCTACAACATTGACATCATCTGTAGAACGAAGTGACATCTTCGCCAGGTTGTTAACGAGGAGAGGACAAAAGTTTATGGTGTCTACAAACACATAGACAAAACACCAACGTCTTGGCCAGAACATTACGATGGACCACTATTCGTCTACCTTGACTCTGCTATCACTTCTTACGACGGGCTGAGAAGGCTATTGAGTAGTAACTAAAGAAACTCTGTAGAAGGGGACCTTTACCAACTTGGGCTGCGCAACTGGAAGAGGAAAGTAAGTAAATAAGTAGGTACGAGTACATAAGTATTTAAGGAAGTACATAAGGAACAGCTGAATACTTAAAGTCTATCCAAAAGTGATATAACATTGTTGTATCAATTTATCACAAAAGGTTAACCCTTCTATTAGGGCAAGTAAAGGTGGCGGTTCGTCAAAAATAACCCAAATAGCATTAAGTGTGCCTTTTTTGTTACCACGACTCGTGTGACCTGGTTGATGATGTGTATGGACAGTCTAGATCCAACCTGTGGAATTAAGAAAGAGGATTAGATCCCTTATCCCTTTACCCGAGATGTATTTAAGGTCGTCGAAAAATGGTTGTTTCAGTGCACGCAGTCTGGCTCTTGCTAGCGCCGGACATTTGCAGAGGAAATGGAAGAGAGTTCCTTTCTCGTTTTCGCTGCGCAACTGCAGCAGTGAGGGTTGTAAGGGATGCCTAATTTGGCCGCATGGACTCCAATTGGCTAATGTCCCGTGACTATAGTCTTCTATTACTAATTAAATAACAATAACAGTAAAGTTACAGTAGAAAATTGCATTTCAATTACGTATTCATATCTATGGAACAATTGCTGCTATGAATATTCTCCAAAAGAGCTTGGGAGATACATAATCCATTAAATTTTTGGATAAAACCGCCTTAAAACTTCAAAAGCCTTTGGCTATGTTGATGCTCTGGCTAAATCAAAATCTGGCTAATCATCACTTACTTTTATAAAAGGCAAATGGTTTTTAATAGTATATATGTATTTTTGTAACGCAAAAATTCCGAATCTACTTTACGGATTTGAATGCAGTTTTTTTTTTAGATTCACAAGTTGATGAATAGGTACATAAAAAACATATACAGGTACATATTTAACAAAAAGCTTTTTAATAAAAAAAATTAAATAAACAAATAAACTCTCTAGTAACTGGCCACTTTTGTCTTTTTTTGCGTAAAATAAGAAAACCACTTTACATAATCTAACGGTTTTAAAGGCACTATGATTGTTCATATGTCCTAGATAGTATCCCCAAAAAGTGTATCTATCAACCAAAAATTGTGACCACAGCACACGCTTAAGTTAGTCTTCGTCAGTAAAGAGGCCAAATATGGTTCGAATTTTATTTTTTTATTAGTGGTGGGCGCAAACTGAAACGTAAGTTTTTATGCGTTTTTCTTACAAAAAATGGTAAATGCTTAGCTTTACTCTTCTCAGAATAAGAGCTAGTAACAGTTTAAAAAAAATTCATTGCGAAAATTGAAATATTTTTCTTAAATTTTGGGTGGCCGGTTTCTAGAACTCGGATTTCCGTAAAATTTCAGAACCCGGCCAGGGGGGACCGATTACTAAATATTTTTTTTTAACATGTTTTTAAAATCCGGTCGGGATATAAAATCATCGTCATTGCAATCTTTTTATCTGGTCGCAAAGGCAATTTGGGGTTTTTTTCGTGTATACTTACGCATTGATTCCAGAAAGTCAAAACTTTGGAAGCGGGAAACTATGAAGAAGAGGCATCACATACAAGCAGAATCAGGTTACCAAGGTAGATCACACGGCAAATTTATATAAGAGATTTCAAATAATGAAGCAAACATTCAAAAGGCTGCATTAAAGTGTGGCATAGCCAGATCTTCTCTTCGAGGTCGTTTGCACGGTAGAGTAGCGGAAGGTGTTTTTAAAAAGAAGAATGATAAAAGACACTAAGGACAAGACTCTATTCAAATATTCTAGTCCAGCCAAAACTTGGTTGATATTCATTTTCAAAAGAAACCCCGAGTTGGCCAATAGGGAAGAGTAAACTATTGATGTTGGGTAACCTAAGCTCCTCTATTCTCAGTACACTTCAGAACTACCTTTCCTATCCAAAGCCTATAGCGTTTGTTAGCAAAAGAACTGCAAATTGTTCTTGTCAATTTCAAAGAGCTATATATGGAATGAATACAAAATTAACTGCTTCGCATTCTTTTGTTTTTAAACTCATAATTATCTACTTTTTTGGGTTTCTTATGTTTGTTTTGTTATCTCTTTGTTTTTCAATAATAAAAAAATTTAGGAAAAAGCTAGCAAACTAAATTTAATACATTAAACTTGAATGACCGGATACTAAAATTTCAGTGGCCGAGTACTGAAATTTAGAAAATTTTAGTGGCCGGTAACTAACTTAGAGTGACTTTTCTCAAATAACTGATAATAACTATTACAAACAGCTGTTTTAGTATGTTTTGTTTTAATTTATGGATACCAATTATCTTCACCTATTGATAATGATTCATAGTCTTTCATAACTCCATACAGCTTAAAAACTGAGCTATGTTGAAGCTAAAAACAAAAATTAAATGGCCGAGTACTAGTGCCTTTACCCTAGTTTCTCTGGTGAGTTATCTCAATTTTTCTCCAGTTTCAGTAAACAGATTGAAATCAAATTTATATTTCTGTTTAGAATATTTATCAACAAAGCCATTGATATATATATCATCTTAGTATGTATTCTATAAGAGAATTTATAACGTAAAACAAATATTATTTATCTACATGCGATCGCGAATACGATCAGTGGAGACCATTGCCATTATCGGTGCTCCAGCGGCGTTCATGTTTGTGCTTTTTCGTAGTCACATACTACACACCACAGAACAATACTACTCGCAGGTGACTTTCGCCAAACATTACCAGTTTTACCCCGCGGAACTCGAGCTGACGAAGTTAATGTCTGCTTTAAGAAATCTGCAATATGGCAATTCGTTGAAAAAATGTCTCTTTCAAGGAATATGCGAGTTCAATTGCAGAATGATGTCGATGCCGAAGCATTTTTAAATATGCTTCTGCAAATTGGAATGGGTTAGCAGTGTTAGTGAATTGGAAGACTCTTCTTACTCTTCTGTTCAACATATAAATAGCAAGACCCCTTCTTGGTTTAAAGTATTAGCTATCCTTATACCAAGAAATGATTCTGCGTCCAATATAAATGAACTGATTGTAACCAACACGACTTTCTTAAAGGTAGATCAATAACTACTAACTTCACAGAAAACCCTATGTGCACTGGAGGATGGCAAAGAAGTTGATGTTGTTACCACCGACTTCAGTTAAGCGTTCGACAAATTTTCGCACAGTATAATTCTTCTAAAACTCATGGCTCTTGGTTTTCGTTCGTGATTCGTCCTACATGATAGATCGCCAGTACAAAGTCCTTTGTCGATCTTTCGTGTTCGATCCTATAAAAGCCACCTTAGGAGTCCCGCAAGGCAGCCATCTGGGACGATTGATATTAATCCTGTCAATCAATGATGTTGACTGCATCATCAAAGATTCATTCATATCGATCTACGCTGACGATATGAAAATCTGCAAGCACATATCATGCCTCGCTGACTCTCGCCTACTCCAAGATGACTCCAAGATGGTGCCATGAAAATTTCTTGCAGCTCAACGTGACTAAATGCCAAGCAATCACATACTCTCGCAAGCGTCTCCCACCACCTCCCAGACCTGACTTTATCTGCAACGAACCTTTTCCCATTGTCACATCTTAACGCAATCTAGGCATCATCTGTGATAGGAAACTCAATTTCCGTGCCCACATAGATAACATCATTAGTAGAGCCAATTCTGCACTTGGCTTTGTGAAATGTTGGTCTAAGGAATTCTCTAATCCTTACGTCACTAAATCCCTTTACATCACCTTCGTAGGGCCTCTCCTTGAATATGCCAGCCAAGTATGGTCCCCGTAATACGAAATCCATACTCTACGAATCGAAGCTGTCCAGCGCAGGTTCATTTAGTTTGATACTGATCAACTTACCGTCGTGATGTTGCCGATATACTCATTATCCATCAGTTATTAGCTGGTAACATCGACTGCCCCGACACGGTTGTAAATACGGATGGTTCGGTTCAACGAATCCGCCAGGACTACCGGAGCACTTAATTTCGTTAAAAGTTGGAGTGCCAATAATTTTAATGAGAAACTTATGTCCCCCAAAGCTGTGCAATGGAACAAGGTTGCTGGTTAAAGCTTTGAGGTCCAATGTTATTGAAGCTACTATTATAACAGGATCAGGCACAGATGAGAACATATTTATACCCAGAATCCCAATGATACCTTCCGACTACCCATTTGCCTTTAAAATTCTGCAATTTCCTATAAAGTAAGGCGTTGCTATGACTATAAATAAGGCTCAAGGACAAACTGTGAAATAAACCGGAATTTATTTAACCAATGAATGCTTTTCCCACGGACAGCTTTATGTGGCCTGCTTACGAACAAATAAACAAGAAAATTTATGTATGTATATGGTCCCCAAACGGTACAACTACAAATGTTGTATACAAAGAAAACTTTACTTTAACTGTAAAAATACCATACGTCTCTGAATTTACATATTTTTATACTTTTATCCACAGGTATCAACTAAAGACTTCATTTATCAAATACAATATGTAATAACTAGCAGTCCACCCGCAGCTTCGCATGCCTTAAATACAAACCAAGGTTTATACAACGTTGCTAGAAATCGTCTGTCTCTATGGAACTTTCAAATTCAAATTCATTCAAATTCAACTCGGCAAAACAAAAACAACACACGATCACGAACCGATGTGCCGACCGACTATGGTTGCGCATACCTACTATAAATCTGCAAACTTTGACACACTGTATCTTGGCCCGTAGTTACAATTTTGAAAAATACGTGTTTCTTTATTTTTGTTGTAGAATTTACCTACCAAATTCTTAATTCCAATTTTCGAAAAATGCCAGTTAGGTGGATTACTGCAAAAATGTCTATAGCGGGTCTAATAATGAACAACGCCACCGTTGATTTTTTTATGTACTAAATTTTATACGCTCTATAAATGTAACCAAAGTTTTCTGTTTTTTTCTTTTCTTTAAAACAATCGTTCGTGACGTCTTTAGGTCTTCAACCCTTAACTTCTAACTTTTCTAACATACAAAAGTAAATTCCAAAAATCTTTAAATGACGATAACTTTTGTTGCCGACATCCGATTTGAATAAAACAAAACCTATATGCTGCTCTAAATTATGCTCTGTCCACCTGTCCACTACATGAAAATCCGTTTAGTAATTTCGGAGATGTGCGCGAACAAACAAACGGACAGACAGACAGAAAAAATTGCTAATTTGTGTTCTATTACTCTTCTTTAGTCACCCCCTTTCTTTTCCATTACTTTTTCTTCAATGTACAGGCACACCGGGTTCTACTGTTTTATTAGCCGTGTTTTTTTGATAACTATACTCACTTCAGTCAAAAAAACGATCTATACTCACTTCATCCGCAGTAGCAGCCGCACCAACCAATTGGTTTGCGGCTCGATTTCTTTTTCTTCGTTTGACAGTTTTCAAATGTCAAAACCGAGGAAAAGCAACAAATACGATCGGCTTAAGGCTAATTTATGAGATTTTTCGTGCTCTGGTGGTCAACTTATGTAGTTCTATCCTCACTTGCTGCTACTGGGAAATTTATCCCCACTTGGTGTGTTGTTGTTGCTTTGTGTGTAAAATCTTACTGGGCTGGGTATACAGCTATCAAAAAAACACGGCTATTATATGTATATATATATGATATGATATATTAAAAATACTATATAGTTTAGTTTAGTTAATATAGTTAATGTTATTGTAATCTTTAAGAATACAGAAATTAAAAAACTAAAGTCATAGGTTTACACACGTCCCTGAATTTACTTATTTTGTTACACCAGCATTGTAAGGTTAATGCTGTTGAATAGGGAGGGGCTTGGCAGGGCACGTATGCCAATGGTTCTGCCGGAGCTCAAAGGGTTAGAGGAACCTAATACGTCGGGCAGGGCACGAGTGCCATAAGAGTCTGCAAAAAATGAGAATCAATTTGTTCAGTGTCCAAAAAGAATCTAAATTTATTTCCAAAATACTTGGTCTTATATACTCATTTCCTAGCAGCATTCCCAATGCATATTGATACGAAGTGGGTCACGTGCCATCAAATTCGGCTACAATGTCTGACATTTCATATACAGTACATCGGTCAGTTGCATTTGTGCACAATGTATGATCGTGTATGAACCAGTGCAGTGACGATGTTTCCGTCCCTTCTCAAGTGGTGCATAAATGGGTCAGTGCAACGCACTACGACGTAGTACTATGACGCTTTTGGTGACGCTCGTAAATAGAATTTGATACACTGTATGCAACGTCATGCAATACAATGTAGGAAGTAAGGAAATCGATTGTTTATGTTTACGCTTTGGTTTGGGTTCACTACAGCAGGCGGGGCGAAGCAAGGCGAGCACGGGCACAGCTAGTCCTCAAAATAAAATATAATACAAATTAAAACTTATAATTAAAATTACAAATTAGCCGACACAAGTAATTATTATTATTTTAATTATTTAAGGTCTAACTTATAATTAAAATTGTAAGTTTGACCTTAAATATAATAATTATTTAAGGTCTAACTTATAATTAAAATTGTAAGTTTTAAGACCTTAAATAATTGAGGCAAAGAGAGCAGTAGTGGCGTAACTCCAAATTGCAACAATTGAGATAATCCCGATTGAATTACTTGATTTTATGTGGCTTACACCACTACTGTTTTCTGGATACTGGGTAACGGCACTTTAACGTTGAAATAACATCTATTTTTCATCTCAAATTGAAAAATTTAGGGTTACGCCACTACTGCTCTCAATGCCTCAATTATATTAATAATAATTACTTGTGTCGGTCCGGGGGACATGTAAGTTATCACAGTAACAAGATAGCGTAACTGTAACCTGATACCATCCAATAAAAGGCATTGCGATGGGTACATTTCTGATCACTTAGATGCAAGCGCCCCAACTGAGAACTGCTTCAATCAATTCAATAACGAGAACAATGTCCAATGAGATCGTCGAAACAGCAACGTCCTTTGATGTAAAAGAAAAGATTTGGAAAGGACCCAAGCTGGACATAAAAAATGGTTCAGATGTTTCTGTGGGTCGTTCGTTGTTAGACACTCTACTTAAGAATCCGGAAGATATAAGCCAGGTAGGTACCGAATTCAAAAGTATTTTCTAATTGCCCTCCCGATGCAATTTAAGTGCGGTAATTGGTTGAAATTGCATCACTTGTTACATCACAGTCTGCATTCTTTTTGTAGGTCTGCGACAACAATGGACGACAGTACACCAGTAAAGATATTGCCACTATGAGCATTCGTGTGGCCCAGCATCTTGAAGAAATGGGCATGCAGCAGAAGGATATTGTAGGAATTTGTGCCAGTAACACTGATTTCTTGGCCCCACTAGTATTTGGAGCATTCCTGTGCGGAATAACTTTAAGCACTCTGGATCCTTCATTTGACAAAGGTAAGGTGGTTTCTTGGTTAGAGTCTTTGGCTAACTTTACACGTTAACAGATGGTATCCAGCACATTTTCTCGATAACCAAACCAAAGCTGATGTTTTGCGATGGGAAAGTGTACAATACTGTAAAAGCGGCACTCTCAGAGGTCAACCTTCACATCCCAATTTACACAATGAAGGATCACTTGGAGGGTGTGAGACAAATTGAAGAACTCATCACTTCGACTGGAAGAGAAAAATCCTTCAACGTGAAACCACTAAAATTAGGGAGCAGACAAACAGCTGCCATTTTATGTTCTTCCGGAATAACAGGTCTTCCTAAAGGAGTCTGTATGTCTCACGAAAGTTTGCTCTTCTCCAAGGTCTTGTAAGTATAACTACGTTTTGATTGAAACAGTTAATGATGACTGACTTTCCGTAGCAAATTATCCCCCGATGACAAGCTACTGTGCTTAAGCACGATATACTGGATCTCTGGTCTTGGGTGTCTGTTGCAAGGAACTTTCAATGGTTGTACAAGAATCATCACTGATCAGGCTTACTCTCCTGAATTATTTTTGAAGATGATCGAAAACTACAAAATTAACGTCGCCTTCACCCCTCCATCTCAGATGGCCATGGCAATTCAGTTCCCAGACTTCAGGAGCCGAGATTTAACATCACTGGAATTATACATTTGCGGTGGAAGTGCTGTTCCGTTTGCAATTATTCAAGCATTCACAGAACATGTTAAAAACTGCATTTTGATAGTTGGTTACGGAATGAGTGAGATTGCAGGAGGATGCTGTATGGGTTTACCAACAAAACCTGGTGCAAATGGTCAGCTAATGCCAAATTTTGAAGTTAAGGTTATCGATGAGTCCGGCAAGCGTCTAGGAATATCAGAGAATGGTGAAATTTGCATTAAGTCACCATTCCATTGGTCAGGCTACTACAACAATCCAAGGGCAACTGAAGAAATTTATGAGGGAGGCAAATGGATTCACACTGGTGATATTGGTTACTTTGACGAGAAGGGATATTTGTTTATTGTCGATCGTAAGAAGGACATTTTGAAATACAACAACTTCCACTTCTTCCCAACGGAGATCGAAGAGGTTATCATGCAGATTCCAGATGTAGCTGAAGTGTGCGTCTGTGGAATTCCCGATATAGTTTCGAGTTTCTTGCCAGCGGCAGCAGTTGTTAAAGTTTCCAATAGCGACTTGACGGAGGATGATGTGAGCAACTATGTGGCTGAGAGAATGGCCCACTTTAAGCAGCTGCGTGGTGGAGTTTATTTTATGGATTCTCTGCCAAAAACTGCTTCTGGGAAAACTATTCGTGCTAAAACTAAACAAATTGTGGAAGCTCTGCGGGATCAACGAAAAGGCTACAAAGACTCGATGGAGAAATACAGTGTCCGGGTGTCCGCATAGGATAATTTCTACTTATTATAGTTTATATAGGAATAGTAATAAAATTGATGTTGTAATGCAGTTGGGTTTGATGAATGAGTTCTTCGACTAGTGCTTTGTCAGTCACTTCAACTTTCTTACTTAGGTGGCGCCATTGCCCGCGAGGCCCAAGACCTAGCATCTCTAACTATTCATGTGGTTCGTATTATATTTTTCGCACGAATGAAAACAGTTTCAGCTCAATTAAGTAGCAGTGCAACGCACTATGGTCGAGGGACAAAATTGATGCTCTAGAGAACTCTGATCTTACCATCCAGTAAGAAATCAGACATTGAACTTCTTCGAGGCAGAAATTCTTCGTCAGATTTAAGCTCTCATGTGAGAACTGTTTCACAATGTGGATGCAGTCCGAAAAAACCAAGACACGCCGACTACTTTGACTTGGCTACATTGAGCGAATTCACAACAATGCTCCAGCCAAGATAATCTTGGAAACTCAGCCCTTATGTTCGAGACAAGACGGATGACCGAATCTCCATTACAATGGCAAAGTGTTCGCGGATACCGGTTTTAGAAGAAATCATAGTACATCCCATCAGGTACTTAGAGTCTGCCAGTATATTAGAAACAATCGTCCCTTGGGAATATCAAATGGCCTTGTCTTGCTGGACATTGAGAAAGCGTTTGATTGTGTGTGGCATTTGGGCCTTATCTACAAGATGTTGATACTGTGTTTTCCCCCATATCTTACCAAACTTGTCTTTAGCTTTCTTTCCGATCGTGTTTTTAGAGTTTTCGTGAACTACTGTAATTCTGTTTGTCATAGTGTTGTTGCTGGTGTGCCTCAAGGATCAGTTTTGGGTCCAATTTTATACAACATTTTCATGTCCGATATTCCAAGACTTCCTTATTGTGAAGTGGCTATTTTTGCGGATGACAAGGCAATATATTCCTCACATGAATTTAGTCTCAACGTGGAGACGAATTTACAACATGCGATTCAAATATTGCTAAGATATTACAATTGCTGGAAAATTAAACTAAATGCTGAGAAGGTGCAAGCTATCTTTTTCAGCAGGAAACGAAAGACTTGTTTTCTTCCAAGCAACCAGCTAATTGTTAATAATACCTGTGTTAACTGGGTTCCATCTGTAAGATATTTGGGCATTCATCTTGATACTAAACTCACATTTAAGGAGCACACTGCAAAAACAATACACAAAGTAAATGCAGCGATAAACATGTTGTATCCCTTTATAAACAGAAAGTCTTTACTGAACTACTCTTTAAAGTAATTTTTCAAGCTATCCTCCTATATGGCTGCCAAGTTTGGGGAAATTCAGCAAAATGCCACCTTAAAAAACTACAAGTTTCTCAAAATAAAATTCTAAAGATGATGCTTAATCTTCCCCCGTATCACTCAACTGTTGATCTTCATAGCAGAGCAAATGTTGACTTGATTCACGAGAGAATTACAAAGCCAACCACAAAGTTCCTCCACAATTGTGAGATCTCCGAAAACCCTCTTATAAACCAATTAAATAGTTAATCATGTTTTTGTTTGCTAATTTGCTTAGTTTATTAACTTATTGTATATCATAATTTGTTATTTATTAATTGTTTATCCATTACTTGTTATTTATTTTTCTATTTACTATTTATCAGTTATTGTCTATTATTTATTATTTATTGTTTATTATTTGTTATTTATTATTTATTATTGATTATTTATTTATTCACTACAATGTACCTAATTAGTTTTTAGCTATCCTTTTTCTTTTGTTTTTTGTTTTTGTTTTTCTTTTTTGCTTCTGTATTGAAGGTTTTTAACGTATTTTCCTTCAAAGTTTATCATTGCTCAATATTTTGTTATCATTATTTAAAATAATTGTTCAGTAGAAAGATATAATTTAAATATCAAATCTCTGTATATAAACTGCGCGGTGGCTCACCAAATGTAAATTACAATACGAAATAAAGTTATCTATCTATCTGTTCGCGGATACCAAAAGACTTGGTCTGCGGTAGTGGAAGCAGCGCATCTAAAATCGAAAAGGATGGAAATGCTACCCAACGTCTGGTATGTAAAGTTGAAGGGCGACAACGAAGCTTAAGATACCTACATTATTGTACCAATTTATCTCAAGAGGTTAATTAACCCTTCTATCACATATAAAATATGCATAGTTACAGAAGAAAATTGATTAACAAATACTTTACAATATTACGTTCTCGTATCTATAGAACAATTGCTGCAATGAATATTCCCAAAAAGAACTCCGGAGATACATAATCTTATCACACAAAATGATTCAGCAAGAATGTCTATAACTTATGTCATAACAAACAGAGAATTACTTGTGTCGGCCCGTGGGACATGTAAGTAATCAGTCGCAAGTCACAATACCATAATGGAAATCGTTAACGACACACGAAGATAGCGTAACTGTAGCCCTAATACCATCCAATAAAAGGCACTGCGATAAATACATTTCTGATCACTTAAGTGCAAGCGCCCCAACTGAGAACTGCTTCAATCGATCTAATAACTAGAACAATGTCCAATAAGATCGTAGAAACAGCAACGCTCTTTGATGTCAAAGAAAAGATATGGAAGGGACCCAAGCTGGACATAGAAACTGGCTCAGATTTTTCTGTGGGTCGATTGTTGTTAGAGTCTCTACTCCACAATCCGGAACATATAAGCCAGGTAGGTACCAAATTCAAAAGTATTTTCTTATTGCCCTCCCGTACCAATTGATGCAACTCAAGTGCGGTAATTGGTTGAAATTGCATCACTTGTTACATCACAGTCTGCATTCTTTTTGTAGGTCTGCGACAACAATGGACGACAGTACACCAGTAAAGATATTGCCACTATGAGCATTCGTGTGGCCCAGCATTTTGAAGAAATGGGCATGCAGCAGGAGGATATTGTAGGAATTTGTGCCAGTAACACTGATTTCTTGGCCCCACTAGTATTTGGAGCATTCCTGTGCGGAATAACTTTAAGCACTCTGGATCCTTCATTTGACAAAGGTAAGGTGGTTTCTTGGTTAGAGTCTTTGGCTAACTTTACACGTTAACAGATGGTATCCAGCACATTTTCTCGATAACCAAACCAAAGCTGATGTTTTGCGATGGGAAAGTGTACAATACTGTAAAAGCGGCACTCTCAGAGGTCAACCTTCACATCCCAATTTACACAATGAAGGATCACTTGGAGGGTGTGAGACAAATTGAAGAACTCATCACTTCGACTGGAAGAGAAAAATCCTTCAACGTGAAACCACTAAAATTAGGGAGCAGACAAACAGCTGCCATTTTATGTTCTTCCGGAACAACAGGTCTTCCTAAAGGAGTCTGTATGTCTCACGAAAGTTTGCTCTTTTCCAAGGTCTTGTAAGTATAACTACGTTTTGATTGAAACAGTTAATGATGACTGACTTTCCGTAGCAAATTATCCCCCGATGACAAGCTACTGTGCTTTAGCACGATATACTGGATCTCTGGTCTTGGGTGTCTGTTGCAAGGAACTTTCAATGGTTGTACAAGAATCATCACTGATCAGGCTTACTCTCCTGAATTATTTTTGAAGATGATCGAAAACTACAAAATTAACGTCGCCTTCACCCCTCCATCTCAGATGGCCATGGCAATTCAGTTCCCAGACTTCAGGAGCCGAGATTTAACATCACTGGAATTATACATTTGCGGTGGAAGTGCTGTTCCGTTTGCAATTATTCAAGCATTCACAGAACATGTTAAAAACTGCATTTTGATAGTTGGTTACGGAATGAGTGAGATTGCAGGAGGATGCTGTATGGGTTTACCAACAAAACCTGGTGCAAATGGTCAGCTAATGCCAAATTTTGAAGTTAAGGTTATCGATGAGTCCGGCAAGCGTCTGGGAATACTGGAGAATGGTGAAATTTGCATTAAGTCACCATTCCATTGGTCAGGCTACTACAACAATCCAAGGGCAACTGAAGAAATTTATGAGGGAGGCAAATGGATTCACACTGGTGATATTGGTTACTTTGACGAGAAGGGATATTTGTTTATTGTCGATCGTAAGAAGGACATTTTGAAATACAACAACTTCCACTTCTTCCCAACGGAGATCGAAGAGGTTATCATGCAGATTCCAGATGTAGCTGAAGTGTGCGTCTGTGGAATTCCCGATATAGTTTCGAGTTTCTTGCCAGCGGCAGCAGTTGTTAAAGTTTCCAATAGCGACTTGACGGAGGATGATGTGAGCAACTATGTGGCTGAGAGAATGGCCCACTTTAAGCAGCTGCGTGGTGGAGTTTATTTTATGGATTCTCTGCCAAAAACTGCTTCTGGGAAAACTATTCGTGCTAAAACTAAACAAATTGTGGAAGCTCTGCGGGATCAACGAAAAGGCTACAAAGACTCGATGGAGAAATATAGTGTCCGGGTGTCCGCATAGGATAATTTCTACTTATTATAGTTTATATAGGAATAGTAATAAAATTGATGTTGTAATGCAGTTGGGTTTGATGAATGAGTTCTTCGACTAGTGCTTTGTCAGTCACTTCAACTTTCTTACTTAGGTGGCGCCATTGCCCGCGAGGCCCAAGACCTAGCATCTCTAACTATTCATGTGGTTCGTATTATATTTTTCGCACGAATGAAAACAGTTTCAGCTCAATTAAGTAGCAGTGCAACGCACTATGGTCGAGGGACAAAATTGATGCTCTAGAGAACTCTGATCTTACCATCCTTATTATAGGGCGCCGAATGCTGGACGATAAGTAAGAAAGCAGGCATTGAACTTCTTTGAGGGAGATTTTCTTCGTCAGATATAAGGTCCCGTGTGAGAAGTGTATCACAATGAGGATGCAGTCCGAAAAAGCCAAGACACGTCGACTATTTTAACTTTATTACATTGAGCGAATTGACAACAATGCTCCAGCCAAGAGGGTCTTTGAATCTCAGCCCTCATGTTAGAGACAAGATGAAAGACCGAATCTCCATTACAATGACAAAGTGTTCGCGGATACCAAGACTTGGTCTGGGGAATTGAAAGCAGCGCATCTGAAATCGAAGAGGACGTAAAGTTTGAGTTAAAGCTATCCTAAGTTTGGTGCATAAAATTAAAGGGCGACAAGAAAGCTTAAGAGACCTCTCCAGAGTATTTGTTTTAGGTATACTCACAAACTCATTTGAAGACAAAAGTCATTATAACAAATTACTTGTTTTTTCAGAAATTGTATTACGTGATTTAAAAAAAAAAAAAAAAGATCACCTGGAAAAATTCCATAATTTTTTATCAATTTATTTACTATTACAACACTAGCCTTCATCCACTATCGTGGTATCGTTCTCTTTCGATTATATCCACCGTCAATAAAATTACGTTCTTCAGATAACATACAATAATAATTAATAGCTTAATTGTCCGTTTATACTGCACGTAATGCGTGCATTCATCAAAAGCAAAAAGCAATAATAATGCGTGAGCAAAACTTCCATAAACTCAGTGAAACTGTCAAAAATTGTCAGGTAAAATTGTTGGCTAGCTGTTATAAATACCAAGTAGGTATGAAGAAATGCTGCATGGGACCTTCTCAGTAGAACTGAACGCATCCAAATCAGACTTTTATACCAATCTCCTCCCAAAAAAGACCGAAACAACTTCTACAACTAACAAGAAGTCAGGTTCGAATCATCACAGGATCTCTAACCGGCCACTGTCGGGTTAAAAAACATCTCATGACTATGAGAATAGCACAAGATAACATGTGTAGAATGTGCAACGAAGACGAAGAATCAGCAGAACACATACTTTGTCACTGTACCTGCTTCATAAGAACACGTCATCGTTTTCAAGGTAAACATTACCTCGAGGCGGAAGATATAACCACCAGCTCACCCAAAGACATCGCCGTTTTCATCACGCACTCCGACATCATAGAGGAGCTCTAATTAAGAGGACATCACAATAGACCCATTTGCGGCCGCAGTGATAAGAGACTATGGACCAACTCAACTACCTTATCTAATCTAATCTAATCCAAATCAGACTGCCTTTCAGACTATTCGAGTGTATTCCAGGTGAAAGTATTCTAACGATTAGAAAGGCCTGGAAGGTGCTAAGCTCCAAAAACAGTGTAAGAATCTTAACTGATAGCCAGGCATAACGCTGCCAATAGACATGGTCATATGGCTTGAACTGTTGATCGTACTGAGTCATGATGCCACCAGCAAGAAATACTGTAAATGACAACAACATCAACAAACAGAGGGGAATGCGAGAGCCGAGGTGTTAACACGATATACTCCAACTCTTGATGGTTCACTTGTGGAGGTAGTCTGCTCTCCGATATGACTCATTAAAAGTCAAATCTTTAAGCACTTTCTCTCAAACCCCTTTTTTAATTTCTCTGCAACTGTCCGACTCTAACTACAACCAGGTATCTCACCTTTTTTTAAGATTTCCGACACAAAATTCTGCAACAGTTATTAATTTCCTCAACTCCATAGCAAGGATTCTTCTACTACTTCTCTTAGTTACACACACCGACAGGGAGGAACACGTGAGTTGTGGTATCAAAAAGGCGCACTAGCACTCCTTGCGTTCTGGACAGCCCCAATCATCTAAGTTGTGGTTGTATTTAAACAGCTATAGATTCAAGTATCAAATTTGATTGTGGAAAAAATGAAACGTGTGTTTTAAAAAAGTCTGAGGAAATAGTAAGGATCTTTTATTCAGTGTTGCCCTCCTTAAGACTAAAACTAATAAAATTATTAATGGGAGTATTGTCACTAGAAACTTCCACCCACATGAACTACATCACTCTCTTATTTGTCAGGCAATGTTGTCCAAAAATAACGTCAATTTCTTATAAAAAGTGCCCTAGGAGAAAACATTATTCTCATCTCTTTTTGAAGCAAGAACAAAATAAAGAAAATAATCAATAATTTCGACACAATCTACGTAGTACAATGATCCCGATAATAAAGACGAATTAATTTGTTTGTTTATATCATTATCAACTAAAATGCTCCGGTAATGCCTTTAATAGATTGTATATTCGAATTATGGAGACTCTACTGTAATCGGTTCGTAAGGACACTGGTCTGCAACACGTGTACATTTCGAATAGCATTACCGTCTTTGGTCATGCAGAGCGTCAACAATTTTTGTAATCTTAGCACGAATAGTTTTCCCAGAAGCGGTTTTTGGCAGAGAATCCATAAAATAAACTCCACCACGCAGCTGCTTAAAGTGGGCCATTTTCTCAGCCACATACTTGATTATACCATCCTCTGTCAAGTCGCTATTGGAAACTTTAACAACTGCAGCCGCTGGCAAGAAACTCGAAACTATATCGGGAATTCCACAGACGCACACTTCAGCTACATCTGGAATCTGCATAATAACCTCTTCGATTTCCGTTGGGAAGAAGTGAAAGTTGTTGTACTTCAAAATGTCCTTCTTACGATCGACAATAAACAAATATCCCTCCTCGTCAAAGTAACCAATATCACCAGAGTGAATCCATTTGTCTTTATCATAAATTTCTTCAGTTGCCCTTGGATTGTTGTAATAGCCTGACCAATGGAATGGTGACTTAATGCAAATTTCACCATTCTCCAGTATTCCCAGACGCTTGCCGGACTCATCGATAACCTTAACTTCTAAATTCGGCATAAGCTGACCATTTGCACCAGGTTTTGTTGGTAAACCCATACAGCACGCTCCTGTAATCTCACTCATTCCATAACCAACTATCAGAGCGCAGTTTTTAACATGTTCTGTGAATGCTTGATTAATTGCAAACGGAACAGCACTTCCACCGCAAATGTACAATTTCAATGATGTTAAATCTCGGCTCCTGAAGTCTGGGAACTGAATTGCCATGGCCAACTGAGATGGAGGACTGAAGACGACCTTTATTTTGTACTGTTCCACTATTTTGAAGAAAAGTTTAGGCGAGTAGATCTCATCAGTGATGACCCTTGTATACCCGCTCAAAGTTCCCCGAAGCAGACAAATTAGACCTGAAGCCCAGAAGATTGTGCTGAAGCAAATAAGCTTGTCGTCAAGTGATAATCGCCTACAGAAAGTTATACATATTAATTGATGCAGCAGAAGAACAAAGTTATACTTACGGAAATTCTGAACTAAGAAAGACCTCATGAGACGAACAAACTCCTTTCGGAGGACCTGTTGTTCCGGAAGAACATAAAATGGCAGCTGTTTGCATGCTTCCTAATTTTAGTGGTTTCACATTGAAGGATTTTTCTCTTCCAGTCGAAGTGATGAATTCTTCAATTTGTCTCACTCCCTTCAAGTGATCCTTCATTGTGTAAATTGGGATGTGAAGGTTGACCTCTGAGAGTGCCGCTTTTACAGTATTGTACAGTTTTCCATCGCAAAACATCAGCTTTGGTTTGGTTATCGAGAAAATGTGCTGGATACCATCTGTTAACGTGGAAATTAGCTAAAGATTCTAACCAAGAAACTACCTCACCTTTGTCAAATGAAGGATCCAGAGTGCTTAAAGTTATTCCGCACAGGAATGCTCCAAATACTAGCGGAGCCAAGAAATCAGTGTTACTGGCACAAATTCCTATGATATCCTCCTGCTGCATGCCCATTTCTTCAAAATGCTGGGCCACACGAATGCTCATAGTTGCCATGTCTTCATTGGTATACTGTCGTCCATTATTGTCGCAGATCTGCAAAAAGTTATTTTATAAATTAAGATCAATTCCCACTTAGTTTATCTACGGTACCTGTGATATATGATCCGGACACTTAAGCAGAGTTTCTAGCAAAGATCGTCCCAAGGAAACATCTGAACCACTTTTAATATGCATCTTGGGTCCTCGCCATATCTTTTCTTTGGCGTCGAAAAGTGTCCCTGTTTTCCTTATTCCCGACATTTCTCTAGTCAGCTTGGTTCCCTTCGTTCAAGTGATCAGAAATTGAATTATATGCTAGATTACTACAAATCTGTAATCTTGAAACATTACTTATTTACACATATGCATTTCAACAGCCCTCTGTATAAGATATGATTATGATAACAATAGGCGTGTTTTCTTTCCATGTCTGTCTACATGAGGATTGAGTTCGAATTGAATCCTCAAAAACCATCATGTATACCCAGATCGAATTCAAACAGAATTCAGAAAATTTGGGCGATTGAATTCAATTTATGCGTGCATAGTACCCAGATTGAAAATCGAGTTTGATAGCTCAAAAAAAGTGGAGGGGATTTTTCTCGCAGTGACGTCAGGGAGCAATAAAATGTTGGTTTTACCCCAACTATCTTCCACCAGTGTTGCCAGGAAACGGAATTTCGAAGTCTTTTTTTATTACTACTTCTATACTGGAAGACAATTTTGATAGAAAAATACGAATGGTAACATTCATTTAAATCCTTGGCCTACGTCATACTACAACAATGGCGGATGAGGGTACATTTTTTGGCGTAGCTAAGACTACGACAACCATTATTTTGAAAAGAAAAAACAAAACAAGTATTTAGGTGCAACTTGGTTGCATTAGGTGGTCAAGTCCAGAGCTGCAAAAGAATGCATTCATTTAGGAATGCATTCACTGACATGCGAAATGAATTCATTCAGTGACTTCACTTTTGAATGGTGACATATAAGTTTAAATCACCATTCATTTTCAGTATCTCCATTAATTTGCATTCTTTTGCATTCATTTGATGTCTTTTCCATTCAATTGCCATTCCCATTCCCATTCATTAAGCCAAGGCTTAGCTTATCTTTTTTTTTATAAAACTTCTGTCGTCCATAGAGCTTATTCTGGTTTCTTGACCTTCTTGACTGGAACGGGCAGACGCTTTACGGAAAGCAGCCTGCTTAAGACCTGAGCGGTATTTGCTGCCAGTGAGCAAGTTCCTCAACTTCTTCAGTGACCGCCTAGGTCCAGCCTTTATGGTCACTCGAACGGTGTTTTTGGATGGGCGATTCTTATTCTTACTTTTCTTCATGACAACAGTGAATCCCTTTTTGGCTGGGACAACTCCCAAGGTTTTCTTGTGCACCAGACCGTTGTACCTATACGAACTAACATTCGTTAGGTTATTTGGTTCAGTGCTGAAAGGTTTCTTCACATCCCGCTTCTTGAGCAAGAATGAATTATAGTTACGAATAATCAGCCTGTTGAGGTGCGATGATGGGAATCTGTCCCATTTCTCATCGGCAAGTTTCCAGACGCCTTACTGTATTTCTTAATGTAGAACCTCTATAGGTGTCAGAGGCGACTAAACGACCATTGCTTGGTTCAGTGTTGAACCTATTCTTGCCAGTTCATTGGTATTTTTATATCCCGGGATTAAACTGAGTGAAACTTTCTGCTTTCAGGTTAGGTTTTTAAGCTCATTGAGATACCTCTTAGCCAGTTTTTATTTAAGTATTGCGAATGAGACGGCTTTAATGGTGGCTTAGCTATCCATGTAAATAGCAATACATACTGTTTCTTCTCTAAGTTATTACTGAGGATAATTGTGTTGAGGCCTCGGCTATCGTTAGAACTTATGTTGGGAACACACTGGAGTGGTTTGATAGTTTCGCAGATCGGGGAGGGACGCGCGACTTAATCAACAGAATTCGCACAGAGATAACAAGAATTGTACAATTGGCATAAGCCAACAATACACAAGACTGCCGGAGACTAGCTAGAACCAGGCATCTCACACTTGACCGAACTTTTTTTAAGGAGATTGTCGACATAAAATTCTGCAACACTATTAACTTCCTCAACTCCATGGGATGAATTTGAAAACTACTCCTCCTGACTACACACATCGACAGTCGGGTGACGAGAGTTTTGCTATTAAAAAGACGCACTAGGGCTTCTTATGTTCTGGTAAAACAAACCAGACATCCACCTCTATCTACCTAACTAGGTTATGGCTGTAAACCGATGTTAACTTAGGCCCCTATTGTGAGTGTCGATAGCTGATCGATGAACGACATCTATCGATCATCGATCGTCGATTGTTGATTTTGGTATTGTGTATTTTGATTGTGAACGACATTTGTCGATTTGACAGTCTCTTGTTGTCGATCAGAAATTTCTGGTCAATGGTTTGTTTTCGAGAAAAGTGGAAGAGTTTTGTGCGTATGAAATGTAAGTAATTTTAGTAAAAATAAAATATTTATATTAAGGAAAATTAAAATATATGAATTAAAATTCTATCGATTGAGTTACACAATGCCATAGTTCAAATCAATCGACGCAATCGACAATTGTCGTGGCGATTGCTGATCGACACTCACAATAAGGGCCTTAGACTTATTGCATCAAATTTTCTTGTGAATCAAATGAAAAGCGTGTTTTCTAAAAGTCGCAGAAAATAATAAGCGTCCTTTATTCAGTGTCTTCTTACGATTAAAACGAATACCTACATTTATTAAATGGAACAGTTGTCCTTACATACTCCTACCCAAATGTACTACATCACTATCTAATTTGACACGGGCAAAGCGATTTGCATTGTACGCATCGATTTTATTAGAGATATCGATATAGAGATATCGAAAATATTAGTCCCATCTCCATTTGAAAAAGAAAACAGTAGAGCTGTTGGTCCAATGATCCCCATAATCCAGACCACTTAATTATGCCATCACCAACTAAAATGCTTCGGATTTATACATGTATGTACTTAAATCTACTGTAATTAGTTCGTAAGGACACTAGAACACTTGCGTCTTTAAACGCATAGCGTTTCGACAATTTTTGTAGTTTTCGCTCGAATAGTTTTCCCAGAAGCGGTTTTTGGAAGAGAATCCAGAAAATAAACTCCACCGCGCAGTTGCTTGAAGTGGGCCATTTTCTCAGCCACATAGTTGCTCACATCATCCTCTGTCAAGTCGCTATTGGAAACCTTAACTACTGCAGCCGCTGGCAAGAAACTCGAAACTATATCGGGAATTCCACAGACGCACACCTCAACTACATCTGGAATCTGCATGATAACCTCTTCGATCTCCGTTGGGGAGAAATGGAAGTTGTTGTGCTTCAAAATGTCCTTCTTACGATCGACAATAAACAAAGATCCCTCCTCGTCGAAGTAACCAATATCACCGGAGTGAATCCATTTGTCTTTATCATAAATTTCTTCAGTTGCCCTTGCATTGTTGTAGTAGCCTGACCAATGGAATGGTGACTTAATACAAATTTCACCATTCTCTGATATTCCCAGACGCTTGCCGGACTCATCGATAACCTTAATTTCAAAATTGGGCATTATCTGACCATTTGCACCAGGTTTTGTTGGTGAACACATACAGCACGCTCCTGTAATCTCACTCATTCCAAAACTAACTACCAGAGCGCAGTTTTTAGCATGTTTTGCGAATGCTTGAATAATAGCCAACGGAACAGCACTTCCACCGCAAATGTATAATTCCAATGATGTTAAATCTCGGCTCTTGAAGTCTGGGCACTGAATTGCCATGGCCATCTGAGATGGAGGGGTGAAGAGGAGGCTAACTTTGTAGTACTCGACCATTTTCAAAAATAATTCAGGAGAGTAAACCTGATCAGTGATGATTCTTGTGCAACCATATAGAGTTCCTTGCAACAGACACCCAAGACCAGAGATCCAGTATGTCGTGCTAAAGCACAGTAGCTTGTCATCGGGGGTTAATTTGCTGCGGAAAGTCAGTCATCATTAACTGTTTCAATCAAAACGTAGTTATACTTACAAGACCTTGGAGAAGAGCAAACTTTCGTGAGACATACAGACTCCTTTAGGAAGACCTGTTGTTCCGGAAGAACATAAAATGGCAGCTGTTTGTCTGCTCCCTAATTTTAGTGGTTTCACATTGAAGGATTTTTCTCTTCCAGTCGAAGTGATGAGTTCTTCAATTTGTCTCACTCCCTTCAAGTGATCCTTCATTGTGTAAATTGGGATGTGAAGGTTGACCTCTGAGAGTGCTGCTTTTACAGTATTGTACACACTTCCATCGCAAAACATCAGCTTTGGTTTGGTTATCGAGAAAATGTGCTGGATACCATCTGTTAACGTGTAAAGTTAGCCAAAGACTCTAACCAAGAAACCACCTCACCTTTGTCAAATGAAGGATCCAGAGTGCTCAAAGTTAGTCCGCACAGGAGTGCTCCAAATACAAGCGGGGCCAAGAAATCAGTGTTACTTGCACAAATTCCTATGATATCCTCCTGCTGCATGCCCATTTCTTCAAAATGCTGGGCCACACGAATGCTCAAAGTTGCCACCTCTTCATTGGTATACTGTCGTCCATTATTGTCGCAGATCTGCAAAAGGTTATTTTATAAATTAAGATCAATTCCCACTTAGTTTATCTACGGTACCTGTGATATATGATCCGGACACTTAAGCAGAGTTTCTAGCAAAGATCTTCCCAAGGATACGTCCAATCCAGTTTCAGCATGTAACTTTTTTCCTCGCCATATCCTTTCTTTGGCATCGAAGAGTGTTTCTATTTCCTTTATTTTGCTCGACATTTTCTTGATAGGTAGGTTCTCTTCATTCAAGTGATGAGAAATTGAATTACCATCGCGCCTTTTATACTGGATTACTACAACTGTTAACATATGATGAAGATGAAGATTATTTACAATTACCCATATCAACTTCTAACAGCTCTCTGTGTGGATTCTAGCTTAGGATATAATTATGATAACAATTACCATTCATTATTACACGCTTTAAAAAACAAATTAGTTAGAGATAAGATGTAATGGAGGCGGGAAGTGTTTCAAGTAAACAATGTCAATTAAGTTTCGGTGCAACCTGGTAGCGTTAGGTGATTAGGTCAATAAACCCTAAGTAGTTGTTGATGAGAAGAGATATTCGATTTGGTATCTAATCCTAGATCCCTTCCAACTAGGCATGACTTAGCTGTTTTGAGAAAAGACTCAGCTTAAATTCAAAACTAAACAAGAGAACTGGATTAAATGATTTGATAAGTAAAATACAAAATATTTAGTGGAATCGAGAGAACAACTAGATACTTCCTAAATCAGATTAGATTGTCTATTAATGGAAGAGCTAATCCCCCATCAATGCCGGGACAGATGAGTCTATTTCTATTGTAATTTCCTTATTATTACAACTTACAATTTATGATATCAGGTTGAAGGTGAAAGTTATTTAGGAAACGATGAAATGTTGTGATAAGATAGTTGCAGTGTTGATTCTTCGTTCTTATTGTACATTCTGCATATGTTATCCTATGTTATTCCCATACCCATTAGATGCTATTTAATTCCACAGTGTCCCTTAAGGAACCCTGTGACTTGGTGAATCTAACTCTTGTTTGGGTTGAGGAGTTGTTTATTTTTTATGTGGAAAGTTGTTGACAGTTAGTATTATGAGAAATTGAAGCCAGCCCGAAATGGATAGTACAATGAAGTATTATCTACTCCTGTATTTTGAATACATCTGTCTTTTTGAAAGATTTTTCAATCTTTTAGGTAAGATTTTATAAAGAGAACTGTGTACTTAATATATTTCGGACCTTCTAGTACATATTATCCTTCAAGTGAGCTCTCCAAAGATAGAAAGGATGCTCTAAATTTAAAGTGGATAGGTAATATCGCACACATCAGGACTATCTAGACGATGAGGTTACTTGGGTTTAAAACTGGTATAAAAGTGCTTAATAAAATCGAAAGGCTGAACGAAAATAACAGAGTCAACTTCTCGTGTGTGCTGAGTTTGAAAGACTCAAACTTAAAAAAAATTAAAGAAGATAATACGAATTCTCTTAACTTTATCGCTGAACGTCATTCAAATCCGATTTTCAAAGAAAGTCAAGTGACTCTAGAACAAAGGAGTCAAGGAGTGACTCTAGAACAAAGACTCACATGTAACCCACTCGTAAAAACACCATCTTCACTAACACATGAGAGTTAAAGGTATTTTAAAGACTAGCCTGTGTGTGTACAACAGGGGCGATGAGAATAGCTCCAACCGCAGCATTAGAAACTTTACTAAATCTCCCACCTCTTCACCTTCTCATAAAGAAAGAATCAATAGTGAATGCCTATATGCTCATCACGGAAGATGAATCTAATTCCAGACTCATTCATTCAGATATTACCGAAATAATAACAAAAAATTAGCTACTTGGAATAACATTATCGGACAGATGTCTACCTAGATTCAACTTCGGCAACAACTTCAAGGTAACATATTCAGAACGTAACAACTGCATTTGCACACGAATCTCTTGATGAAGGAGTCGGAGCTGGAGTTTACAATCCACACACCAAAACATCTCTTTACAGTAGTATGGAGACGAATAACTCAGTATTCCAGACGGAGATTCACGCTATAGAACTATGCATCAGAGAAAATATAAACAGAGCTTTATCAAATAAGAACATTTACATTCTATCTGACAGCAATCAACGCCTGCGAAATCAACTCTAAACTTGTTTGGGATTGCCTCCAATTACTCATAGCATTGGCTACCACAAACAGAGTCCATTTCATTTGGATACCGGGCCATAGCGGATATGAAGGTAAATAAAAGGCAGATGAACTTTCCAGAAAAGTTTCTGCATCAACTTTTATGATGCCATTCTGCAGCCTCCCAACAAGCACAGCTAAAGGCTGTATAAACAATTGGCTAAAAGACAGCACAAAATAACTGGACAGTAACGGAAGGTAACAGACAGGCTAAAGCTTTTATACCTATCTCCCCCCCAAAAAAGACCGAAACAACTTCTACAACTAACAAGAAGTCAGGTTCGAATCATCACAGGATCTCTAACCGGCCACTGTCGGGTTAAAAAAAACATCTCATGACTATGAGAATAGCACAAGATAACATGTGTTGAATGTGCAACGAGGACGAAGAATCAGCAGAACACATACTTTGTCACTGTAACTGCTTCATAAGAACACGTCATCGTTTTCTAGGTAAACATTACCTCGAGGCGGAAGATGTAACCACCAGGTCACCCAAAGACATCGCCGGATTCATCACGCATTCCGGCATCATGGAGGAGCTCTAAAGAAGAGGATAACACAATAGGTCCACTTGAGGCCGCAGTGATAAGGGACTATGGACCACCTCAATTTGTAATCTAATCTAATCTACACATGAGAAGTAAAAGGTCGGTGACGACTTTTACTATTAAATCCTTAATCCTTTGTGCAACTTTCAATTTAAATTTACATTGATCTTGATGGATATCTGAAGATCCTTAAAACAATACCGATTCTTTTAAACCCGGTTATTTGCATTATGAACTTTGCGTTTTCTAAAATTAACTTCATAATCCTTTGATGTTCAAAGTTAGGCTCAAAAATTAGTATACAAAACATTTTTTATAAGATTAAATTCAAACTACCCGTCTTTAAGTAAGCAAGAACATCCTTCGCATTGAATTTTCAAACTTTAAGTACCTTTAATAGTTCTGTAGTTCGCGACTGATTCGTATTACACAAATGAGTGGTATCCTAGGCACAGATAAAGAATATACAGATGCCGCATCCAGAACAACATCGTTTTTAAAAATAAAATAACGGATATTTTGAAAATTTTTCTTATTTTTGAATTTTTGCATTTAACAACATTTTCCTTTATACCGTTGGTTTGGCATCACCACCAACCCATTTGTGTATTGACTTACACAACCATTGTGACTTAACCCATGCACTGTCGTATAACAAATTGCTCAGTTTCGAACAGTTTGCAATTGTCAAAATAAAAATATTTGTGTATGCCAAAAAGTATTCGTGAATTTTGACAAAAGTGCTGCAAGGGGAAAAATCCATTCGTGAAAAAAAAAAATTAAATAAACAATTTTATTGAAAACAAATCCACTGATTAATCCCTTAATCTTTTAAGAAATGTTCAATGCAGGCACAAGCCTTTTAATTGCCTAATTCGTCCTTGAAGCAATACAATAGAAGCGGGTGCACTATGAATCTGAATGTGTTTATGGCCTATCTGGCTGTGTGCGCTCTTTGCCTTCAGATTCCAATAACAAATTCTAGGACTTCTACCCTTTGGAAGTTAAATACCGACGATGGGAAGATTACTGGCCGTATTGAGGAGGACAAGGTAATATTAACGAATTTCGATTTTGCATCAGATGAGTTGAAAGATTGTTATTCCGCAGGACATGATTCTTCTTAGTCCGGCTATAAATGAAAAATATAAGAACGATGATGTGTTTAACATAATCACCTCTACGGTTGCGTACGGGTCTACATGGAGTAAGCAGTCAATAGAGAGGTCTTGCGACATCCCATGTGAAGGGTTAGTTGATTTTATAAGCCAACAATTTTCAAAAATAAATTTCGTCTGATTTTTCAGCGGTGAAAAGAGAAGTGGGATAAACTCACCCCCCACAGCGTCTGCTGTGACGGTCAGCAAGACGGCTTTAAAAAAAGCGAACCGTGAAACGGACGAAATGCTAGACTGTGGGAAACCTGTTAATTTTACTTATTATGATTATTTAATCGGCGTGGCGCAAAGATTTAATCATCCGTTGATACCAGAGCCTGATGTGAGTATTTTTCTATGAAAGAGTAGTTAACCCTTCGAGTAATACTAATCTGCTATGTCTACGTAGTTTATCTTGTTTTTATTGAGTGACCCACGTGATGAACGTAGTTAGCCGCAATTTAAGTAAAATAGCTACGGATTGATAGGTTGACATAAATTTTCTTTTCACAAAGAGACAGACGGAACAAATTTACGTATCAGTTTGTTCATTTATTTTCACAAATACGAAACAAATCACTTATCAATTTATCCGTCAATGCGACTCAAACGCAGCGTTTAATAATACATAATTGCTTCCATATCAACATTGTAGCCTCGTTAAAATTAACCTCGAAAAATAATAGAGCACTGCAGACGATGTTTATATAATAGTAAGTGTTTGTCTTCCGCAACGTTACGGTACTTTGAACAAATTGGAACTTCTCGGAACGTATGTAGTTGATGGTATCCTCATAGTCCTTGGTTAAATTGCGATCGTCTCGGACACAGCCGGAATGTACCAGAACAAAGTTGTGAGAATAACCTACCTGGAGGAGACCAGACAAGCACTGCGATCTAAGACAAAAAATCGTTTGTGCTTACAATTAGGAACTATCGCTGTCATGAATCTGAGTAGGTAGAGATGAATCCCCTGCCGAAGTGTTTTGCCTGCTTCAAGCTATGGCGGGACATTCACACAAGATATGCTCCGCGGTTTCTAGACATTCCAAGCAGAAACGGCACCTATCCATAGGACTTATGCCAAGCTTGTTGAAATGATAGCTTAGTGAGCAATGTATAGTTAGGAGTTTCGTCAGAAGCTTAGCATTACTCTTGCTTAGTGCGAGAATTTCTCGTCTTTTCTTATTATTTGAGGGTTTTATAAACTTGTCGAAGCCATAGCAGAATGAGCAACGTTTGAGTCAACCTAACTTCTCCTTACGAAGATTTTCATTATCACACATGTCGCGGATGGAAAGTCTTTCTGTTTCGGCAATACAAATCCCATTCATGGATAATGATTCGAAGTTTAGTTTTCGCTTGAGTAACAGACGACAGCGTTGGGTTTTGGAAGCCCATTTGTAGAACCCCATTTTATTGTGCTGTCGAGGTCGGAATTTAATGAGTTTAGCTTTCGGTTGTTTTTCTGAGGCTCGAACCTGTGTCCGCTTGCTTAGAAGTGCAACGCACTAACCACAAAGACAAGGCGACCACGCAGATTGCTTGCAAAAAATATTTATTGGCAGCAGATAGGGAAAGGTTTAAATTGCTGCTGCTTAGCAAGGCATGTAACTCGTCAGGTTTTCCCTAGCACTTGTATGCTAGTTTTTAGTCAGCTTAAGAGGGATAAAGCAATGAGTTTTTATTTTACCTGACAACAATTCCACTTAACCACGTTTCACGTTTTTAATTGAAGTTGTGAATTATTAAATTTGAGTATGTTTACTTTTTTTTTTTTAGGTTGCCTATTTATTTCTTAAAAACAAAGATGAGAAATCTCTAAAGAGTTTCGACATAAATCTATTAGAGAAACGTTTAAAACGAGCCAAAAAGGACAAGCCACGCTCTGTGCACTTATACAATCAACTTGGGAACTATTGGCGAATCAGGGGAGATGCAAGACAATCAATAGAGTGCTTCCGACGTGCATTAGCAATATTACCAACGAATGCCGAAGTTCTACTTAATTTAGCGAGAGTGTTGTACAATTTACAATATCTTGATGATGCTATACACTTAACAAGAAGGTAATGTTTAATTTCTTTTCAAAAGATTATTCAAAAATCACTTGTCATTTTAGATCTCTTGAAGTTCAACCACCAGACCGTTCAGCATGGCGTCAATATTTCACCCTTGGTGAGATTTTTAAGGCCTACGGACATTTTCAAGAATCTGTACTACATTTGCGCCACGCTCTGGAGTTGTATCCTCAGCATGAGCCAATACTCAAAGCATTGCGTGATGTTGAAAATAATCCAACTTCACCGTTGCATGTATACACAATTTTAATTATTGCGGCTTTGGTAAGAACCCCCCCCCCCCCGCCGCCAAAACGAAAGCAACTTTAATCAAAAGTAACTCCCACTTTTATTTTAACAGGTTATTGCTGTTTTTATTGTAATTATTACGTCGTCGGATAATTCAGATGCTTGCGGGCAACAATCAGAATTTGAACCGAAAATGCAACGTCACTTTAATCGAGCCATGGCAATGCGCTCCCTCAAAGGATTCTCTTCGCGAAACTTTAAGCACAGAAAATACTAAGAAAAGAGCACCAACAACAAACGAAAATTTATCGTGACTACTCTTTACACACAAACAAACAGAAAATGAACACACACATACACCGTCGGACGTTATATTAAAAATATTAGTATGCGCATAAGTTAGTTATTTTGGAGTTTCTTTTCTTTGTCACTAGAGCAACGGAAATTATGAAGAGTTGCCTCTTACTGAGATCTCTCTTTAATTTTTTTTTTCTTTTTCTTTTTTTGATTTTACTTGAGTTTTATTTTTTTTCTGAGTACTAGTCTTAATTTTACAATTATTGATTCTGCGGTAGTCTAAAGAATTTGTGATAAAAAAAAAAAAAAGTTTATTTTGTCGTTTCCCAAGAATATCATGTGTTGATTCTCACAAAAAAGAAATTGATTTCTACAAGACAAGTGTCGATCCATTTGCCATAAATGATTTGATCTAAAATGTACTTATTTTCGGTGATTAGTATAAGTTGTTGTATCGAACAAATTTACAAAAAAAAAAAAACTCGCCATACTTATCTTTTAGTTATGATTTCACCTAAATGATGCGATTGAATTACACCAAAGAATTGTAACCCCGCTATCGTTTGTTTTCTTAGTTATAAAAAGAAAAGAAAATTATTAATTTTAGGTTGGACAACAATTTAACATTTATAAGTATAAGAAATGCTAAATGAATTAAACCTCGCCTTAGTTTTAAAACTTGGGAAATGTATTTTGTTTTCGATTTATTTTTATTTTTTACAAATAAAAAAAAAATGTTGTTTATTTTTTTTTTTCTTCTTTTTTTGTTGAAGGTTGTTACAAATTATGAAAGCGGTATAGTTTTAAGTTTTGTTTTAGCCTTAAGTTTTGATTAACTTCGAGAGTTTATGGTTTAATTTTTTTTTTTTATATAAGAGCGTGGGCATACTGTTTTGAGCTGAAATAAACAAGAAGAAATATTATTAATTCTTTATAATTCTTAATTATAGAATTTTATGTAATTTATTGAAGAAAATCTTTAAAAGAAGCAAAGAAATAAAACGAAACAATGAGCATTCAATTGTATTGGTGTTTTGAATTGTGTGGAGCATGGTTTTCTTGCCTGAGAATCCACACAGCAAGCTGATTGTCTTCAAAATGGTCAAACGAGTTATGCATCCAACATTTTTGATGATGTACACATAGTTATATAAGTGATGCTACTGTTCGAGATGAACCTGGACCCCTTCTCTATATTGCGATGCTATGATTCGCTTCGTTCGAAAGCGGAAATGAGCAATTAAGGCGCAATTCATAAAATCCATACAAAATGTCCGCTTTCAAACGATCCGAACTTTAGAATCGCAATACAGAGTAGTGGCCCTGGTCCTCTCCAGTTAGCCCGGTTGTTAATTGCGCACTCCAAGTTGGTTGAGCTTCCCTTCCACTTATGCACGCCACCTTTGGCAAGTCCTTCCTATCCTTTATTGTCCCTCTGTGTTGGATTCGAAGACTGCGGGCCGGAGCGTTGATGTCCAATCGCTTTGTTTCTTGGCCATCTTAAACATCCAATGCGAAGTTTTTTGACTATGTCGATGCATGGTTGGTCATTGAATCTTCTCTTCTTAAGCCCGCCGAAGCAAACGGATTAAATATCTTTTAGAAAATGTTCGCTCGAAACGACACAGGACAACTTCATCCATTTTTGACAATGTGCATAGAGCAGGTCTAGGATGATAAAGCTCATCTCTTTAGTCACAAGGAAAAACAACATAAGTCGACTTGTGTTGTGTGTGACTTATGCTGTTTTTCCTTGTGGCCACAGATATATAGTCACTTTAGTTGTTCGAAAAAGGACTTGGCTATCTAATTCCCTTCTTAACCCAAAGAAACAACGATTGGCAAGATTTATACTTCTTTTGATCTTAGCACTTGTGTTATTGTCCGAGTTTATAGCGGAGTCTAGGTAGGTAGGTAGAAGTGGTTGAAACTGGTACGCCTTCCAGACACAAAAGTACCGCGGATGCCCCGTTTTGGTACCACAACTCACGTGACTTGGATGTTAATGGGCGTAGCTGAGAGTGTAGTTTTCAGATCCATCCTGTGGAATTAAGTCTAGGGAGACAAGGTCTTTAACTACATCAAAGTAATATCTGTTGAGGGTGACGTTCTGTCCCAGACGTCGGTGTTGGGTGTCATATACTTTGTTTTGCCCTCATTGACCGTTGAACCCATTTTGGCCGCTTCCGTTTAAATACGAACGCTCGACTGACTGACAGATAAATTTTCGATATAAAGAACTGTGCCTCAAGTGTTGGCGTGTGAGTTTTGAACAATTCTTTTAAGTACGATTTCAAAGAAATCGCATGATTCCAAACGGATCTAGACAAGGCGACGCCCTGGTCTCGTGTCTCGGTGAGGTTTTAAAGGAACAGCGTGCATTCTCCCTCGTCATCTTGCTCAATCGGACGAGTTTGGCAGGGATGTCAAAATCAGACATTTTTCTATATAGCTTGTCTCTATAGGAGCTATCATACGCGGCCTTGAAGTCATTAAAGAGATGGTAGGTATCGATTTTGAAATTGTTTGTCTTTAAATTCAAACCTCCCAGCTTAAAAACGCAAAAGAAGACCAAACATGTTTTTCAGAGTGATAAAGAGATTGGTTGAATACTGCGACGAAATCAACCTCTTCCACATTCTGTATACACTGAGCTAGCTCCGAAGTGTAAAATGTGCAACAAAACGATTAGGCTTGGACCAATCTAAATGCAAAAATCAAAAAAAAATTACACAAATTTTTACTTTTACTTTCTCTAAAAAATATTATAACTTTATTTAGTTTGTTTTCCTTTTCTTTATAATTACAATATGTATTAGTTACATGTATTTCAAAAAAAAAAAAAAAATGTTTAAACAAGCATTCAATGTCAAAATTGAACAGCGCAAAAAATATGAAGAATCTTCTCCGCAACTGTTAAGAGCAAGTTTTTATTTTTATTTTCTCCTAAAAATTAGTTTATTTTATGGAAACTGAGCGCGCTTATAAGTTATATAGGAGGATAAAATGAAACAGTGAAAATAAAATAGGTGCTGCTCGGGTTTATTATTTATATTTTGTCTTGTCATTTAACACTTAAATTGAGAAACAAAAGGCAAATGTGTGTGTTTTCTAAGAACATATTCTGAGTTTTTTTCATTTGTTTGATCAATCATACATTTTAAGTTTAAATTAAGCCGAGTCGTGGATATTCAAACGGAAGATGTCGTGCGCACAGAAAAATGTTCCTGCTAGTGGCTTTAGGACAAACACTTGTGAGAACGCATGTGGTGGATCGTCATCACACTGAAAAAGAAAATCATAATTAGTTAAGGTATTAATTGCTTCGTGTTAGATAGAGGAGAAGCAAACAATAATTGTCATGCAAGAATAAAGTAAAGGGGATTATTACAACTCAAAAGTTAAAGATTAAAAAATAGAAAAACGTATAGTGGTTTAATTTGAAATAAAAAATGTGAGTGTAGAATTGTTTAGAGACATATTGATCTTACATGACTGCTGTTACTAAAAACAATTGTCATGAGCTTTAAAAAAAAAAATCAACTGGGTACCCAAAGACCAGAGTAAATTAAACTTACATTTGATGTCCCCCTACTAGGCTAAGCGTTATAGTTATAGTTTTTGTTTATCCGATGTCCTTAGGCGTCGTCGTTAGAGTGGGAGCAGACATCTTTTCGAAGGATTTAGATTTAGCTTGCCATATCAGTATATCAAACCGATGTTGGCACACAGTCAGTTGTGGCATAGAAATAATCTTAATTGAAAGAATCAGACACTGGTTTGAGTTAGAAGATATGACGTCAGCCTCTGAGTACCTGGGTCCTGAACCACTCGCTTCATTATGTAGAGGAATGGTGAAGGACCTGATCGACATAAGAAAGTGCAGACAGCCATTGTCTACTGGCTGCACCAAGAGTGTAGTTCTAAGCATTACACAAGAATTCTCAAATGGGTGATAATGTTGTTCAGAGGACACGGAAAATTCAGGTACAATCTGAAGAATATTGATCTTCTAGAAGATGATACCTGCAGGCTGTGTGTAATAAGAATGTCTTGACTGTACATATAATGTGGGCGTCTAGCATAATCATGATATATCGGCTGCCAATCAATTCAAACTCTACAGATTAGCCAACTAAAGTGGCATATGTCTCCTTAACACCGCTTACATCCTATCTGATGTATTGTGAGTGAAAAAGCACCTTAACCTTTTTTGTTATCCACTATCGACTAAATATTCACGCTGCGGCAGATCTTGGAGAAAACCCAGAAACTTAGAATCTATACCCACCACCTTTTTTATCGCTTGTAAGGCCGTGTACGACAGCATTTATAGAGACGAGCTTTACAAAGCAACGTCTAGTGCAGAACGACGATGGAGAATCTTTAACAACGTTTTTGAGAGAATCATGCAGAACTCAAATGCCAACATCAGAGGCACAATCATTTAAAAGTTCGTGCATATTACTCGCCTACGCCGACGAAATTTACATAATCTAACGAACGTGATTAAAGAAAATAAATGAAATTATGTCAGTAGAGGGTTTGTGAGTATTCAGATGGATGATTTTAGCTGTCAACAAAAATGGAAACCCAACACTGAAGTATCGGACAAAATGTCCAAACGCTCCGCTATTAACTCAGATTACGATGCCAATGCTGAGATTAAATACAGAATGACTCTTCCCAATCGCTGTTTCTCTGGCCTAAAAAGAGACAATTAAGCAGCAAGGTTATCTCTAAAACAATAAAGCAAACCTGTATAAGGCCCAAGAATAAATGAGATTGCCGTCGATTACTTTAAGAGAAATATCCTCTGACGGATCTACGGTCCCATCTGCATAGACGGTGAATGAAGGAGGTACAACAACGATGAACGGTCAGCGACATCGACCTTGTCGGGGGAGTTAAGCGCTCGTCACGGGGTAGACCACTACTCAGGTGCCGCACGCAGTTCAAAAGTGACCTCAATCAACTTGGTGCAAGAAACTTGTGACAGCTATCTGAATATCGCGCTGGCTGGAAAAGCTTGTCGATTGAGGCCTGACTCCAACCCGGACTGAACCCATCATAAGCAAGTTAGAATTTCGATATTTACCTCGTTGTTTTTTAAAGACTTTATCAGAGTTACAATCAAGTTTTAAGCCGTGCGACACACATGGATAAAAAGAACTAACTATCGAACTAGTAAAATAAATCACGCGGCAGTTTGTATTCCAAAAATAAAAAATAAAATCTTAACGATTATCGATAATCGTATGGATTAGTTTTACCTCACCTTTCCAAAGCATTAATTAACCCCCCTGCTTGTCTAATACTTGCATGTTTCTGTTAATGAAATGATATTTACAATGCGTTTTGGTAAAAAAAAAAGAAAAGAAAAAAAAGTGCATAGCAGGATTGGTCTTCCTTAATTAGCAGCTTAATGTGGATTGACTGTTAGGTGTACAGCTTTAGTGTTTAGTTAGAAGAAGTTATAAATTAGTGTTTTTTTAAGGAAATACCAAAAACAAACGAAAAACAGAAACAAAAAAGTATTTCACTACAACCTATTTACGTACGAATTGAAATCTCTCTCTCTCTCTCTCGGTCACCGCTAAATTATTACAATTGCATTTTATCGATAATTAGGTATAGCTTTAACTAAGTCTTTTTGGCAAATTGCTTAGATCAGGCTACAGATCATGAAGAGCCAACCGGAAGACATCGTGTTGCACAAAGAAACTAGTTGCAATCGGCTTCAGTACAAATGTTTGTATATACGCATGTGGCTGATCGTCATCTGTCTGTTGACAATGAAGACCAGCACCAAACAGCCGCAATAGTTAAATAAACAAACGAAAAAAAAAAAAAACAAGAATCACAAATTAAGTACAACAATGCTTGAAATAATATCCCATAAAATTTTTTCGATAATTCAAATGCTACATCGCTTGCACTTACTTGCAATCTTCCTAGGACATTAATTAGAACACCACCATCGAACATGGGTTGTGAGTCCACTGCAGTCAGTACTCTTTTGATCTTTTGAAATGTTAAACTCTGCAAAACGAAACAAGAAAACAATTTACTTTGGGTGATATAATTCCAAGTGATATGTCATATTCAACTGCTTACTGATAGTTTTTCCATAATTTTTGGTGCTCCTTGTATTTGCTGACCCTCGAAGGTCATAAAGGAATCTGTAGCCTGAAAAAGAGAAAGAGAATTAGCCAATTTAAACTGTGTGCACTTTGTAAAGTAGTTATTTGAGAATGATAAAGACAAACAAAAACCACTTATTGTAAGGCGTTTGCTGATTGAAAGTAAGGTGTACATAGCAACAGTAGCCCAAACAACATTTCAAATCAATTTAGCAATAAACGAAAACTATAACGAACTCTATTGGAACTTCGACATAGCATCATCCTTTCTAGAACAATCTTCACTTTCACCACAACCCATGAAACGATATCGGACTACACATTCAATGATTACCATCCAACATGAATAATAGTTCACAAAAAGACATGTATTCTTTCTCAGAATTAGGTAAATGATTTTCCCCCCATTTAAGGTTATGGGTTTATGGCTTTAAGCTAAAAATAGTCCACCATGGATTGTTGTATCCAATAGATTTTTTCTAGAAACTGGACAAAAAACAAAAATTATTCTGCATACACTTACGCTGTAAAAGTTCACAACATTTGCTCGTTGTAGGGGATCATCGAACATTGCGTAGTACTGTTGGACGAATCCTTTTCCAATATCCTCGTACTGTGGATTGAGTGCCATTGCTATGTGAGTGGTTCAGGTATTCAAGTGTAGTGCAAACAATTTGCAATTTAAATTATAATTGAAAAGATGATAATTTGCCGCGATTTCAATATGAAATTGCTTTGCAAAAAATCTTCCTTTTGGCTGAAGATTGAGATTTGAGTTAACAAAAAAAAAAATCGCAACACACCAACAGCGGACAGATGGCTCGGACACCGATGCTGATTCACATTTCGCGTTTTTTTTTTTTTTTCTTTTTACAGCGGAATGTCAGTTTTGTCACTCAGTATTTTATATTTGTTGATTGGCTGCAATGCTGCAGAATAAACGTGTTCGTGGAGTATAAAAGAGTGCATCCAGAAGAGCAAATAAATTTAAATGAATTGGATGGGATTCACTCCTTTTTAGATTTATTATCAAGTTTTATCTTTTTAGGTCTAATGAGTTACCAAGATTTAATAAAATCGATAATAAATCCATATCTAGGCATTTTAGGAACGAGCTTCCACAAAGTTCAATACTGTTTCAATCCAGCGCACCGATTTTGTATTTTTTTTATAATTCACTAGTGCTTAAGGGGTTATGAATACCCTTATCATGCTATTTACACAGCGCGAGTGTTGGTGTAGTGTCTTTTGCCCCGTCAGAAATGCACTGCGACTTAAAAGATATTTTGTGTCGAGCAAAGTGTCGAAGTCATGGAAGAACCTTTGCCTGCTTCGCATTAGATGTGCCTCGCAGTTTCTTGATCTTCCAAGCAGAGACGGTATAAGTCCCCAAGTTATTGTGATTGTAGTTGGGAAGGCAATGTCCGATGAAGAAGACCGTTAGTAGCTTAACATTACGCTTGCTTAGAGTGCAAATTCTTGACTCTTATTATTTGAGGTGTTAATTGACTTTCCAGTTTGTCGAAGTTGAGTTGAGAGCTTCTCCTGGTGATTCCGTGAGTTGAGCTCCAACTGGTGGATAACCCACAACAGGAAAGTGTGACTATAAATGCTGATCGCGGTCTTTGTTTTGTGAGCTCATCGACAATCTCGATGCCCTCAATACTTTTGTGTCCGGAAATCAAATAGATGGAAAACTGGCTGCTTAAGGGTGTTTCGGCAGCTCTAGGCAAGGTTGGAATCTAAAAGATAAGCGCTGTCTGACTGTCGGAAAATATGGCAACCTGTTTTCTCCAAAGGCCACGTCTAATGCGTTTTGTGGCGCCGGGCTTGATTGCATACAAATATACCTCTACCTGAAAAAGAGAAGTGCATGAGTCAAGAGGAAGTACCAGCTTGAACCTTGGGCTGTAGATACCCGTGCAAGCTCCGTTTGCGGTTTTAGAATCGATGGGACGACCGTAGCTCCATTTAGTGAGTTTGAAGATGAAAAAGTTAAAAGGCTTGTGAAGTTATCCCAAAAGTTTCTTTCTTTGATGGTCATAGTCATCAAAGTTATATGCCTATTGACCTACTTACAATTGAGTCACAAAGATTCCAAATCTGGAAAAGCAGAATAAAAAAAATACACTCTACCGGCTTGAACTATTTGGAACATCTGGTGTTCCAAAAATGTATGTCGACCTCATCAAGATGTGTTCCAATAGACTGATTAATAAATCCTGAGTGCCTGAGCTGCTTAAAATTTCTCCATTACAAAAAAAGAAAAAGAAATGTTTTGTCCATCAATTTATTTTTTTACTGCAATTAGGGATATACAATAGAATACCTAACAAAACGTGATAATGTGAAACCAATCTCTAAGTCGTTTACACTTTATAGTTTATAGTCCAGTTCATACCGCTCATATTGGTTCTTGGGATCATTCGATATGCGTGGGTATCCGGCAATCAGGGCATCCTGCCCACCAATGTACAACGAGTTGTAAATCTTCCAATAAACATCACGAACTTTCCGTGCTGGATGGAAGAGACCTTGTAGAGTGTATTGCAAAATTTTAATGGGTCCTAACGAGACTCTTAAACCTTCAACTGCATCCATGAAAGCCTGAACCAAATGCGGGGAAGTTTCAAATATATTAGGCCACACGTAGTTTAGAAGATGAATTAGGGCGTCCTCACATCCAAAGCCGTAGACGCCAAGAGCCATATGTTTGATTGCTGCACATGCCGTTTGTCTGTGCACAAGATCTCGGTCCATTAAAGCGTCCTCCAAAAGGGGACATACTGCGTATATGTAATCTTTGCCCATCTCGCCAATATACTCGAAGAGAAAGGAGAGTGACTTCAGCACACCATTTTGTACATTCAACTCTGGAACACGGTATTCATTCATGAGTGCAGGAAGTACGGTAAATGGGCGACAAGTTTCAGCCACAATAGCAATCGCAACTGTTGTGCACACACGATTCTGACGCTCCTGGACCTTCAAATTGTTAAGCAAGGTGGCGAGGACATCATGAGGACCAATCGCTTTGGCAATATAACCAAATGTGTTGACTGTAGCACGGCGAATTGCCTTCTTATGAGCTTTCAGCAGTTCAAGCAGCTCAAAGCAGATACGCATCCACTCACGGGCCGACACGTACTCCGGACCACGATCAGCGATACGTCCGACCAAATCAATACAATTCTCCTGCACCTTCTCATGCCGATTCTTTAAGATGGGTGTGAGTCTGGGCAACAAATCTTTGATGGGAGGTGTCATTTTTGTCATTCCAATGACATTCACAATGGCCTTAAGAGCGCCAAGAATCGAGCCCAACACCTCTGGGTACTCTTCACCAAGGTACTCGTAGAGCACAACTCCTAAATGACCCATGAGTTTCTCTTCCTGACAAGTTTTCATCACCACAGCAATTCTAGAAATCAAGTCTGCAGCTTGTTGACGTACTTTGGCGGATTTATTGTTCAGACGCCACAGAATAGTACCACATATCTGTGGCAAATAAGGCTTTACTCTCTTGCCCAACTGGTTTACGATGGTTCCAAATCCATTTAACATTACCACATCCTCGGTGGTCTGTTCTTGGAATGCGTACAGGATACCATCAATGAGTTGTTCTTCTAGACGGGAATCAATGTCAGCCGCTCCCAAATTACCCATGATCTTCTCGATCGTCTCCATTACCATCTTCCTGTATTGTTCGTTCTCATCTTTCAAGTCATCAACCACTCGATTGATGATTTCAGAGGCACCGACCTTATTTGCAATCTCAACTGTGGTATCAACCAATTGACGATAGTTACGGCGATCAAGCGCCATCCTGTGGTTCCAAAAGAACTTGAAAAAGTGCGGTAAGATCTCCTCTTTGATGTACTGAGCTTCAACACCATCAGTAGCGCAACATTGCTTTACGACCTTAAGCACAATCTTCTTCATCTCCTCATCGGGCGACTGGAACTCACGAATCAGGATCAACATTACTTCTCGGGTGTAGTAGTTAGCGTACTCAGCGTCCATCAGCGGGATTAGGTAACCAATAGCCTTAAGAAACGCGGCCAACCCCTTTCCTCTGTGTGTACGTATACCCTTCCACAATGGTTTGAGAACCGAATCGAAGGATTCGATACCGTATGGTGTAGCGGCTTCAGCCAGCGCAGCGATAGCCAAGGCGGTAATGGTGCGCACCTTTTGCTGTTCATCCACCAGCCCATGTTCAATGATTTCCACCAACGCCTTCAGATGCGGCAAAATGGCGCAGCCCATGAGAATGGCAATCTGCTGTACAATTTTTATACCTGTGTGACGCGCCTGCCATGATTTCTTACTCTTGCAGACAGCTTTCAAGAAAGGGAGCAACGAGGGAATACCCAAAGCAGACGCTACAACAGCAAACGCACGCGCCGTAGTATTACGGACGTATTCATCTATATTGTCAATATCAGGACGCATTGTAGAGATCATGGTTGCCAAACCTGCTGCCTTGGCCAAGTTAGAGATAATCTCTCGACCCTCAACACGTGCATAGTAATCTTCATCGATGAGCAGGGGTTCTATGACGACAAGAATTTTGTGCACATATGGGCGCACTAAATCATCCAACTTATACAGAACTCTGTCAATAACCTTCACCAACAAATGACGCTCTTGATCTTCCAAGGTAGGGCTCATGAGCAGCGGCAGGATCTGATTGAATAGCGGTCCCGCGCCGAACTCCCTTGCCTTGTCTGTGATTTGACGTAGTGCTGATTTACGCATCGGTGGAGTTCCATTCTTGATTGTTAGCAAAAGCTTCATAATCTTTCGCTCCTTTAACTCCTCTGGGCTCAGAGCATCCTCGTCGACGTCCACCAGCAATTTGTCGAAGTATTGCGCATCTTCGGGTTTCATAAATGGCAGATTCTGGCCCTTTGGTTGATTGTCCATAAATTTTGCATTCTTATCTTCGACTTGGATGAAGAATCCGGCCGGAGTTCCAGCGATTGGCGTTGGTGTTGCCATAAGTTTTCTTCCTGGAGTCCGAAGCGGAATATAACCGGCTGGTGGTGGCAGAATCTTATAGCCTGGTGGGAACATCGAATCGAGTTCTTCATCGGTGAAGGGACGATTCCTCTCATCGATCTCCTTCTCCCAGCGGTATGCTTGTAGTTGTTCTGGGGTCATCGCAGCAAGTGCTCCGGGCGTTGGTGTAGCCATAGCCATGGCTTTTACTCCTATAGGGGTTGACCCACCTGGGGTAAGCATTGGAGTGGCATGACCTGGTGTAGCGTGTGGTGTCATACTTGGAGTCATATTCGGTGTCATCGCAGACGGAGTCATTGAAGGGGTGGCATTTGAAGGAGTTTCATCCCAACGACTGCGACGTTTCGATGCACCCGGTGTAGATTCAATGACAACATTATCACTTGGACCCCTATCGGGTTTTGGGGTTTCTGCCCATCCACTGTGACCCGGTGTTTCACGTTCCGTCTTTGGAGTTTCATCCCAGCGATTACGTCTTGCAGATTTTTCATGACCCGGCGTCTCATGCCCTGGCGTCATTGGATGGGCCGGAGTTGCATCCCACATTCGTGTACCTAAACCAGGTGTGGCTCCAGGGGTCTCACTACCTAAAAAGGAAGAAAAGATAACTTAAAAAATGAGCCAGGAAGGTATTGCTTTTGAAAATACCTTTGTGACCAGGTGTTTCATCCCATCGATGATCTGCTGGGGTTTTCTGTTTAAAAAAGAAACGAATTAACAAATGTAAAAAGCATAGAGTAAATGGAAAGACTAACGGCATGCATGTCACAGAAACATGGAATATTTGACAGCAGATAAAGAGACACAATAAGATATTGGAGCTACACATGAGGTGCCAGAATAATTTCTAGCTTACAAATACAAATATTTGACGCGACAGCTTCAGCTAGGGTCTAGCTTCTCGCGCAACCATTCATGTTGCGCGTGTTACATTTATTACACGTATGACAGGGACTTATAAATTTAATTGCTGACCCCGAATGACGAATTGAGAATGTCTTTCATGACAAATACTTTCGAAGGTTTGTTATTGGCCCATTGTCCCACTTGGGGTCGCAGTGATAAGATGACTTTACCTCAGGGTTGTGCGTTTGTGGAAATGAACCAACAGAAGCAATTTGCTAAGAATTGAGCTGATATCGCTTATTTTTGTGCGCGGTTGCATTTCTGACATTTGAATTGAGCAGTTTCAGAGATATACACTTTTCTAATGAAATACTTACATCTTCCCAAGTGGGTGTAGCTGCACTGTTAGGAGTGGCTGCAACTTTAGCCGGCACGAAACTATCGCTCACTGTTTGATCCCAGCGTCCACGTTTTCTTTGTTCCTGTTGTTTCGTTGCATCACCGTTGACCGCCTTCAATGTGCCATCTTTGGATTTTTCGATAATTTTCTTTCGAAGCTGTAAGCATACACGAACATAAGTCAACCGATAGCGGCGCTTCTAGTTTTAAAAAATCTCACCTCATTCTCCTCGCCCTTAAGCAACTGCTCGCGCATAATATCCGTATACGTCCTCGACCCAACATCTGGAGTCTTGCCACCTGCAACACAAGAAAACCCGAACAAAGGGCATTGCTGCGTTTACTCAAATTACAATTACACTTCCAATACAAGTCGATCTGTGTTTTTTTTTTTAAATCGAATTATAAAAGAATATATTACTTTAGATATAAGCAGAGCTCAATTCCAAGGACATGCACATAGGGTGCAGGCTGCTGACTAGTGACTACTTTTGCTATGGCTCTGCTGATATCCTAAAGTAATATGTGAATAAAAATATGAAACTTGACCCCGTCTGCGCAGCAGGGACGGGTAACAAGTGGGATTTATAAAAATTTCATATTTTTATTGTTTTATACGTACGTGTTCAAAGGAGACTCCCAAACATTTAGATATACTTTTCTTTTAACTTCGTTAACAAAGCCTGAAATAATGCTTTTGCGATTAATATTTTGTTCAACATTAGCAATCATTCTTAACATTCATACTGAAAAGGGGGAAAACGCGAAAGGAGTGGGATTTTGGCAGTATATTTCGAATTGTGGGGAAATGTTGAAAGAATTTCGAGACGTTTTCCCCCTTTGTTGTGCCCAGAGAGAGAGAGAGATAGCGGCTCTCCACTTCGTGCCTGAATATGTCAACCTTGCAGGTATATTGGAATATTTTTTTTTTTTTTTATTTCATTTTTTTTTATCCACATTTGGCTGTGGATGCGCATCCTTGATATTTTATTTCGTTGACCTGTTTGCAAAACGTTTGTGAATATTAATAAACTTCGTCTTTTGCTTCGGAATCATGCATACGTTTCTCATTCGCTCAAATCATCTCTCACACAGTTTTTTTTTATTTTATTTTTACTTTTGTTTTAATACTTGGAACTCGGTAGTATATGACAGATGATAAATGGTAAATAAAATTTTGAATTTGAAAAAAGGTTAATTAATCAAAGCGATTAAGAGAAACTAGGCGTCAAATGCATCGATAGAATTTTGACATCATTGGGAAAGCGAAAAACGCTTTATAGAATGCAAAAAGGATCCTTTGACTTACACAAGTGCCTGAAGCTTAAATTTCAAGTAAAAAGAAGACACATTATGCTCTCGGAGGTTTGTCATTGAGAAGTGATGTCGTGAAGAACTTTTGGTTGTTGTTCTGAGGCTTGAACCTGTATTAGCTCGGTAAGGAGTCCAACGTACTGATCATGCTGACAATAATGGGAACAATCGCCAATTTAAATAAAGATGGTTGAGTGTTTGTTACCGATGCAGCGAATGTCGTATTAGTATTTTTAGTACTGAAACTTCTTTAGCCCTGTTCGTCCCTTTGGTTGAAGATCTGTTCTCAAGGTGGCTCAAAACACTGGCATCAAACAAAGTCTTTGCCCACAACATAGCTACTCCTGTCTTGACTAGTTGACTGTTTCAAGTCGGTCGGTACAGTGCGTTTATTATTCATATAATATCTCACTACTAGAGAATACAGAATGTCTTTTTGGCCAGTAAATAAGATATAATGAGGTACGCTATGGGCACTACTGAGCGTAATATATTTGTCATCTAACTGGAAGTTATGTCTATGCCGACGTTGTGGGTTAAGTGCAAGCACTTTCGCGTCAATTCATTCAAAAAAGCAAGTGATTTCCAATTTACTCTGTCTTCCTTATTCCAAGTATTTAAAAAGTTATTCAAAGTACACATAAATGAAATTGTATCTAAACACAGAACCTTAAGAACTATATATGAAAGAAAATGTAAAATTTTTAAAGTACACACCATCAGCGAAGGGATCTGCTCGCTCCGGTGAAATCAAAATCCTTCGTCGCTTCTGACGATATTCATCCTCTCGATCAGCAATGGTGGGTCGACGACGATCGGCCATCGGATCGAAATCTTCTTTGCCCTTTTGGAAAGTTAACATAATTAGTTAGGTTTCTCAATGTTATGGTTAATTTTTTGAACTTACTTGGACAACATCCTTAAGTACTGACTTTGGCGCAGTGTATGTTGTTCTCTTTTGCGGTACTGGGAATCCATCGTCTTCATCCTCTTCCGCTTCATCATTTGCGGCTATCGACGTATTATAACCTTCATAGCGCCCTTTTCCAACTTTTCCGCTGTCATCATACAGTTCCGTGTCAAAGAAGCCACCACTATCCAACAACGCTACTCCCTCATCAGTTGATAATTGGATTTCTTTCTTTTTGGTTTGTAAATCTTTTATTTGTGCTTCGATATCTAAATTAGTCGAGAAACAAAAAAAAAAAACAATTTATTAGAAAAAAAAAATAAAAATTAATTGTTTGCAAGTGTGATTTCATAATTCCAATATGGCCGTCCGCCGTCAATCGTTTTCTGCACAAAGTTGTAATTGCATTTTACAAGTTTAATTTTAATCACCGACGGATGTTTTACATATTTTAATAAAGAGGATTTCTTGCAGTTTAATTTGATATAAAGTTAAAGTGAAACATTTTTTTATTACCTTCGTGAGTACGAGGAATATTGTCCATTGTTATTTTGTAAACTTTTTTTTCACGAACTTCGAAACGCAATGAGTTTCTTTGACAGCTGACTCGCGTTGCCAATACAATTGGATAAAACCACCTTAGGATGTAGACTATGATTACATTCGGACTTTATGGCTGCGCTCCAATTGTTTATTTCTTAATTTTTAACAATTTTTTAATAGGTTGTGAAAAATAAATATGTTGTTGTTAAGTGGAAATTGAAGAAAAACTGAAATTTTCTGTGAATATACCTCGAAAATGACTAGAATTTAGGGGCCCTTCCGGAAACTTTAATTGGTAATAACTTTGTCAATAATAGTTTCCTCACCAAATGACGATTATTTTCGTGTTTAGGAGGTCATTTTACATAAGAAAAGAAAACTTTTATTGTTTTGCGGGTCAAACTATTGAAAAGCAGAGCCCAACTCTTTATTTAATATCTTACAAAGCTATTCTCTTGGTCTTTCAAAGCTTAAATGCATCTTATAACTTTAAAAAACAACTCAGTATGGCAGTATATTTTTGATTTTACCGGTACTTTCAATTGCTAGGCTTGAGACAAAAGGCAAAATTGTGGAGCATGCCAAAATGAATTCTGTCTGTACAAACAGAATTCCATTCCCTCGATTGGTTCGTGTAAATACTAAAGACAGCACCCATTTAGTCGTACCAACCATAACTAAGAAAAAAATTAACCTAAAACAAACGCCATCTCTTTCTATTCCACTGTATTAAAACTGACGTTTGAGTCATTGTTACAAATTTACAAGGAAATTTCGCATCAGACTTTTTCTTCCAAAGGAAAAAAGAAAAAAGGAAAAACCTTAATATTCAAAAAAACCAGTTAGTTAAAACATATTCACAACAAAATGGCAAAGAAAACCTACGATTTACTCTTCAAATTACTTTTAATTGGTGACTCTGGTGTTGGAAAGACCTGCATTCTGTTTCGTTTTTCGGACGATGCATTTACATCGACATTCATCTCAACAATAGGTAAGGATCAAAGGACTTTTGGGGGTGGTACATGTATGGGCGTAGCGCCCACTCCAAAGACACTCACCTCCTTTATTGTGGGGTGATTCAAAAAAAAAAAAAAAAAAGAAATTAAACTCTGTCGCAGTTAGTAGTCGATGTTCTCGAACACTATGGACGGGGGGGATGTTACCCTTCGAGCAGACTGGTTTCAATGTTTTCCCTATTTAGTTTCAGTTGGTCGCGGTTTAACGCATTTTTTCCCCTATTCTACTGCGTCGCGATTCGATTGCAATTGTAGATCAATTAGAAATGAATGGACATCTTTGTCTATCAACGACAAAAACGTGCATGTGTGTAATTTATCTCCCCTTACTTCGTTTTAATTAATCTCAACTTTGGAGTGTGGTACACTCTCCCTTGCCGTAGATTGATGTCACCCAGGTCACGATAGTGGGGTGAATTGTTGAATGTGCACATCCGGCGTAAGAACAACAAGCTGAAACCAGTTATTGCAATACACGCTGGAAAATTGGAGTTTGTACTCCACTCGGTATTATCAAATATTAATTTTAATTCGGCTCGTCCAGATTTATCTATGCGATGATATCATTCACAGTTTTTATCTTTCTGTGGGTATTTTGGGCCAAACTGCGAATTTATTTCTTTGCGGGGCACATTCAGGGTTATACAGTCGTAAAGAATTAGCTCATCAACGATTCGAATCTAAACTAACGCCGTTTCATTTGTTTATGCTTTGATTGTTTCGGGGGCTACACGCTTGGCACGAAAAAAAAGTTTTCGTTAAGACCAGAGTGAACAATTTTTTTTGCGCATGGTATGGTATTTTTAAACATTTTTACTTCTTTAAAACATTCAAGTTCATGTGCGGCGAGATACCAGGGATTTAATCAACAGGTCCAATTAGCAATTTGTTTTTCTTTGTGAATCACAAGTCAAAAGTGGGTTTTGTCATTTGTCTCTCTACAATCTTGTCACCAACGTATGACGCCTTATATTTCTGGACTAGAATAAATTTCACTGTTCGACCACATGTTTGGTAATTTTGAGTGATGAAGGCATTTTTTGACTCGTGTACCCTTTAAAATCCCTTGGATGGAGAAATATTTCTTTAGTAGACGCAACCAACGCATTACTCACCACTACACCACGGCCACCCCCTGCAAAAGACATATGTAGTTTAAACGTATGTTTGAATGAAGATGTCATTGTCCATTGTACATATGTCACTTTTTATTTTTTCTGTGAGTTCAGGATCTACGCGAAAGCAGATTATTATTATTTGTACAGTAGTGGCGGTCATATGCAGGCTTTTAAAACTTTGCTTTGGACTTCAAAGTTCACATTCTGCATGCACCATTAAGTTTTCTACAACGATATCATATGTATTAGTTTGTTGGGAGACTATATGATGGGAAATGTTCTTTGTTAGTCTGCAGACCTGACAAATCATTCAAACTTGGCAATGGAGTCAAGTTTGAGGTCTGCAATTAGTGACTAGGAGGCCAATTAATTATCTATTAGTGACCCTGCACTTAATGGAGGTTATTAACTAGAACTTACGACCTCTAGATCGAAATTAAATTGCTATTTGGGCTTATTGCCAAGGGATGTTACCTATTCTACAAGCATCCAAGGTATATAAAAAACAGACCCATGTTCGTTTAATCTATATCAAATATTTGGGTTAGTGTTTTCAAGCGTGGACGTGATAAAAGTCAAACTTCCCAGTAGTCGATCTAAGTAAATAAATACAGAATACATGTGATATAGTGCAAAGTTGCAAAAGATCAGTTGCAAGAAGTGAAATCTTTAAGCAAAGATGACTACTGAGGGATACTACACATTATAAATATCATACTGTACACTGCATTCATTTGTCAGTAATGTTAATGCTACGACAACATTCTGGATGTGCTTCCGAGTTAATTGGTTCCATCTCATAATAGACAACATTATTCCTAAATAAAACTTCAAAATAAATTCTTCGAGACCGATGTATGGTTTAAGGAATGACTGACATTTTCTTTGCCGTTGCGTAATACCTTTCCTGTTGTGCTCTTAGTGTGTATATCGCTTATTGATCTTGTCAGAAAAAAAAAAAAATTTTTCATTTTTAACACTTCTTTCAGGAATTGACTTCAAAATAAAAACAGTCGAGCTCAGGGGTAAAAAAATCAAATTGCAAATCTGGGACACTGCCGGTCAGGAACGTTTCCACACAATTACCACCTCGTATTATCGTGGTGCGATGGGCATAATGCTCGTCTATGATATAACAAATGAGAAAAGTTTCGAAAACATAGTAAAATGGTTACGGAATATAGACGAGGTAAGCGTGCATAGGCAAATTAAGTTTTTTTGTTTTGTGACAAATGGTTTGTTTTTATTTTTAGCACGCGAATGAAGACGTTGAAAAGATGATTTTGGGCAACAAATGTGACATGACAGAAAAACGTGTGGTTAGCAAGGATCGCGGTGAGGCGGTAAGTAAAATATTAAAAGGTACATACTTACTTATCGGGCTGCCGACCCATGAAGAGTCTCTGCCTACAGCCTTGCATCTTTCTCGATCTTGGGTGCACTGTTTACGGTTCTCCAGACCAAGTCTTTTAGCATCCGCGATCGTTTCAGTTTTGTAATGGATGTTCGATCTTCTTTACCGTCTCAAACCTGGCTGGGACTTGGATTCAAAGATCCTCTTAGCTGCAGTATTGTGCACTCGCTTAACGTGTCGACGTGTCGACTTATCGGAATCTTTTTCTTCATTCGCCTTTCTTACACGTGGACTTTAAAATGCGTTGAAGTATTTTTCTCCCCTGCACTCGGCGCCTGTAGACCATCAATGTTGTTCGTCGAGTTATGAGTTTTGAATCCAGTTATTTTGCCCAACTGAAGTACTTATCTTGATGTTGCAGCTTGCATTGGCTGTCGTCATCCTGCACATGCGGACGGGCTTGGCAATGATGTCAAATCTAGACAGCTTTGAATAGTTAGTCTCTGTAAACACTGTTATAGGCAGTTGAGCATAGATTCGAAATTACTTCCTGTGACAGAACCAATGAGGTTAGTGACGAAAAGCTCTGTTATTGGCATAGTTCAGGGCCTTCTTTTTCGGATCGGAAAACGATCTGAGAAGTCGGTGTTCCTTCCTTATCTTCTGTTTGTAGAGCTCACGCTCATTTCATACAGTTTTATGACACTACCACTACACCAACATCTTAAGGGCTTTCATAACCCCCCGAACTAAAAAAGAAAAAAACATTTTAAAGGGCTTCACAACCAGTTTTTGTTGAAGTACTAGGTACCCTGTGTTCACCGCGTGAAGATGAGAGTAGGACATAAACAGAAAACACTAAAAAGTGCTATAATAGCTATAATTCTCCAGCTTAACGATAGTCCTACTCCTAAACTAAAAAAAAAAAAAAACCAAAACCATTCTACTTACAGATCGCTCGTGAACATGGCATACGCTTTATGGAAACATCCGCCAAATCAAACATCAACATTGAAAGGGCTTTCTGTGAATTGGCTGAAGCTATTTTAGATAAAACCGCTGGACGTGAAGCTGCCGAAAATCCCGAACGTGTTGTTGTCGATCGTCGACAAGCGAGTCAGCCAGCTTACAAAGGTTGTTGTTCTTAAGTGGGTTGTTGAGTGTAAAGTCTGGTGTGGGGTACATACAAAAAAAAAAAAAAAAACAAAAACGAAACGAAACAAATCATTAATTCTATTTTTTGTAATTCATCAACACGGGAAAAGTCCCCACTCTTAGTCTCTTTTATACAAAAACAACCAACCAACCACGGTAATTTAAGAGATATAAATTTGTAATACTTTACACCAAAAAAAAAAAAAAAATATCTAAACAAAAACATGAAAGAACTTAAAAAATTAAACAAGGAAAAGCCAGAGAAAAGTAAAAAAAAGAAAGAACAATGTTCCTTGTCTTATCTTTTTTTTTTTTATACACAACTAAATACACATTTAAAAATACAAGATAAAAACAATGAATTTTATCGTCAGCGTAGAAACGGTTAAGTTTGTCAAGGCTATTTCGATGTCTCGTTAAGTGAACTCCGACAGTCAGTTGTTTTTGCATAATTCATTCGGAAATGTACGAAGTAGGTGTTTTATAGCAATTGTACATAAGCTTAGATGGGCCTCAGTCCGAACTTTAGCTAAACGCCTCCAGTTTCGCATACCCAAGTTGGTTGATGACCCTTTTCATTTCTGCGCGTCACTCAAGGTGAAGTCGTCCTTTACCGCGTTGTTAAGCTGGGGTAGTGTCGAAGAGAAACACGTTTGAAAATTTAGAGCTCTGTACTTTGAGGTGAACCTGGACCTTAACCTACAAGATTCTCCATTCTGCCCGGTCTTTAGCTAACTGCCTCCAGTTTTGCACTTCAAGTTGGTTAATGATTTCTTCTACTTGTGCGCGCCACCTAAGGCGAGGTTTTCCACTACTGCTTTGTTCCTCCGGATTAGATTCTACACGTCGCAGTCATCTCAAATGAACAATGCGCAGTTGAGTTCTAAATGTGGACAAATATAAAAACGCTAGGCTGATTCCACATAAGAGTAACTACGTAATTTTATCAGCTTTCTCTTGTGAAGCTTGATAAGCGTGCAGGCATTGACCAGTCTGTATAGGAGGCCTTCTCACATTTAGCGTAACGTAGCGCAATAGGTACATGTAGACAGACGCAGACAGTGCCGAAACCAAATTCTGGTTTAGAAAATGTTCTTGCCGGCACGAGTCTATGTGGCTTCTGTCAATCCCTGCTGATTTATGATTCACAGTAAATTTTTGTCATGCTTCGTGTCTGACCTAATACAACGTATTTGCTACGTTGCTTATTGAAAAGGTCCAAAATGTCATCCTACGATGTAGGGTTTGTAACTTGTGTCACTTTAATGTCCCACTAACAAAGGTTCTCAAATCCAGCACCATTTCAAATGGAAAAATTCTATCAGTGAATGCTATGCTGATCGCAGAGGACTGGAAAAGTCGCTAGGTGATTGTAATATTCACGTTGAATGGCTAGAATTGCAGTTTGCATACGTGTTAGACACAAACTATTTTAAGTAAAACTGTCGAAGCGTGCTTGACTTTTGGAAATGGCCCTTTAAGTCAATGGTTTATTCATTTCTTCCTTGAATGTTCTAAGACAAACGCTGAGAGCTTAGTTTTTATACTAAAAAATAAATCTGATGGGGGAGTTTTGCGCAAGTATTTACCCTGATTGCGATAGAACTGAGAGACAAACAAGTACCTTGACACAGGCTCATCCGTTTTCTAATAATTCATCCAGTGTCCATTTGCTAATCGAATAAAATTCTTCCCACGCAAATTGTTTTATGTATGTTGTGTCAATGGTAAACTCCATAAACTTTTGCATTTTGTATACAATACCCTTACTCTAAGCAAAAATGGACATAAGCCCTTCCTTTTCGTATATTTTATGTGTTCATAGAAAGTTTTGTTTTTAATTAATTACCCCCAACTTAAAACAATTGCGTGACCCATAGCGATAATCCACTAAGCTTATGCCTTGGGTTCGTTTCAAGACTAATATTTGTATGTAGAATAAGAATCCTTCTGCATCCTCTCTATTTTCTTCAACCGTACCCAAGGCAATTCGGCAGAATGGTCAACGTTAACTAGTCTTCTTCCAAAACCACTTAACAGAATCAACTGATTTATACGCGTATCATGTTTAGTATGTAAATGTAACAATGTTCGTTTAGGAAAGCACTGCGTTTTTCCACATCCTCATATCCCGCATAATTTTTATATAAGATTTTCAATGTTAAGCGCACCAATTTCGGTCAACAGCAACGCAGCTTTTGATCATTATTCTTTTAAGGAGGTGCCTGCTGTCTTCTGTGTGTCAGTCTTACCACCTCCTTCCCCTTTGACCAAATGTATTACGACTAATAATTTTTTATTTTTTTTGTATTTTTCGCATCACAACAAATTGTAATTGTTTTTCTTTCTCAATTTTTCGTATATCTTTAAATGAAGTGTTCCTTGTTTTTTTTCTGCTTCAACTGAAACGTGATCTAATCTAACATACATATATAAATAATATACACAACAATGATAAGTAATAAATGTTTTTTAAATCATTATTTTATTGCTTTAGTTTAGAAATATACTTATGATACTTTGTAATTAGAATTTTTTTTAAATTATAAAGATAAAAACAAATCAAACAAAGGAAAGATGTAATAAAGTTTAATTTCATATGGAAGAGAGTGAGAGTGATTTTTTAAGCCTTTAACAGCAAACCTCTGTTTCTGATTGGTCCTGGGTGAGCTTTCTAACGTAAGGTTTTTCTGGTTGACCGAACCTAGAGTCCGTTTGGAGCCGACTTCAATGCCAAAAACGGGAACAAAAACATCGGCCAAATTCGCTGCTCAAATGTAAAAAAAAAAGTTGAGAATCATCAAGAACAAGAAACTAAACGTTGCATTAACATGCGGCTTTAGCCAGAGTCTACAAAGAGGATCTAGTTTAGGAACTCTAGTGTATTCGCAATCCATAATGGTCAGCAATCAGTAGATCCACACAATTTCTAATGGAGTAGTTAAGAAAACGTCGGAGAAACAACCCGTAGTACATATAATGAGTGCTTTTAACCATATGCTGCAACGCTACATAAAGAAAAAGATAATTCTGAGTAGAACGGTCCCTCAGTGCCATGCAAGTATGTATATGGTATCTTTCCGATTGTTATTTATGTGTGGTTCGGCTACATATTGATGCGACATCGCTTGCTTGTTTATTCCAAAACTAAGTAAACGCAGCAGTGTCTTATAACTCTTGCTCTTGAACAACTTTACAATTTACACAGACAATTTGTTTCACCATTTTATTATTCAAAAATGAAAACTAATACAAATTAAGCTTATTGACTTTTCTTGTCATCTCCTTTGGCTTTGGTGACAATTGCGTCTTCTTTGAAGTGCAGGAACACAAATGAGAAGATGAAAACTCCAATCATCATGGAGAAGGCACCCGTGTAGTAGGGGAAGGCGCTCGGAATGAACCGTTCGTACTGTGTGTGCTCTAGTGGTCGAACTGATACCTATGAAAGCAAAACAATAAAATCAATTTTTTTTTTAGCGGATGCTAATGTGAACTCACTTGAGTTGTGCTATACAAGTGTGTGTATCCCACTCGGTCGTAGTCGACCTTAAACTGATAAACTCCGTAGACATCCGGAATCTTAAATTTAGCCTCGTAGACTCCGCTTTTCTTAACTTTCAGAGTAGTGCGGACAAATGGATCAATGCGGACAAATTCCAGTTGAACGTCGTTTGCCTGGAATGGTTTCCATTGACCTTCTTCTAGCTGTTCAATAGCGATTGTGTACACCACTGGATCGGTGATTGTGTACGCCTGTGGTGGCTTGCTTTCGCCTTCCTTATTGTGATAAACCGAAGCTACCCGCAGGCGACCAGTCTCTCCAAAGACCCACTTGCTAATCGATGTGGCAACCTGTTGATTACCCGAGTTATTGTAAACCTTCGTTGACTGTGCATTTTGCACACTAGCGGTGAACGCTTCATCAGAGAAGAAGAACAAAGATCCAGAGAATACAACACGAGCATTGTTGCGCGCCTGCAGGGCAGCAATGAGAAGAGTTCCTTTGCCTATCGCGTGAGGGTATTCCTTGATTGGATTTTCTGGAACGTAGCTATATGCCGTGCTTTCAGCAGTAAGCAGTTGCAATACCAACGGATTTTCCCTATCTGCCAATAGTCCAGTTCCTTTGTATAACAATGGGCTCACATCCCGGTCACCTACGATCACTGGTGAGTTGATGAGGTTCATACTACTCGCCAAGATAGTGGTGTGATCTCCTCCATCCGAGACATCGTAGTTCAAGTGATCAATTACAGAAGCTCCCTCCTCGTCGACTTCAAAGCCACACTCTGAGGCAAACTCCCTTAGTGCATCACCAGAGCTATCGCTGCCAGCAACCAAAACGTTACCTCCGTCATCGACAAACTGCGTCAGTTTCTCCACACTGAGATCCCCACCAAACTCTTCTACAGAAGGAGCGAAGATTATCACATTCTTGTACAAGTATTCACCGTATTTGGCAATAACTAATCCAGCATCATCGGCTAACTTGAATGAAAGCTTGAATTCACGCTCTACAATAGAAAAAACGAAATAAAATCAATAGTGTACCGACATAGCATAGCGTGACGTGTCTTTTTGCCGGTTGTTTGTCGCATTTTGCGTGTGCTTACCATGTAAAGTTCTAAAGAAAATTGAGTGTGTTTCACGTATAGCGAGATTATCTACAAGCACAAGAGTGTCGGCTTCATTTTCAAGAACAGCAATTGCACCGGTTGCGAATAAAAATAAGAAAATTGTGAGTTTTTTCAACATTTTTACACACTTTTATGAATTTAATGATTTATTCGGGCGGAGGAAAATGCGATAACTTTACTGACTGACAGAGGCAGAATAGGCAACAATTAGAAAATAAAATACCGGGTGTTACTCTCAGGTTGACGTTACATCTTTTCTATTTTGTAAAAGTGAAATGGGATTCGGGTGCCTGAAAATTTAATTTGAAAATGATGTGTTTATCAGAGGCCCTTGGGGATTAGACATAGTTTAGTTATTGTATACTAATCCTTCCAGCGTATGCGCTTGGATATAATATAACAGAAGTTTGGACATTCGCGGCAATACTATTATGCAGGCAATGACTACCGAGAGTTCCATTTGTTATGGAAAGATTCCTAATTTGCAGTTAGGATTCGCCATTGAATACTCTAGACCCCTTCCCTGCATAGTACGACTGGTTGCAAGAATTGGGCCTTTGAACCTCTTTGGGTGTCTTGCTTCATTTCGTACAACAGTTATGTATGAGCTCTAGGATGTATTGAGCACCACGAAACGAATAAATGAGGATAGGCTTAATCAAGTGACATAATAAGAGATACCAGACGAGACGTGATGCTTTTATAGAAAATCGTCTTTTCCAAATTTTCTCATTCTCGTATAACAGTTTAGCTGGCACCAACCACAATTCAAATGTAAACCCATCAAATTAGAATTAAATATGGTTATGTTGGTAATTCTGTGGCACATCGCAGAATTTAATGATGGCGACTGTTTTCTGCCATAAAAACATCCGTGACAGTTTTCAAAACCGCAGAAAATCATAAATTTTACTTAATTAATAAATGTGAAAATCTACAAGCGCCCCTTTAATGGATTCTCTGTTATTCTCGCCGCGAATTGTGCCAAATAAAATGCAACTAACTAGCCATTAGACGTGAAAATTCACAAAAATATATATGGTCCTCGTTCTTATACAGCCTGTGGTGTCAAAAAAAAAAAAGAAAATATATTTTCGTCTCATTGGATTTTTTTTTTTCGTTCATACAAGGATTCATAATTTTCATTCCTCCCGGCCGAACGTAGTAATTATATGATAGAAACTTACTTTGACAAGGATTTGCAATTGCAGTTAAAGTGGTAAATATTCTGTGTGATCGGTGTGAGCAGCAGGATAATGATTTTCATCGGGAATTACATAAAATCGTGAATTTGTGGATTCTTGTTTCTTTTTTCTTTTTTTTGTTGAAGAAAAGGTGCCGCCTTCGCAGTTTTTTTCTTCCAAAATTCTTTTTCATTTTCTGAGTATTTGAGGTGCCTGTCACACCTCTGAGTTCGGTTCGGTTTGGTTTGGTCGATTGACGGGACAGTTTTACGTGTGTCATTATTGTCCCCTCCATTTTCGCCCAGCTAGGCCAACAGCTGGAGTTTTAAGATTTCCTTTTTCGAGCAGAGAAGAAACATCAAAATCATCGTTACAATCGTGTATCGTGTTGTCGTCGCTGTCCGCTCCTCATAAGGGCATCCAGTTGTTTCCACATTTTGCAAAATTGGTGAGTATGACTATTTTCAGCGTAGAAATCAAGTATGTAGGTACGTGATCGATTTGAAGCGGAAACTATGGACGGTTTGGTTTAGAAGTATTTGTACCTTACCTGTCTATTCCCTTCTATTAGCTGTGGTTAAGATACATCTCCCGTCTTTCCGCCTACTACTTTCTATTACAACAAGAATACCTGTTTTTTTTTCTTTTTATCTTGCCTCTCCATTGAATAATGTATTCTACATAGCTCAAGCTGTCTTTTCTATGTTGCACAGTGGTAGCAAAAAGTGGTTGTCAAGTTTGGAAATCATAACCATTTGAAGCGTGTCGAAGAATGGAAGAATTTTCTAATTGGATGTGAGGAATACCAAATTAAATGGCTGAGTGATTGTAAACATTACCTACCTATGAAACTGAAAAATGTTTTTCGGTTTCTTTGAGCCCGTTGTCCGTTTGCAATTCCACTAAATCAGCTTTATATTTGGAGATTTATAAAAGAAAGAAAGAAGAATTTGAGAATGACGTTTATATCACCACCAAATTAAGGGTGTACGCTAACGAGGTTACCCACAACTAATGTTAATAAAAAAAAAAAAAAAAAAAATAGCACCATTAAATACTGTTACACAAGAACCATCTTAACAGGAAATTACTTGAGAAATCGAAGCAAAGAGGAAATCGCCCTCTTCTGCATAGTTCCTCAGGGGTTGAGTCGAGAATTTGTCAAAAGTGTACAAGGAAAATTACTCATGTAAACTTGGTCAATTTGCGGTCTAGTTGTTAAACAGCGAGTTTTAGCTCCTGACCTGACGTCATGAATTTCCATTTGGCATCTTTAAGTTGAAATTATTACCCACTAACTGGTTAATACTTAAAATTCTAGTCTAGCTTAAGAACCAAGCACAAAGTTATGTAAGACTGCAACATAATGCTATTTCTGTATTGTTTATCAGCCGAATAGTTCCATGATGAATTCCGTCACCCAGCTTAGGTGAATGTTAATCTGTTTAGCCATCTCGTTTGGCTTTGGATATCTTATTGCAGCCATTAAGCATGCTAAATTGGTCTGAAATGCGTAAAGGGAGTTCAATACTAGACTTATTTGTTACTTTCTTATATATTGGATAAAACTATATCGTTAAACAAGGGCAGCCTTCTTGAGAAACTCAGATATTTCTCTTCAAGCGTTTTACTTTAATTTCGAGTATATCCATGTCAGTAATGTGTAGAGTACCAAGAATGTTTGAACAACGCCTAGCTGTTTTATACTAACAAGCGTCTCCAACCAGCTTGATCTTTAGCAAGCTATCTCTAGTTTCGCATGCCAAGTTGGTTGGGGTACCCTTCCATGAGTCGCGATCCAGCTGTTTAATGTACCTGCCTTGGTGCTTGTTCGAAAACTGGGCAAATTTCGACTTACTTTCGGAGGAAAGAGTGAAACATCTCGAACAAACGGCGCACAACATCGTCAATTGGGTTTCAGACAAAACGCGAAAGTTCGTAGAGAGCCAGAGGGCCTAGCTTCTCGTAACAATTCATGTTGACCGTGTTGTATTTATGGCACGAATGGAAAGGACCTACAATCTGTTTGCCAACTCCTAACGGCGGATTGAGATGTTTATTCATCCCAGATTACACTCTTCGTCATTGCCTGCCGTGAGTTGGTACTCCAAACACCTTTTTTGTTTGTTTTGCTGGGGCTCGAACTCGTGTCGCAGTCCAACGCACTAACTACTAAACCAAGGCGATGTCGGACCTTAAACTGTCTTCAAATTTGAACAAATATTTTAAAATCTTTAACAGATCCTCAATTTGATCATGAAATCACTGGAAGCGTAGTCTGTATGACAAGCGCTACCTCACGAAATCAGCTGACCCCACTGTGTGATGCCTTTATTCGGGCAACTTCGCCCATCTGATGTGTGTACAGTTTTTGTTTCTTCTTCTCCGGGTTTTATGTGTCCGTGTTTGTATTTTTTTCTTTTTTGTCAGCTTATGTTGATGTTTAATTATATATTCAAATTGCGCAAGTTCTTTGGCCTTATTTTGTGTGTGCTCTGCTCTGCTTTGCTCAGGAGAAATGGTCTTCTTTATCGTCGTCATCGGGGTGTGATGGCTGATGGGAGAATGAATATCTTCATTCGCAACGCGAACGCATCATTATCACTTTGTGCACATGGACATTGGACATGAATGTGTGTTTTGAAAAAATCTATAAATAAATTTGCAGAATAATCTCTGGTTCTGAGTGCCTTGGCTATTGACTGACTATCAAATGACATTGGGAAAGGCAGCACGATAGAATAAAAATCGAAGCGAAACCTCTAACTAGATTCGAGGTATGAGTAGCAATGCCAATGATACACTTTATATTTGTTTTGATAGACGGCGAGTAATTCGTCTTGGCACCGTACGAATGCATTTTTTCACTCGAAAATATTGATTAGCAGGTGGAGGAAGCATACGAGGAAGAAGGAAATCAAAGCAATCGAATGCAGTATATTTATATTTTATTTTCATTTAATAAAAATGCTAGTGACGAACGAAGGAGTTTCCTGTATTGCATAAACAATGTGTTTAGTTGGATGCAACTGACGTAATAAATGCGGCAAGTCGTTGAAAGGTGAAACTTGTATTTGTTGGGTTGCAGAATTAACTTGGTTGCATGTGTAGATTTCGGAAGCCAACTATTTTACTTTTCACTTTAATTGTAAACATAGGTGGTGTAACAGTTCCAGGTGAACCAGGGACTTAACCAACAAGTCGATATTTAGCTAATTGATTTGCAGTTTAGCATATTGAGTTGTGTTTGCCACTTAAGGCGAAGCCTTCCTCTTCCGACTTGACCCTCTGGAGTGTAATCAAAGACTTGCCAAACCAATACAAAGAATATTTATTTCACAGCAGGCAAGAAACATCCGCTTTCGATTGCGTCCATGATGCTTCGATGTAGTTAAATAAATGATGAACATAACTTATTGCCTTGTTATAGAGCGACAGTTCGCGATGAGCCTGGTCTTTGACAGACAAGTCTCTCCCCGGTTTTAAGTTACCTGCCTAGATCCCCTTATAGTTGTGTGTGCGTGTTAGATTTGAAGACTCTGCGACAACAAAAAGTAAGTGTAACACAGACAAACAGTGTAACATTGGTAACGTTTAAATGTAAATCTATTACAACTGACAAATTGACATTTACAAACAAAATATACCACCATTTGTTTCATACCGCTTTCTCATTTCCGTCCCAAAAGATAAGTGTTACCATATCTAACAAAAAAAATGTTTAAAACATGTGCAACATATTGCTTGTTAAAAAAAAAAGAAAATTAATTTTGCACCCTCATACGCTACATTATATTCACGTCATGTTCTCTTCTCTTTTCATTTAGTGTTTCGCAAAGCAGTGTAATACGTGTCTAAATTCTCACTTGTGTGTCTAGTCCAAAATTCCAAACGTCTTCCAAAATGGATAGCCCCGGCGCTGTTGGAAGGCGTCGAGGCAATTCTCGTGTCAATGCAGAAGATCAGGCGCTCGATCAGATCGCAAAAGAGGTAAGTGTTTGTGTGTGTGTGCATGTGTTAGCATTTCTTATCCATTAAAACCATATTCCAATAAAAGTGCCACTTAAGTTAAATCCAATAAAAACAAGATCAAGATGCGTCTATCTATATCTACACTTTATGTGTCATAAAATTCGTTTGTGTTTGCATTTGGGGGGTGAACTGGTGATCTGTTGCCGCTTTTGTTGTCCTTTACGATGTGTGCAGGTCCAATAGTTTTATTTGCATTCCATCCATCGATGCTAAGAGCTAAAAATCAATTAGACTTACCCTGTGTGCAATAAAGTGAACTATTTTCCATATTCCAAATCTCTCCAGCTTCATCGTAAAAGTTGGAAATTCTAAAATTGTTATCGATGTCTTTGGATGACGGTGACGGGGGGGAATCATGATATCGATTGGCGAGTACTTTTAAATGGCATTCCCCCTGTTTGACATGTATCTTGCGTCGCGCACCGGAAATCTTGTTGAACACACAGGAATCTTGTAGGTAAATTTAAAATTTTGGGATTCCTTTGGGGGATCAGGAGAGAACTGTCACAATTACGATTGTGCAGCAGCTACTAGTAGTTGCAACTCCCCTTCGAAGTTAGAACGAACGAAGAAATTAAATATAATTTTCGTTAAGTGGGTCGATCAAACGAATCAACCGGAGTCCCTGGAGACAACACATGTAATTAAATATAAAACAATCTTAATGGCTTCTTTGGTTTGTTTCGAGAAATAATTTTTAACTCAGCGAATGAGGACTTTGAGTTATGGGTGCACTGTCTTTTGGGGAAGTTTGGTGATCTTTGTCTGATGGATCACGCAACTGAAAGAGAATCAATCAAACAGGCGCGCAGGTTGTGTTATAAAAGTAGGGGAAACTTTTTTTGTTTCACTTTTTGGGTGCATTGGTGGGTAGGAGCAGGAGCAGCGAATGGAAATAGTGCATTCTTTTCGAGAAATTTTACTAGCAACTGCGGTCATTTTGGGGCGCTATGACGGAAATGAGGATATGGGCATTGTTTTGACATGGTCCAGAGCTGTGAAGAAACTCTGATCCAACTCTGATCGGGGCCAAAACAGAACTTGTGCAGATTTTGCCAGAGCGATATGTAAGGGTCAATGGTTAGTAGGGACCCATGCGTTGCGGAAGTTTTGATAATGGAAACAATCAGAGAACCATATTCCACGGATGTCCGGCACTAGTCGGAACCAGACATCGCACGACAACTCGCTTTTTTGATTTACAAAACGGGTTTCTGGCTGTGAGCGGCTTTGAAGCATCACTTCTACCTAAAGTGAAATATTATTTCTATGAAAGCGTTAACTTTGGCCTATAAAGGATTCTTCTGTCACTATCTCTTCTAGAGAATATCTGGCACAGATCCGAAGTTACCTTGAACTTTAAATATGGCCGTCCTCCTTCTGAGGTATTCTTGATGTGATATGCATATGAGAGGATTTGTCGTTGGATTTGTCACTTCATCTGTGCCACAATTCATTTAACGTTGAATGTGGAACATCGAGTGTTCAACCTTATTAGTTAAGGATGAAATAGTTATCCAACAGGCACCACAGGTAGGTGACGATACAACTTTTTCATTGTAAACTATGTTCGGCATGCATGGCAATGCTTGTGTTGCTACCTTTGGTAATTCGAATGACTGAAAGTTGAAATCTGACAGTCATGTCAAAACAAAACGCTTTCAGTTTTCTTTCAAGTTGCCATCAATTTTTGGTGCTAAGGGTAGGGTACCAAACCAACCCATTTAAATGTATACGTCAATTAACCTCAAAAGGAATTGAGAATAAACCTCATGAATTATCTTTTGGGAATTTATGTGATCCATGAATGAGTGAATAAATAAATAAATGAAAACTTTCACTGCATACCAGTTGTGGAGGAAGCGAAAAATTTACTCCAAATCGTCCAAAACGCGATTGTGAAAGCGTTGCTCCTGGCTGCTCTATAAAAATAGCTAAGCTTCCTTCCACCCCGTCTACAATCTAATCACAATCAATCAAAATAATATAAATGATGCATTTGAAGTTCTCATAAATTGTGTAGAGGCATGAAAAATCATAGTTGCACACAGTTGTGTTGTGTTTTGGGTCCGTCCCCTGTATTCCCACGTGTTTCTCTCCCCGTTCTGATGACTTTTAATAATAATCCATGTCTTTGGAGTTGTGTTGCTTTTCGACGACGACACCCCAACCCTTTTTTCAGAGATTGAGATTTCCCCGGTATCGATACAAACGGCAGTAGCGGTCCCCCCAGGTTTTAATTTTGTGGGGTCTTCACACAGGAAACTCTAAGGTACTTAACATTCCTTTTTTTTTTTTGTTAAAACTGAACACTGAACTCAATCCTCCATCACAGCAAAGGGAACAGTTGTTGCAATCCATAGCAAAAACCACGAAATAGGGGTTCCGTGATATTTCCTGAGATGATGCTGGTGCTATACTGATGGCAAAGATGATCATGATGACGATGATAATGATGATGATGCTGACGAGAGGCAAGCGCAAGTTATTGCAATCGTAATAATTATGTGTGCTGTCTGTCAGGCCTAGAGCAGGAGATTCACCTTTCTAATTTTAGAACAAACGAATTCGGGGAGTAAGTGAAATGTGTCCGTATGTGCGCACGGATAACAAATCTAACACACTATGTCAAAGATCCCCTAGTGACTTTTAAATCAAGGATTTCTACTTAATCTTTTTCTTAGGGAAATTGAGATGCGATGACAAAGTCCAAGTAGAGTGGTTTGAAAGGCTTAAGTGGCCAATGAAAGATACGTATGTGTCTGGCCAGATGGGTTGAACCTTTGATGAAAGAGGCACCATGATAACCCTTAAAAAGTGAACCGTGAACAGAAACATCAATAAAAGGGGATGGTGTATGTGGTGTGCTGCCAGATTTATTTCGATTTTGTATTTGTTATTGCCTGTCGATATCAAAAGAACGTGCTAAACCATCACGGTGTTTTTAGTGAGAGAACATGGCTTATCAAAAGTCGTGCTGGTACAATAGACGAATACAATTTTGTAGGGTGGAAAGGACTAAGATTAAGTAAAGTGAGACAAAATTAGCTTTTGGTGTTTGGATTATCTCTATCGTGGGAGGACCTTTGTTGTAGTCTTTGCTACCTACCTCATTAAGTACTTTATACGTGTGCTTTATATTGATCTACATCTTTATCCTATAGCATCTTAGCGTGTTTATATAAGAGAGGATGCCTATAACAAATTTTTTATTAGTTTTAGAATGGTTCAGTAGGCAATAGGTTTTATGTCTCTTTTTTTTTATTGAGCGTTTATATGTTTTTTATTTTATAATTAAAAAAAAATTACACTGTTGGAATGCTTCCAAGCGGAGGGCCTGTTAAGTATGCCACGCCGATTCTTTTCTTGCAAGTTCACAAGCCCTTTCTTTACAAGGACTCTTCACCTTCAACTAGAACAGTAGAAAGATGGGTTGCTGAAATTAAACGTGGTCGTACAAGTCTTGAAGACGATCCACCTGAAGGACGTCCAAAAAGTGCATCAACACCAGAAATCGTAGCAAAAATTCAGGATATGATTTTGGAAGTTGGAAGATCGTCGATTAAGCGAGAGAGATTTAGTAGAAGCCCTAGGCATCTCATTAGGCAGTGTGAGCAATATTTTGGCTGAAGTTTTGGGTTTCAGAAAGCTGTGTGCACAATGGGTGCCACATTCGCTAACAATGGAACAAAAACGCATGCGAATGCGACTTTGTCAACAACATTTGGAGCGTTTTAGACAGGATAAGAAGGATTTTGTGCATCGTTTCATCACTATGGATGAGACTTGGGTTTACCACCAAAAGAAGAGAGTGGTGTAAACCCGAAGCGAGTTAGGGGCCAGAAATCGGCCAAGAAGGTGTTAGCATCAGTTTTTTGGGATGCAAAAGGAATTTTGTTCATGGATAACCTCTAAACTGGTAAAACAATAAAATAAGATTATCTTTTGGACCAGCTGGATGTAAAAATTCGTGAGAAAAGACCTCTTGTTTACAGAAGAAAAAAAATCATTTTTCATCAAGACAACGCACTCTCTCACACAGCTCAAGAAACCAACGCGAAAATCAGTGAATTTAAGTATGAATTGTTGCAACATCCACCCTATTCACCAGATTAAGCTCCCTCTGACTTCTGGCTGTTCTCACATCTGAAAAAAATTGCACGCGTGGAAAACGATTTTCATCGAACGAAAAGGTAATAGCAGCCGTGGAAGCGTATTTCGACAGTCTTCCGGATTCTCACTTCGGGGATGGAATCCAAAAATTAGAAGATCACTGGAACAAGTGTATTGAAGTTCAAGGAGATTATATTTCAAAACAGAAAATCTAGTTTTTCTTATCGAACGACAAAACTTATTGAACCTGGTATACCTATGTTTTTTGCAGATTCTTTCAAACCTTCACCCAGATCTCTTCTCGGTATCGTTATAACGATTCCTTTCTTCCAACTTTCAGTGATTTGTGCGAATATTGGGACTGCACTCTTGAATAGTTCTGCAGCTGAATTGTCGGGTCTTGGCACTTTAGATAAACGGTGCTGTTGGCCAAAAGCCTTCACTTACATTCGTCGTCCTTATAGTTCTGAGTACTGTATATAAGTTGTTCGTTCGTTTAGCAGCTTAGTCTCTTTGGATTCGAAGACCAAAAATTGTAGTGTGCTTAGCCAAAAACTCGACTTTTTTCTGAAATCAGCAAGCATTTCCTTCCATTCAACTGCGTCGATTTCATTGATTGATTTATTTATTCTCATCTACAGAGAATGTATCTTTTTTCCTTTTTACATGCGTTCAATTCTTGCGACGGATAAGCGAGTGGGTCGTTCCTTGTGTCGCGGCCGTCGTCCACAACAGCTACATCGAATTCCGCAAAGATTTCTCTACTCACAGAGGCTGTTTCCATTTTCGGCCGATGTGTCATGTCATGTCTAGACGGAAGTTACAAAAATACAAGACATACACATCTAGAGATAGTTTTCCTTACCATCTTGTCTCCGCGTGTATCTCCCGCTACTGTAGCTTCATCCAGGCGGAGTATCTCTTTATTTTGCACTCTCGCGCACTTTGGAACAGTTTTCAAGAATTTAAGTGCTATTGCCGAATGGATAAATGCTAATTGCGTACAATTGAGTGTCTGCTGGTGTTGATGGTCCCCAAATAAAGTCCACCAGCAAACACCATTTATCCGGCTCTTGGCGATCACCGAGAGGCAGTATGCTGTGAATTAAATAAATTGCAGTTGGATGGGATGAAAAGAAAGTTTTTCTTTCTTTTTTTCTATAGAAATTCCGTTAATCAAAATAAAAATTAAGTCCACTAGAGGAGAGAGAGAGAAAGAGAGAGAGAGAATATCTATTTTCAGCGATGTCTTTATTTGGCCAAGAAGATTGTCTAATGCTGGAGCACATGTGAGTGTACAGTGTTTCTGAAAGGTCACCCGTCGATAGGCTAGTTAACAAGAAATGATTGTTGATGGGGCTTTAGGTTTTAAATGTTTGAACTGGACACAAACCGTTAGGAATTTTAGTCACGAACAGTGGGAATATATAGTCCTAGACCTTTGGGTTTTAAACATTCTTCAATACAAACTTTCAATAGTTTTCGAATATCTACAGATGTGACACGATGTTTTCAAGCTTAGCCCACCAGGCTTATTACAAGACAGTCAGAATCGACAGTTTTCGATTTTAGCTTGGATATGTCTACTCTTACTTTGTTTTGATCAGGTGGACGAAAGTTATGGCTATCATCGTTTGGTTAATGTGGTGTCAGTCTTCGTCATCGTTATACACCGTGTCGGTGAGAAGGTTTCCTTCTTCATCTTTAAAGGCTTTGTTCCCTTGAAACATTCTTTTTTGCTTTTTGATAAAACTTCCGTACATCTCCTAATATCTTCAACTTCGCGTGTCTCTTTTACTCGTTAAGCTCATGAGGAGTGCTCCCCTTGAGAGAATTTTGTAGACACAGCTATGACGATAGGCTACTTTTTAATTTTTTGTATAACAACACATCCTACTACAGGCATTGTCATAGATCCAGCTCAATTCACCATTCAGCTCTTCTCGGTCTTCACAGTTTCTTAAGAATCTGCTACCGCCTGCCTTCTTCACTGGTGGCCCTCAACAAGTTCACATACAAATCGATTTGATTTGAAATTTCCTGTTCTAAGTGTTCCTCAAACATGACAGCTTTCTCGTGAACTACTTTTCTAAAAAAAAAAAAAGTCTACTCACGATGGTTGGCGTCTTCCTTCCGCTTATTTATTTATTCATTTCTCCGTCTCACTACCTCATAAAAGTGGAACGTGTGAACGGATGAATTTGGATTAAAGATAAGTCTACACAGTCGGCACAGACTCCCACCCGGTGTGCACCACGAGGAGATAAGATTCCCCTGGTTTGTTGTGTGACAGAAAATCACGTGTCACACGTATCCCTGAGAAATATTTGACAGAAGGAGGAACCTCTCAAAAATTTGTGTCAAAAAGGAAAAATTGACAGTTGCACATCATCCAGTGGGGGGACGACGACGATGTAGAAACATTTCCAATAAAACAACAGAAGGGCGCGTCCGATTCGATCCGATCATGGCATAGTGTCTCGATGTCTTCTCTTGAAAGAAACCTAATTTAAATGAGCCTCCGCCGTCGGACGAATATTTTTAGATTTTAATGGTCTTCAGTCATGGAACGGGAAGGTGAGTGTGTGTCCCGAAAAAAAACGAGTACAATTTAAATTCAATGTGTACATTACTATTTTTTATTTTATGGCTGTTTTTTTTTCTCCTGTCCTGTTCCTGATATTAAAGTGAAGTAATTTTTCTGCGCCACCACCTTTCCAGCTTGTGTGATCAAGCGAGGGGATTTTGTCACAACTCACGTGATTTTGTTGATATACCCGCCACAAACCGAGGGGAAATCGATTCGAAATAGATTGAATATCATTCAGAAAGATTTATTAGCGTTTTTGGATATTTATCCAAAAAGAATTCATGGATGCTCATTAATTTGATTTTGGACGAGAGGAGTTATTTTTGTCGACCCAGATCGCACGAATCGAATTGCAATTTGATCTAAACTGGAGATGGGGGATGATATTTTGTTGGAAATTTACAGATTTCAAATATTCATTTGATCGGAACAAGAGGCTGGGTGGCCAAAAGAAACTTAAGGAAGTCTTTTTTGAATATGATTAGGGTTAGGCAGAATTTTGAATTAACTTCGGTTTCTGTATGTTTGTTGGAAGGGAAAGGGACTTACATATTTCCAGAGAATCGTCCTATTAAGTCTTCCTCGTGGTTGAATTATTATTGTCCATTCGCTTGATGTGACCGAGCTAGTGTTTTGGCTCAATCCTCTTACTAGATTCAAAATAGTTCAAGATTTGGACTAGTTTAAATTCAGTTGCACGACTGAAATTGATAAGTCTTGTCTGGGTTCCAGGACACATCTTGATCAACGGATATGAGATTTCTGATGAACTTGCTGGAAGGACAAATTTTCCGGCTCTGAACCTGCCTTGGATTTGCCCGTCTTCCATTGACGGTTGGTTTTCCAGCAAACAGCTGTAGTTGGCATGGCTTCAAGATGCAGTCATTTCCCAGCGTTCAGTAAGAAGTCCGCGGTGTTTTGCAGAAAAGACTGCAGACAACTTTTTGACGTTATAACGCTTTTGCCAAACATATTACGTGTTAGGCTTAAGTAATTCATAAGAAGCTCTAGATTGCCGATCATCTCTTATAGAGATGGCAGAGCAGTTCAATATTCACCTTTGTTGGGTGCCGGGGCATAGAGATATTTCAGGGAACTGCAAGACTGATGAACTCGCCAGATTCAACTGTAACCGTGCTCACACCCTGGGTATACCGATCGCTTCGTGTAAACTTAAACTCAAACTGGATGCTATCGAGAAAACAAACGTGTCTAGCGACTAAATGGATTTGGTCACGGCTGTATCTGAAACGCTCTAAGAATTTGATTTCTCTCAACAGATCGCATATCAGTTCCATAACAGGTTTCATCACGGGACACTGTCTTATAGGCAAGCATTCAACATGACTTGGCGTCCATTCAAACGATTTCTGTAGAAGTTGCATGGACGAAGAGGAGGAGGAAACGATTTCCCACCTTCTTTGTAACTGTCCAGCTCTCTCCCGTAAAAGAAGGCTCCATTTAGGGGAATTCTATTTCAACGACTTAGGCGATCTGATAAACACAGACGTCAGAAACCTCTTTCGCTTCATCAAAAGCTCAAATTGGTTCAACGAGTAGGTAAAGAGATCTCCCCAGATTCATGTGGTATTACAATGGACCTATAACTGGTCTAAGTGTGCTGGCTATAGCTGGCAGCCACTTCAACCTAACCTAACCTAACCTAGGTTTAAGTAAAACAATTTTCTGTGACGCTCCTATGAGATTGTGCTTATATCAGGTGGCAGATTTTTGATGTGTAAAGTGCAGGTAACATAAGCTCCTTATCACTGAAGCCCTTACCACGCTTTTTTTCTAAGACCAAGCCTTCCTTAAAGCACTTTGTTCTTAGGAAATGCATTACGCAACAGCGCAGCGTTTGGTTACTCAAAATCGTATTTGTTTGAATGTCAATCAAAAAGTCCATCCAAATGCACACACGAAAATAGCCCACATCCACACAAAACGGAAGTAATATCCGCTCCATCGGAACTTTAAACACATCATCACTGTTCCCTCCTTAATTCCATTCCACCGCAAAACTTGTAAACATTGTTGCGAGAACAAAGGAACATCGAATACGGTCTCCACAGGAAATACGTAACCACATCAGACACTAGAGACAGTCAGATGGAACTCGCCCCATCCGCATCTGAGTGGATCCCTGCGTGGGGTATGAACATTTAAAGAAAAAAAAGGCTAAAGTTTCTTCCTAGGACACTCCCGTTTGGTGGGGTTTACAGTATTTAGCGGCTAAACATGTAAAATTGCAATTTCTGTCTGACATGTTGCAAACAACATCCAGTGACTGCAATGCTGAGAGAGAAAAAAAAATAAATTTCACAGAAATTGCTAGGGGAATACTCATACACATCTCTCCCCCAATTGAGTATCACAAGCCCCTGCTCTGCTGGGTGAGAGGTACGTGCTGTGCGCGACGACGCTTTCCCTGCTTTTTTTTTTTTTTGTTTATTTTTATCCTCCGTGGTTTTTTGGAGCATCGCGCATGATGAGATCTTGGAAGGAGCATCGCCCTTAACACGCACAGTCGAAAAGTGTCCATCGAGGTGTTCAGTTCGATTCTTGCAAAACTTGGAGAGTTTTCCTTCAGCCTTAAAACGCCGGTCGTGTTACAAAACATAAGCTTTTTATCACACATGTGTTAATTACAATACCGTGGCGTGCTGCTAATGTGTCCCCCTACGTGGAATAGTGTTAATTAAAGTTTTGAAAAATATTTTTTGACCACCATTTGTGTGTGGAATATCATTGGAATCAGTCTGAGAATCTGATTGAAACGGTTTAGTGATGGTGCAATTGAAATTGGACAGTGGGCTTATTGGGAAGTTTGCCAAGCAATGGGGTCCATCGCTGAGTGATTGCCTAGAAATACATGCGTCCCTTAAAACGGGCGTAGCCAACAAGGGAACCTGGAAATCTGTAAGTATTATTCTACACCTAGGACAATTTCTATTGCGTCTTGTCTGGTACTATTGATTTTTCCACTCGTATTCAGCCGGCAGACCGGTGGGGTTTGGGAAAATCGATGGATGGCTTTTCCTTGTACTCGTATTTTTTGCATTTCGGTATTTGGCCGGCGCAAAGTTTGCCGGTTCAATGGCCCGTGGTGTTTTTCTAAGTGTGCCTGATGCCGATGACGAATGGATAGACAGATGGTTTTGATTTCAACGAGGAAAAGATTGTGTGATAATAATCCCTATAGCTGGATAGACAATTTAAGGCCTTTATGACTTTTTTTTTCCATACTTGACATGTTCTATTAATTTTTAGTCACATCCCTAATCGCCGTGAAGTTAGTACCAATTTGTAAAGAACTCGTAACATAGTTTAAGTCGGCTGCTTTGAAGTTTAAACGCTTAAATTGTCTTAAAGGCGTTAATGAGATTTAAAATGTGTACTGCCTTGTTGGAGAATTACTCTTCATTTATGATGACCAGTGTACATGTAGACTGGAGTCTGAAACTTTGACGTTCCAAAGGAGTGATGTAACTTTTGGTTGCGAAACTAAAGTAAATTGAGAAAAAAATTGTAGTCGATTTTTTTTTTACTCTAGACTTTGCATTGAGTTATGTCTTTTGTTTTTCCTTTATTTTATTTTATTAGAGCACGACCTTTCTTTAGGTTCGTCTTCAGGGTTTGAACCAACAATCGTCACTAATAGCACTATCCTCGGTCTCCATTTGGATTTTTAGAGTTTGTTGAGGTGATCGTATACTTACTTGTGCACGGCATCAAAAATGAGGTCGTTTTCTTCTACGTAGTCCTTAAGGGGTTGAGTTAAAGACACTTTTTAAGCTGAAATGTCGATGTTTACCTCCTCAAGACGTCCTGGAGTCACATTAACGCAAGTTTCATGGTATTATATAGTTCTTTTCCGTATATCGTCGCCGCAAATAGGACTATAGTTCGAATGCAAAATTGTTCTCTCGAAGATTCTAACGGCACAAAATCTAAGCTTCTGCATTATACATCGAGACGGGAATGATGAGGGTCTTACATAGCATCTCCTTTGTATTTCTTAATAGGGCCTTGCTGGTCTTAGAATTGCTGATTGATAGGTTCTTCGGAATTTGGAACGAAACCAATCCACATGAGATCCAAGAGCGTCCAATGCATCCCGAAAAGTTACTGTTTGGTGTGGATTTTGGGCTGGCGGCGTCAT